>JAJJWX010003419.1:3600000-4200000 GCA_023529315.1 Papaver bracteatum
GTGTGCTCTTGACAACTCTGACGCTCTTTTTCAAGAGAATACTCAACTAATATATGATCGAAATTTTTTGAATGATGACATATCTCAACTTTTTTCTTCCTTAACTAAAGCTAATTTGAGAATAGAAACCTTATTAGAAGAGAACAAAACCTTATCAGAAGAGAAATGTTCGTTTTTGAATACAATGATTGTTTCTTCGCAAGAATTAAAGACTCTTGAGAATAAATGTTGCGATCAAGAAAATCTTCTTTCTTTGTTGAAAGGTGAACTTGAGGAATTAAAAAAGTCTTGAGATCTTTGAAAGAAATTCTTTTGTTATTGAGAAGAATTCCCTTATTAATAAGAATATAGTCTTGAGTGCTAAGAAGAATCAACTTGAAGAAGATTATTCGTCATTAAAAAGTCTTAATGGCAAACTTGCGAAGGATAAAATTTTTCTCCTTTCTAAAGATCAAAAGCTTCAATCTCGACTTAAAGGATTAGTTGGTGATGGTTTTGATAATGCGATGAATCAGATGAAGAACTGTTGTCTATCTTTAACTCAATCTCTTACTTCGCAAAGAGAAGGTAGTCATTAAAATTTGATTGCCTTTGGTATATCTTTAAATTTCGTTATACTCGCAAATTTTATCCTTTGAATTTTGTTTTATTTGCAGAATCTGAGAACAACCTTCGTAATGCGAAAGCTGGATTAGAAGCCTCCTGTTCCGAGCTTCGTAAGAAAAATGCTTTGCTTTCTACCCGCTTAATCAACTCTTGTGACCGTGCTACTCGGAGATTCAACTATCTTGCTTATTCCAAAGATATCGAAGATACCAACCATCAAAAATCTATACTTCGTGAAAGTCATCTGAAAGCTCAAGTCTTTACGAATAATATTCTCTTATCAAGAGCCTTGCCTCCTGTGAAAATTACTCCTCTGGAAATATCTGATGATGAAGTTGCTCGTGAGCCTGATAGTGATTTCGATTATGAGAGTGATGATGAAGATCCTGATGACGAGAAATAATCTATTCCTCAAGGAGATGTTCATGTTGCATATTCTTCAAAGGATGATATCTCGCAAAAGTCGAAGGCTGCTAATGACCCTACTCATCTTAAAGATCCAGCACAAAGTGTTGATGAAGCATGATAACATTCTTTTTTCAATTTATCATTGACTCTCCTGTCCTCCTTTCTTTTGAATTCATTACCTTAGTTACTGTTGGTTTTCTTTTTGCAAACAATTTGCTTTTTTAAGAAGTACACATCGATATTTTGCGAAGATGATTTAACCTTAGTTAAGAAGTATATCTGATATTTTGCGAAGATAATTTATCCTTTCTTTAATTAAATGTTTTCCTTATTTTGCCCCATTTGATCATATAAATAGAAATAATATGTAACTCACAGATAAAGCTTAGTATCTCCTTTTCCCCCTATTATTTCTCTTTAAATGATTAAACGTTGTTGGAAGTATTAGAATATCTGCCTCAATTTATCTTACGAAGTTTCAACTTGTTACGATTGTAAATAAGAAATCCTCCCTTTTAAGTATAAGAAATAAAATATATGAAATATCCTTAATAAGTATACTACATATACAATACCTTTGAAGAAGTATTAGAAGTACTAAATCCGTCAAATGAAAAGATATAAGAAGTATTAGAAATACTCGATCTACCAAATGAAGAGATATAAGAAGTATTAGAAGTACTAAATTCACCAAATGAGGAGATATAAGAAGTATTAGAAGTACTCAATTCACCAAATGAGGAGATGTAAGAAGTATTCAATCTGTAAATAATTATGTAACATATGAGGAAGTATGATGATTACTTAACCTTCACCAAATGAAATATCCGTTGAAGAAATATAATAAATATAAGATATTCTTGAAGAATTATAAGAAGTATTCGACTTTTGGAGAAATATTCAATATATGGAGAAGTATAAGAAGTATGTAATTCTCGTAAAATTTTACGAATATGAACTTATCTGTATTTGATTACTATCAAAATCGCATTTTTTGTTAAGTCTTCGTTAAAATTCTTCAATGATGTTGTCTTCTTTGATAGGACTTCCTTAAAAAATTCTTCAATGATATTGACAGACCTATCTTCTCTTCAAAACTTCATAATGTATATTCTTGTAAAATTTCTTCAATGATATCGACGAAGCTGTCTTCTTTTCAGATCTTCATAATGTATATACTTGTATAATTTCTTCAATGATGTTGATGAAATGAATTTCATTAATTTTTGTGGTCTTATCATGCCTTCCTAAGTAAAGGTCTTATTTTGCCACCTCTTTTGTAGTAAATTTTTGTATTTGCAATAATATGACAAGCCTGAACATTCTTGCGAACATACAGCCTCGTGACATTATCGTCTTGCGATGAAATCGCAGGACGTTTTTTACACTTTCATGTAATAACCCATTGATCTCATCTTAACTTCTTTGTTTCATTCTGCGAGTTCTTTTTGTATGTTTTCCTTCCTTTCTTTTTTTTTTTTAGAATGCCTCAGAACTTCATTTGTTGCACAAATATGACAAGCCTTTATGTTTTCGCAAACAAGAAGCCTCGTGACATTTGCGTCTTATAGCACATATTAGCTCCCTAATGGAGGGTGCTGCCCTTTATCTTCCCCCTGGTTGCCCCTTCAAGGAAGCGTACATCGACCATACAAGGTTAGCTCTTCCCATCCGGTTCTTCCAACAACCAGCTTTTGATCGCAACCTCTTATCCTTTTTGCCTATAGGGATTATAGTTACGAGGTTGCACCCTATGGGGTATCTTTGGGCCAAGTGCATCATTTGCCAAGACTTGTCAAAAATGGCAGATGTGGTTCAACCTCACCGGCACTCTTGACTCAACCGTGTACCTCGGCGCCTTGATCGTTTTCTGCACTTCTTGGGAAAGACAGTATGCCTTAGTCGCCCAACCTAAATCCTCTTACACCGCATTTTATATTGTGTAATGTCGCTAGATTAGGTGAGAATCCAAGGTGTCTAACCCGGATAGGTACCCCATTATTGGATTGTACCCCTAAATTTTTATCATGTACTAAGGGCCCTTGGTGGTGTTCCGGTTACCCTTAGCCACGTTTATAGGTACCCCCTTAAATGACGTACTTTAGGACTTTGCCTCTTACGAAATATAGCTTCGCGAACTAGGGTGTACGCCACAAAGGTTTGCCTGTATAAAATTTTCTGCGGCTCTCTTTATTTTTTGGAGGCTGATCACAGATTGCGGTCTTTTATTCGCAAATTAATGAAAGTTTAATCGCAATATAAATTTTGAAACTCGTAAATTTTCCCAATTTCCTGCGAGCAAACAATATTCGTAAAAATTTTCATGAGTTTTATGGATAATACCTTTTCAAATATAGTCTGTTCCAAGGTCTACCAAGCCTCAAACCCATGTCTCTCCCTTCTGGATCCATCAGCCGATAAGCTCCGCTTCCTACAACTTCTTTAATAACATATGGTCCATCCCATTTTGGTGCTAATTTTCCTCCATTTTCTTTTTGATATGGAGGTGTTTCTCGCATGACCAAATCACCTGGTTTATATTCACGTTCAATGACTCTCTTGTTGTATTCTCGAGCTAATCGTTCCTGATAAATCTTCATATGGTGCAACACCTTTTCTCTTTTTTCTTCCAAATCATCCAATTCACTTAATATGACTCCCGCACTTAAATTTCTTTCCCAAGATTCTTTCTTTGTTGTCGGAATTACAACCTCTGTGGGTAATACTGCTTCTACTCCATATGTTAGACAATAAGGAGACATTCCAGTTGCTTCTCTTCTAGTTGTATTGTATGCCCAAACTGCGCTAGGTACTTGCTCGCACCATCCTTTGAGATGTCCTTCTAATTTCTTTTTGATTGTATCTGCGATTTTTTATTTGTTGCTTCTTTGTCCATTAGCTTGTGGATATAACGGGGTTGACTTCCCACATTTTATCCTAAAAGCACCGAGTAACATCTCTATGTTTCGCCCCTCAAATTGTTTTCCATTATCGGATACTAGTTGTCTTTGGAACCCGTACCTGCAAATGAGGTTCTCAAATATGAATGTAAAAACATCGTTATCACGAATATGATGTACTGCTTTTACTTCTGCGAGCTTCGTGAAATAATCTGTTGCAACTATCAAGTATCGCCTTTGTCCAGATCCAGGTATAAATGGTCCAACAATATCCAACCCCCATTTACCAAAAGGCCAGCTGAAGAAGTTAATGTGGCCCCTGGTGCATGAATTCTTTTACCATGTCGTTGACATTCCTTGCATCTTCGTATGAACATTTTTGCGTCTGTATGCATATAAGTCCAGTAATATCCTTGTATCTTTGCTATATATGCTAGATATATTCCCCCACTATGATTGCCAGCTTCTCCTCCATGTAACATCTTCAATATTTTTTCTCCTTCTTCGCGAGTTAAGCACCTGAGAGGTGGTCCATTAAAAGATTTTCTATATAAAATTCCTTCTCGCAACTCATAGTTTGTTGCATGACTCTTTAATTTATGTGCTTCTAGTCTATTCCTGGATATTTCTCCTGTTGCGAGATATGCATGAATTTCTTTTCTCCAATCTGCGATGTTGTTTGATAACTCTCTTTCTACTTCCATCGCAACGACTTCCTCAATTTCTTTTCGTTGTCCACCGATGGGTGTTGAATTGTCGTATTTGGATATTTCTTGTATTTGGATTTGTCATCATGCTTGGAATAAATGCAAAAGCATCTGCGAGACGGTTATATTTTCTAGATATATGTCTCCATTTTAATTTTGGTATCTTCGCAGATAATTCCTCAACGAGTTTCTTGTATTTCTTCAAAGAAGATTCATTTGTGGTATATTCCCCTTTAATTTGACAAATCACTAACTGCGAATCACTTGTTATCCTTATACTTTCAAGCTTCTTTTCTATTGCGATCTTTAATGCATGCACTACAGCTTCGTACTCTATTTCATTGTTCGTGGATGCAAATTCTAGTCTGAATGAGAATCTTTGTTCTTTCTCCTTCTGGTGAAATCAACACGACTCCAATTCCATTTCCCTCACTATTGGATGATCCGTCCACTAGAATTTCCCATCTATCCGGTTCTGTTAACAAGTCTTTTGGATTTCCAAATTCTTCTTCAACATCCATCATTTCCTCTACTGCTTCATCTTCTTCCAAAGGAAATTCTGCTAAAAAATCTGCGACGACTTGTGATTTTTGCGATGACAATACTTCGTATTTTATCTTGTAATGGTTTACTTGTGCATTCCACCTTTCTATTCTTCCTGACCTTTTTGTGTTCTTCATGATTGATTCAATTGGGACTTTGGTTACCACTTTTATCACATGTGCTTGAAAGTATATTCGTAACTTGAATGATGCATAAACCAGGGCTAAGATTAACTTCTCCATTTTAGAATAATTCTTCTCTGCTGCATTAAAGGTTTTACTAATGTAGTAAATGGGCCTTTCTACTCTCTGCGTCTCTGCATAGTAACCGCACTTAGAGCATATGGAGTTGTTGCGAGGTATACCAATAATTCTTCGTCTCTCTCTGGTTTCTGTAGTATAGATGTATTTGCGAGGTATTCTTTGATTCCTTGAAAAGATTTTTCACATTCATCAGTCCACTTGAATTTTGCTCCCTTCTTAAGTATGTTGAAAAAATGCTTGCACTTATCTGACATTCGCGAAATAAATCTTCCAAGTGAAGCCAAGAGTCCATTTAGCTTTTGTACTTCTTTTACCGTTGCAGGTGTTGGCATGTCACGAACTGCTTGGACCTTTTCTGGATCAACTTGTATTCCCTCCTTTGATACTATGTATCCCAAGAACTTTCCAGACGAAACCCCAATTATACATTTCTCAGGATTTAATTTGATGTTGAACTTTCTCATTTGCTCAAATATTTCCTTCAAATCTTGCACATGGTCTTTAGCTTCCTTGATTTTTATCAACATATCATCTACATATACCTCCAAAGTTTTATGTATCCACTTCGCGAATCACTTTTTCAACCATACGTTGATATGTAGCACCCGCATTCCGCAAACCAAATGGCATCTTCACATAACAATACAAACCCCTTGGAGAAAAAAAGGCAGTATGTTCTTCTGCGAGTGATATTTGATTATACCCTTTATATCCATCAAGTGAAGTGACTCTATCATGACCTGCAGATGATTCCACCATTTGTGGTATATCTGGTAATGGAAAACTGTCTTTGGGACTTGCCTTGTTTAGATCAGTGAAATCTATGCAAATTCTTATTCCTTTATTCTTTTTCGGAACAATGAACATATTCGCAATCCATTCTGGATATTTTGCTTCCCTTATGATCCCTGCATCCAACATCTTTTGTAATTCTTCTTCTATCTGTACATGATAATTTTGTGATATCTTCCTTATTCTTTGTTTGAATGGTCTTACATTTTTATCTATGTTCAATCTATGACACGCCACTGATGGATCAATTCCTGGTATCTCATCTACACTTCTGCGAAGATATCTTTATATTCATAAAATATCAATAGTTCTTTTTCTTCTTCTTCATCCATCTTAGTTCCAATTCGCAAGAATAAAGGCTCCTCTTTACTTCCGATATTTATTTCTTTAGTTGGTTCAAATTTGCAACATAGCTTGGACTTTTCTCCCCATAGGTGTTGGTTCTTTGATTATTTTTGCTGGTTCCCCTTCTTTTTATGGAATCTCATTTGGTATACCTCTCCCTTCCTTTGCTCTTCTTGTATACACTCGGAATTCTTCTTCCTTTTTTGTTTCCTTCGCAAGTTTCCTCGAAATTTGTTTCTTTCTTGCTATTCCTCCGCATTGCGTTACTTCAATTTGATAACAAAATTTTGCACTATCAAGATCTCCTTTTATTTCTTGTATTCCATTTGGTGTAGGAAATTTGATTCTCTGATGTAATGTTGAAGCAACATCTTTGATCGCATGAATCCACGACCTTCCTATCAGCATGTTATATGGAGATTCCATATCTATCACACACAAGATTACATGTGTTTCGATTTCTCCTAGTAATATTCGCAGCGCGATTTCCCCTTTAGATTTTGTTGTAGATTTTCCTAATCCATGAATTTGTGATTTCTTCATCTTTAATTCCCATCCCCTTAAGTGCATGATAGAATATGATATTAACAGAACTCCCTGTATCAACCAAAATTCGGTTTAATTTCCATTTTTCTACAGCTTTCTTATCTTCTAGCATGATCGGAATTGTGATCACCAATGGTGAAGTGTGGTTCAAGTCTTCATTTGGAATTTTTCTGCTTTGAAAATGTGATTTTTCGCTTTTCCCATTCTTCTAAAGTTGTTATCTTTTCTTCCTCCATGATCTTTCTTCCTCTACAATCACGCTTGTATATTTTTCCCTTCATATTACTATGAAATTCATCAATCATTGTCTTTGTGATCATATTACATTCTTCTTTTTTATAATCTCCATCTACTGACTTCATTTGATATTCAAATTTTCCACAATTCCCTCAAATTTAGGCTACCACAATTCTCAAGTCCCTGTTTCTAGCGCCAATTATGTAGTTGCGGAATAACCTACAACTACACCCTCAATAGAATTAGTAAAAACTCAAGAAGTTCTTGATGGTGAATGATAACTTTCTTATTAATTCTCTTAGTTGATTACATAGAATTATCAAAATTGAACTAGAATAGTTACAACTTTTTCTATTCTCTTTTCTAAGATAATTTCTTACACTCATTAAAAGAACCTCTCGAATTTTACATTTGAACTCCTATTTATAGTAAAACTTATGCAGCTATATATGAATTGAGAAGTATCGCAACTCATACTCGCAAAATTATTCCATCCTCGCAAAACTTCATATTTCTCCGCGCTACTTCTATCATCGTATCATTTTATAACTCTTTTCTCCTTTATTTATTACGATACTCGTGAACTATTATCTTGCGATATTCAGTACCTACATATATTTAATCTGGACTAGGTCCCTAGGTTTTTCTGCATTTGCGGTTTCCTCGTTAATAATTCTGGTGTCTGTGTTATTTCTTTTCCGCATTATATTTTTATATAATTGAAATAATACAGGTTGTGTGTTGTTCAATTAATTAGAATATCCGACCTTATTGGTTGTTGATTTAAATCAATTGACACTTGGATATTGGTCTTTGGTACCATCCAAGTTATCTCTCTTTGATTAGGCTCGCGAATTATATTTGCTTGAGTAAATCAAATCGATAGATTGAGATAATAACTCCTTGAGATATTTTCTATTGATTGAGTCTTGTTGATTCTCTAGAAAACAACTCGGAGTTGTCCATACAGATTGCTAATCGAAATATTGGGTGAGGTTGTTAGACCCCCGCATTTTCAATTGGTATCAGAGCAGGCAAACATGTTTAAGACCTTACAAGTCTGTGTTTATAGCGATCTTACTCTATGTACAAGAGTAGTATCTCTGATAACGCAACACCAGTACTAAGACACTCATGTGAAGTTCAAAGATTTGAATCTTCTGAGAATAACTCTGTCAACTGGCCTATAACTGAATCTACATTTGACTGGGAAAAATATCTTGATGAGAAATTGGATGACCTTTCAGATGACAATGATTCAGAAGAAGGACCGAGTATTGATGAGGAAGTCTCACAATATATCAAGTTGTTTGATCATGAGCTAAAGATAAAAAAAATCAACAGCCTTCCTGAGTAAGTATATGTCTCCTCTTTTTCAAGAAAGCAGAAAATTGAGAAAACTCTTTATAGGATATGATGGTGGGTACAATCTCCTAAAATCCATCGTTAAAGATCGTGAAGAATATGTTTGTACGAAAAGGTCTGAATGTGACAATATTTTCCGAAATCTCTATATGTTGAAAGAAAGAATTGCAGATACTGAAGCAAAGTATAACTCTCAACAGAAATGTTTTCATGATAAAGATCTCAGACTTCTTACTAAAGAAAAGTCATTGGAGACTGATCTTGCAGCTGCCCTTGATAAGGTAAAATCACTAGAAGAGAGTCTGAGAAGATTCAACACTTGCTCAACGAAATTAACTTCTATGATTGGAGCATGTAAAGAACATCGTGATACACGTGGTATAGGATATAAAGGAATAGACTCTCCAAAAACTAGTAAGATCAATTTCGTCAAAGCAGTCGATAAGTCTTCATGTGAGAAAATGTTTGCAGCCTGCAATATGCCTAAGGAAGGAACGTCTCCCAAAATTACTCACAAGAGAACAATTAAGAATAATTACTTCAACTACTATTACTGCGGAAATAAAGGACATCCTGAGCGAAAATGTCGTTTTCGGTTAAGAAATAAAAAACTTCACAACGTTCTTATATGGGTGTCTAAGGAAATAATTAAACATGTTTCTCATATTGTTGGAGTAAAAGTCACATTCAAAAATCAAGAAAACTACCTTGACAAGACGTCTCGTGTCCATAACTTTGGAATAAAAAATATGAATCAAGGTAGAAGGAAGAACAACAAAGGGGTAACAAATAACCCTGAAAAGAGAAAAAGACACAGGAGAAAGAAAAAGAGTTCTAGTTCCATGTCCCCTTCTATGAAAAGCTGTGAATCCAAGACTTCTATTCCAGATTTTCTCCACATAAATAATCGTGTCTCAGAACTGAAGACAAGTATAAGCAGACTCAAACGGGGCGTCTCCAAAACATGGAAAGTTGCTAACTCAGGTACTCCTAGTTCCACTTCCAGTATAAGTTCTTCACTTCTGTTGAATAACTCATTTCTATGTTGTTCTAAGGGAGAAGTCAATCATGATGGGAAAAGTGCTCATCTTACCACACCATGACCGCTTTTTGAAGCATCCTTCTTCTGAGATAAGAAGGATGCTCTGTACTCTCAAGAAAAGGGTCTTGAGAAAGCTGTCAAAGGTGTATGTTGTTGTTCCTTATCTTAATGATTTATTTCGAGTCTCCTTAGAAGTATGTTCAATTGTGTTTGTCAACGATTTCCTAGTTGAATTTTTTTTCTCCTCTTCTTGTTTGGTTCTCCACGTTTTGTTCATCTTTGACCACCTATGCACGGGCACTAAATCTGCACGGTTATTCTTGTGTCTAGGGTTTTTATATGAACCCCCTTATATATGTTGTTAATTGACACTTTATTCTATAAGGATAAAAAGTTTCTACTGGATTCTTGGCACAATGGAGAAAAGTAATAAAGAAGTGATCATGGAATAAAAAGCTATTGAGTTTCATGAAGACCCTGTTTTCATAATTTGTCATCAGGCTATTAACCATGAAAATAACCTACCAGTTCAGATGTCTTCACAATTGGTAGGAAATCTTCTTCGTGATTTTGAAGTTGTTCGTGAACAGCTCGGGATAGCAATAAGAAATATTGAGTTCCTGAAGAATGAACTAAAGGAAGCTTCTGATGAACTCATTGTTGTTCAAACTTTAGTTGGAAATCGGATTTAAAACGTCTAGTAAATCTTCTATGTTTTCTGTTTTATTTAGAAGAATAACTAGAGGCCAGCATGGTGGCGCGTCTAGGTTGGCATGCCATGGCGCGGCCAAATTAGGGTTTCGGGCCAAAGATTACCATGTGTTGTCTGGTAACCTTGGATGGCTAGGATTTGCTCCTAGGATTGAAAGGGGACTGTTGATTGTCGCACACCTTCGTTTTTATATCCACATAGGGAATTCCAGCGTGGTGGCACGTCTAGGTTGGCATGGCATGCCTTGGCGCGGTTTGACGCGGCCTAATTAGGGTTTCGGGCTAAAGGTTACCATGTGTTGTCTGGTAACCTTGGATAGCTAGGATTTGCTCCTAGGATTGAAGGGGGATCGTTGATTGTCACACGCCTTCGTTTTGGTAGCCGCATATGGAAGGATAGCATGGTGGTGCGGCTAAGTTTCCATGGGGCCATGGCAAGGCGCGTTTGGCATGGTACGGTTGGTCCAAGGGCTTGGCATGGTGGGTCCAAGGGTTTGGCATGCCTTTGGCACCTAATGCGGCTAGCACGGATAGGGCTAAGGCAAGGTGCGTTTTTCTTGGCATGGTGGGTCCAAGGGCTTAACATGGTGGGGCCAAAGGTTTGGCATGCCATTGGCACATTGTGCGGCTAGCATGGTTGGCATGCCTTGGCACGGTAGACATGGATGGCATGGTTTTCTATTGGCACAGTGGTGCAGATAGCATGGTTGGCATGCCTTGACGTGGTAGATGTGGCTGGCATGGTTTTCCATTGGAACAGTGGTGCGACTATGTTAGCATACCATGGAGCGGTTTGGTGCGGCCAAATTAGGGTTTCGGGCCAAAGCTGACCATGTGTTGTATGGTAACCTTGGATGGCTAGGATTTGCTCCTGGGATTGAAGGGGGACCGTTGATTATCACACGCCTTCGTTTTGGTAGCCACATAGGGAATGACAGCATGGTGGCGCGGCTAAGGTGGCATAGGTCCATGGCAAGGTGCGTTTGGCATGGTACGGTGGGGCCAAGGGATTGGCATGGTGGGTCCAAGGGTTTGGCTTGCCATTGGCACCTAGTGCGGCTAGCATGGCTAGGGCTAAGGCAAGGTGTGTTTGTATTGGCATGGTGGGGCCAAGGGATTGGCATGGACGGTTTGGCTTGGCATGGTGGGGCCAAAGGTTTGGCATGCCATTGGCACATGGTGCGGCTAGCATGGTTGGCATGCCTTGGCGCGGTAGACGTGGCTGGCATGGTTTGATATTGGCACAGTGGTGCGGATAGTATGGTTGGCATGCCTTGACACGGTAGATATGGCTGGCATGGTTTTCCATTGGCACAGTGGTGCGACTAGGTTTTCATGCCATGGCGCGGTTTGGCGCGGCCAAATTAGGGTTTCGGGCCAAAGGTTACCATGTGTTGTCTAGTAACCTTGGATGGCTAGGATTTTCTCATGGGATTGAAGGGGGGTCGTTGATTGTCGCATGCCTTCGTTTTGGTAGCCGCATAGGGAAGGACAGCATGGTGGCACGGCTAAGTTGGCATGGGGACATAGCAAGGTGCGTTTGGCATGGTACGGTGGGGCCAAGGGCTTGGCATGGTGGGTCCAAGATTTTGGCATGCCGTTGGCACCTAGTGCGGCTAGCATGGATAGAGCTAAGGCAAGGTGCATTTGGCTTGGCATGGTGGGGACAAGGGCTTGGCATGGACGGTTTGGCTTGGCATGGTGGGGCCAAAGGTTTGGCATGCCATTGGCACATGGTGCGGCTATAATGGTTGGCATGCCTTGGTGCGGTAGACGTGGCTGGCATGGTTTGCTATTGGCAAAGTGGTGCAACTAGCATGGTTGGAAGGCCTTGGCGCGGTAGATGTGGTTGGAATGGTTTTCCATTGGCACAGTAGTGCGGCTAGCATGGTTGGCATGCCTTGGCGCGGTAGATGTGGCTGGCATGGTTTGCCATTGGCACGGTGGTGCGGCTAGCATGGTTGGCATGCCTTGGCGCGATGGATGTGGCTGGCACGGTTTTCCATTGGCATCATGGTGAAGCTAGCATGGTTGGCATGCCTTAGCGCGGTGGATGTGGTTGGCATGGTTTGCCATTAGCACAGTGTTGCGACTAGCATGGTTGGCATGCCTTGGCGCGGTAGATGTGGCTGGCATGGTTTTCCATTGGCACAGTGGTGCGGCTAGCATGGTTGGCATGCCTTGGCATGGTGGATTTGGATGGCACGGTTTGCCATTGGCACAGTGGTGCGGCTAGCATGGATGGCATGCCTTGGCGCGGTGGATGTGGCTGGCACGGCTTGCCATTGGCACAGTGGTGCGGCTAGCATGGTTGGAATGCCTTGGCGCGGTGATGTGGCTGGCACGGCGTGTCATTGGAACATGTGGTGTGGGAATTAGGGTTTGGCATGTCGAAACCCTAATTAGTATTAAAAAAAAGGTACCCTGGTAATTTTCTCGCAGACATATTAAAGGGTTCAATAAATGCACTCAGTGGAGACATTATTACACAAATTCGGTGACATCACTGTCTGACTAGGGTTTTACGATTTTAACCCTAAGCTAAAAACCACCATCAACATTAAGTCCCCTGCTTAGCTCGCAACAGGGCCGTTGTTGCGAGGTAAGCATAAGATAGTGACAAACAAGGACATAATCAAAATGTAAATCATGCAAGATGGTCAGGAAAGTCCGACTAACCTTTTCGAGAGGTAGGGAGAGTTCATGTTCCCGTGTTTGGTGGCCTTTCAAAACTTCTATTTGTGGTGTAAACCATGAAGTGGTGAGATGAGAATTGTCGGTTTAGTCCCGCTATGCATCATCCTGGATGGGCTAGAGAACATCATGACGCTGTCTTGGCGAATTTGTTGGTACTAGCAAGTCACGACGCGGACGGCTTGGAGAGGCAAAGCATGCGTGGATGGTTTGGAGAGGCAAAGCATGTGCGGTCTTGGAGAGGCAAAGCATGGCGGACGGTTTGGCATGTAGGGCAAGGACAATGGCGCGGACTTGGAGAGGCGAAGCATGCACGGTCATGGAGAGGCAAAGCATGCGCGGTAAATGGAGAGGAAAAGCATGGCGGACGGTTTGGCATGTGGGGCCAGGGAAATGGCGCGGACTTGGAGAGCCAAAGAATGGAGGACGGTTTGGCATGTGGGGCCAGCGCAATGGCACAGACTTGGAGAGGTAGATGTGCCTGGCATGGTTTGTCATTGGCACAGTGGTGCGGCTAACATGGTTGGCATGTCTTGGCGCGGTAGATGTGGCTGGCATGGTTTTCCATTAGCACAGTGGTGCGTCTAGCATGGTTGGCATGCTTTGGCGCGGTAGATGTGGCTGGCATGGTATGCCATTGGCACAGTGTTGTGGCTAGCATGGTTGGCATGCCTTGGCGCGGTGGATGTGGCTGGCACGGTTTGCCATTGGCACAGTGGTGCGACTAGCATGGATGGCTTTCCTTGGCACAGTGTATGTGGCTGACACGGTTTTCCATTGGCACAATGGTGCGGCTAGCATGGTTGGTATGCCTTGACGCGATGATGTGGCTAGCACGATGTGTCATTGGCACATGTGGCGTGGGAATTAGGGTTTGTCTAGTCAAAACCCTAATTAGTATTAAAAAAAGGTACCCTGGTAATTTTCTCGCAGACATATTAAAGGGTTCAATCACTCAGTGGAGACATTATTACTCAAATTCTGTGATGTCACTATCCGATTAGGGTTTTACGATTTTAATCATAAGCTAAAACCCACCATCAATAGGTGGCTATCAATCCCACTGAATGCACAAGTAGAGACATACGAAGCATATCACATCAATGGATACCTGTTTCGCATAAAATCGCATGATGGTTCCGTTAACCCAAATAACGGGGTTTACGTAGAGGCAACTGACACGCACATTAGAAAAGCGGGTATTACCCTTAATATGACGAATTATTATGGCGTTTTACAAGAGATATGGGTGCTAACATATCATTCGCTGAAAGTTCCACTTTTCAGGTGTAAATGGGTTACCAAAGCAGGGGTTTCAAAAGATAAACTTGGCTACATTTTGGTTGAGATTGATAAGTTGGGACTCCAGGATGATCCTTTCATTGTAGCCTCCCAAGCTAAGCAGGTATTTTATGTGCTAAACCAGGGGGGAAAAAGTCTATTGTGTTAGGTGCACCTACCCAAATCTGGAAATATGCTGGTGATGAAGTCGACGAGGAATTCAGTACGACAGTTATTTGTCGGAATGAGTATAAATTGCCAAAGGTAGATAAACTTGACCTGCAAAGGACATCCAAGGATGATTACTATCGGGAAGACATTAAGGGTAGAACTGCAAGGAAAGCACCAGCACCAATAGAAGTCCCTTCTTCTCAAACGACTACATCTGAGCAACCATTTCCAAGGACTAAGCGACAAGCTAGGTGATAGAATGTAGTTGTTTGTGTTTGCTAATAGATGAATGATTAGGTTGGAACATTTTTTGGTTTTTGTTTAAGGAACTGGTTAGTGTAAATTATATTATGTTAGCCTTTGTTTTTGTTTTTTGTTTTGGGTTATACTATTTTGGTAATGATGATCATCATGGTACTGAATTTGGTTCAAATTTAAGTTAGCAGTTTGGATTTTTCTGTTAACTAGAGAATGAATGTATGGATTGTTGAAAAAAAAATTGATTCTTAAATCATGGTGGGGTTTTGTATGCAGATTGGTTTTAGCAATGTTGGTTGAGTTTGGATTTGGCTATACTGATTGTTGAATTAATATTCTGTCATGCTAGGATTAGTAGTAATAGTACTAGGCTTGCACATAGATTTTTTTTTTTTGAATTAGGCCTAAAATAGTCTTTGAATTAATCTTACTCCAACAACATTTTATAAACTGGAGTAATACCCTAGTTTCTGCCATCTTAAACAACATTTTATATACCCTATTGATTCAGTCATTCTTACCCATCTCTACTTAACAATCATTGGAATTTTAGAATCATTCACCGAGAACATTGCTTGTTTGTACATTAACTGTATTCAATCCATTACTACTGAAATCAAAAGAGCAAGAAAAACTGACACATTATGTTCAAACCCTTCAAACATACATCCATCACAAGTTTAATACTACTGAAAATTCAAACAACTGGAAGAACACAACTAGTTTAATTACATCTAAAGAAGGGCAAAACAAACAGAATACGACTTCTAAACACCCGACAGGCTACCAGTGCCATTACAACTTTCTTTTTACAATCAAAATTCAAAGATGCAACATTACTAATCTACCTGACATAAAAATTTTACCCAATCATAACCACTGCAACTCTCTCAGCTCCTATCCAAACAATGCACCTGCTGCAAACTGAACCCAAAAATCCCCTTAGCATCGTCTTCATCAACACCATCTATCAAACAAAAACAAAAAAACTACCACCAAATATCTGAAATTGAAACCCCATTATCCATACACTTTTTCAGCAATATAAAGTACCATCAATATCCCCAAAAGTTTTCATGAAGATGCACAAGAGAAATAGTAATCAAAATATCACATTACTCGAGTTCTAAGAGATTTGACAGTATAAGTAAATCTCATCCTCTTCATAGTAGGCACTAGTACCATCATCATCGTCTGAAGATGTGTAGGGACCCTGGAGATCATCATCTTCGTTTTCTTCTTCCTTATCTTCTTGCAGATGGTGGATTTTAAACAAAGGCTAAAATCGTAAACTCATGATTATACCGACCGCTGGTTCAGCAATCGCATGTGAGTATTGAGACACGGGTCTCTCATCGAATTCTCAACGGAGAGTGCTTTCTCTCAGAGTACATGTAGATGTGCAGTCAACGTCTAGACAACGGCATAATCTCATGAATACTGAATACTTTCAGTCATTTCTATATAGTATTACGGGATGGATGGCTCTACGGGGCAATATCGTCTTCAGGAAAAAACAACGAGTTTAACCTGACTATATAAAGGATATGGCTTAACGGAAAGTCATGTCAGGATAATTAATGATCCTATCGTAGTCAGTTTATTCTGCTAGGCATAGACCCATGAGGTTAATTATCCCTTCATTGCTCCGATTCCATGGTCGAATCAACAACGATCCCGTGGAATGGAAATAAGATTGCTCCGATTCCGTGGTCAAATCAACGACGATCCCATGGAATGGCAATATCATTGATCCGATCCCGTGGTCAAATCAACGACGACCCCACAGAATGGCAATAAGATTGCTCCGATTCCGTGGTCGAATCAACGACAATCCCACGGAATGGCAATATCATTGCTCCGATTCCGTGGTCGAATCAACGACGATCCCACGGAATGGAAATATCATTGCTCCGATTCCGTGGTCGAATCAACGACGATCCCACGGAATGGAAATATCATTGCTCCGATTCCGTGGTCGAATCAACGACGATCCCACGGAATGGCAATATCATTGCTCCGATTTCGTGGTCGAATCAACGAAGAATCCCACGGAATGGCAATATCATTTCTCCTATTCATGGTCGAATCAAAGTTGATCCCATGGAATGGCAACGATCACTCATTTCGTAGTCGAATCTTTAGCTGATCCTATGAATTAACAGTAAACATCTATCAGTTTTATTACTCATTTCATGGATTATTCTCTATTGAATTTCATGAATTAGTAATAAATAATTAACGACCGGGCATCGGAGCTACCTTTGAGTAAGCCATGTTTCAAACGGTGCAAGTGTATTCAACGATGATGCATTAACAATCACCGCACGAACGAGTATTTCAAAATACGACGAAACGATGAACCTATGCAAAATAGGGAAGAAAATAATAAATAATTAAAAATATTTGACCAAGGCGCTGGGACACGGACACACGATCAACTCATCGTGTCATGGT
Organism: Papaver bracteatum; assembly: GCA_023529315.1. Lineage (NCBI taxonomy): Eukaryota > Viridiplantae > Streptophyta > Magnoliopsida > Ranunculales > Papaveraceae > Papaver > Papaver bracteatum. Next base: position 3,617,327 of record JAJJWX010003419.1, read on the forward strand.
CAGTTCCATGCTAATTCTATATTTTTAATACACTTTTATTATTTTTCATGATTTGATAAAATTCTCTCGTTTGATCAAATCTCCGTCTTGAGGAAATTCTTCGGATTCGTGGTACTTCTATGAGTCCGTCAAAAAATAATTAAGGAGAGTGTGTGGGGCGTGACTATTGGCCATCCGGCCATGACTTGGTCCCAGCCGGCCCACACCTCACGGTCCTTATTATTTTTTTATTATTATTTTTCTCTAATTTCATGAAAAACTCCTTGATTTCATGGTATTTTTCCTCAAAAATTCCTTTAAATCATCAAAAATAATAATAAAATAAAATAAATTATGAAAACTCGTGGGATTGGGCCTTGGCGGCCGTCCATGCCCTAGACGGTCCCACACGCCCTGTTTTATTTATTTTATTATTAATTATCTTATTTTTCCTTGATTTCATGGTTTTTTCTCAAAATTCCTTCAAATCATCAAAAAATACCCAAAAATTATTTAAAAAATTATTAAAATTCGTGGGATTGGGCCATGACCGGTCGGTCACGCCTCCATGATCTCACACGGCCGAATTTTATTATTTTGATATTTTTCAAAGACCATGAACTCATGGAAACTCCTTCAATTCATGAAAACACTCTAAATTTATCAAAATTTTCAAAATTCATGAATCCTTCATAAAATCATCAAAATATGTAAAACTAAGGAAGAGACACCATGGGACCATGGTCATAACTGGACGACCGTTCTTTGACCACCGGCGTCCCAGTCTCACAATTCCTTATTTTATAAATATTTTTCATCGTCTCATGGTGTTTCCTTCGTCTCATGGAAACTCCTTGATTTTAACAAAACTCCTTCGTTTTATCGTGGGACAGGCCCCTTAAACCTTTCCTGAATTTTACTTTCGGGGTATTTTCACCTCCCGAACGAGCTCAAAACCTAAAACCTCCCGCGTTGGGAGATAGGAAATTCTTTTCTAATCCGTATGGAATGAAGGGGCGGACCATCAAAATCCGAGTCCGTATGAGAATTCTACATCAATTCTAGTAAAGGACGTTAATTAGGGTTTGGGGGTTGCTCAAGCGACCAAAAGTTGGTCACGTGATCACTGTGACCGGTCCACACTTCATGATTCCCTTACTTTTCATTATTTTCCTTCGTCCGATGAAGTTTTGACGGTTTTATAAAAAAACTATGATTTTGTCATATTTTCTCAAATGGTCGCTCAAACGTGCACCAGAAAATATCAAAATTCTCAAGACTGAGACGCGGACACCTTAGGGACACGAGCACATTATCTTGACTGACCAAGATTAGCTCTTCGGCTCACGGAAGACAATCCCATCGATTTTCATAGTTTTGACCTAATTTGCACAATTGCTCGTATTAGGTCCAAAACTTCCAAATACTTTGGATTGTTCATGAAGTGACCATCAGACGGTCACGGGACAACCCATGGACGGATCCATGACTCTATGGTCGGTCCATCACTCTCCCATAATTAATTAGGTTTTCACACCTAAGTCTCAGATGAGCATTTTGAATAATGATTGAACCAGCATTTAATCATTCTTTCACCAACAAATCATGAACTCTTCGTGAATTCATCATATTTGTTCACGTGAGCATATGGACACTACATGGTTGATCCACGGTCTCATGTAGATGCTCTTCATTCTTCCCATGGTTAAAACTTCTGACCATGAATCGATCATCAATCAGTCAAATTAGGGTTTCTGAGTTCAAGGACCATGCTTCCAGACTCAAACCTTAATAATTCTACGACGACATCATGGTCATGAATTAATAATTCTACGACGACCTCATGGTCATGAATTAATAATTCTACGACGACCTCATGGTCATAAATTAATAATTCTACGACGACCTCATGGTCATGAATTAATATTAATAATTCTACGACGACCTCATGGTCATGAATTAATATTAATAATTCTACGGTGACCTCATGGTCATGAATTGTATTAATTATGCTAGGTTCAACGACCATCACTTTAATTTATATTCTTGGCACACTGCCAATCATTCATGAGCAACACTTGCTCAGATGATCAATATTTTCCCGAGTTAAGGAATATCGGTTCAACAATCCACCAATATTCAACAATCCATCGAATGAGCAATACTTGCTCACTTCATCATAATAATTATACCTCTGTCTCATGACACGTTCAATTCGTGGGTGGTTCCAGAATATCTTGTTCGACTCAGCAACCACGTGGACTCATTGTCCCATCAAACTACGAAATCATCGACTAACAAACCACGAGACGATCAATCGTGTCACTTGGGGGGATATCACTTAGGGTTTTGGTCTGGCGGTCTACGGAATGTGTGTTCAAACACACAATGGAATGTAAGCAAGTCGTGCAATCAGTTGAAGGAATTCCCGAGGTAGTGGGTGGAAGGTCGACCGAGTCTTTACACGTTGGACAACCGGTTTCGAACACGATCTCCACCTCTCCACTCCTTGATTCCATTAACTGTCACACTTCATGAGATCATGGTGTCTACAATTCCAGCAATATAAATAAGTTTCTAAATCAAGATTGAAGGCAGAGAGAATCGAAAACAGAACGAATACACAGAATACTTAGAGTAAGAATCTCACGTCAATTCGACAACACGAGATCATCAAACTCATCAATTGAGCAATTTCTTCACAATCGTTCAACTTCAATCATTCAGAACTTATCATATTCAGAATTCACACATCCACAATCCTTGAATCACCATCGATTCCACACATTTCTCAGATTCACTCCTACAGATCAACCCATCCTCTCTTGTGACCTAATTTACTCTGGAACGGTCGTTGTCTCGATTTAGGCCGGAGTACTACAGATTTATCTCTCGAATCTAAGCACCCCATTTGCAGCGGTGCATCTGTATGAGGATTATCTTTTTGCCTGGTTCGAGGAACCTCCTTCGTCCGGTCGTCTCCTCAATCCCTTAAAAATCAGTAGATCGTTTTTTCCCCATCCACAGATTGGCGACCACAGTGGTAGATCATTCTCTCGGTTGCAATTTAAATTCTCACAAGATGGTTGGTCTTAGGATTAACTCAACTACTTCAAACTCGATCCAGAATTCTTCAAACGGGAATGTTCCTCCTTCTAACACTATGTCTGGCGGTACAGAAGATGGAAGAGCCCCAACTCTAACCGAATTGGCACGAGCCATGGAGATCCACGCCAGGAACATAGATCTGATGAAGAACACAATGAATCACATACTCGATTTCCTCATCAAGCTAACGTCCGAGTTAGGAATAATCTCCACCCCAGAAGTCCCAACGTCGGGGACTAAATCATCACCTGATCATAAAATCAACATCTTCACAACATATGAGAAGCCGGTAGAACAAGAGGTTACTCATTTGATCGAGAACTTGTTCGAACTTCTACACTTCTCTAGGGATCAGCGGACAAACACGTTTGCTGCACTTAATCAGATATCATCCAGCGTGCTGATAGCACCACCAACCCGATCAATTGAAGGAGTCTCCTTGGTCTCTGAGCTTTCAATCGACATCATATCTTTTGGAGAAGAAGATCGCATGACAGGTGAAGGACACAACCGGGCGTTATTTGTCACTGGCTTCATCAAAGGCACCGAATTTAGAAGAGATCTTGTTGACACTAGCGCTTCAACGAATGTTGTCACCATGAAAACTCTCAGGATGGCCAGATTCCCATAAAGCAAGATTGTCCATCATCCCATCCTAATAACAGGGTTTGAAGGAAGCCAGAGCCACACATATGGATACGCGTACATTGATATACGGGTGGGGCCGATTCAAGCAAAGACAAAGTTTCATGTGATTGAGAAAGAACCCGACTATCACATGATACTTGGCCGACCATGGCTCCATGACAACAAGGCGGTTCCGTCCACCTACCACCAATGTATGAAAGCTCTGATCGACAACAAAATCATTTGCGTACCTGCTTCATCATCTCCTTACTCTCCCATCTATGATGCTGAATTCCTCGAATCTCAAAAGAATATTCCGGAGCTTCCAAGCAAGATTCACAGTATTCCACTCCCAAGATGGAAGACTATTGAGAAGGTTGGTAACGATTCGTCTGAAACTACCAAAGAGATCAAGATATCCGCCACACCGACTAAGCGCAATAATGATCAACTCTCTAATCTCGAATCGAACTTCATAGATGATCGAGACGCAGGAGGAAGAGTCACTTATCGCCGACGGGAAGATTAGCAATTAATCGGGGAGAATGATGAAAAGTCTCCCCACCCTGAGGATTCATGTCAAAGTGAGACATCACTTGAAGAAGAGGTCCAGGACGCTCCACGACAACTACAAGACGGGACTGACTCCACTACTGACGATCTCGAAACTATCAACATCGGGACTGAGCAAGATCCAAGGCCAATCCCTATCAGTTCAGCACTATCACCGGAGGAGCGAACCGAGCTAACAAGACTACTAAGAGAATATCAGGATGTCTTTGCTTGGACGTATGAGGAAATGATAGGTCTGGACGACAAGATCGTCACCCATCACCTACACATTGTTCCCGGTTCCAAAGCTGTCAAACAACCGCCCAGACAGTTTAGGCACGAAATCGAAGAGCAAATCAAGGTGGAGATCCAGAAGTTGTTAGCAGCAGGGTTCATCAAGCCTATTCTTCACCCGACATGGCTAGCAAACGTAGTACCTGTCAAAAAGAAAAATGGTCAAATCAGATATTGTGTCGACTTCAGGAACTTGAATAAATGTTGTCCGAAATACGATTTCCCGCTACCCAACATTGATATGCTCGTCGACGCAACCAGCGGTCATGGCATGTTCTCATTCATGGATGGCTACAATGGATACAACCAGATCAAGATGTATGAACATGACGCCAACAAGACTACATTCCGTAATCCTATCGGGAATTTCTACTACACGGTGATGCCCTTTGGACTAAAAAATGCAGGCGCTACTTATCAACGAGCCATGACCGCCATATTCCATGATATGATGCACATGAAAGTGGAAGACTATGTCGATGACGTGGTGGTAAAATCGAAGACTCGAGCATCTCATATGGAAGTTCTCAAGCAGGTGTTTGAAAGATGCAGAGAATACAAACTGAAAATGAATCCTCTAAATTGCGTATTCGGTGTCTCTTCTGGGAAATTTCTAGGATTCCTAGTCACGGCTGAAGGGATCGAAGTCGATCCAGATAAAGCAAAAGTTATTACTACCATGTCTCCTCCACGAACCGTGAAAGAATTACATAGTTTCATGGGCAAGGTAAATTATATTCGACGCTTCATCCCTGGATTAGCTCAACTCATCGCTTCATTCATGCCACTGTTGAAGAAAGGAGCGAGCTTCACCTGGACAACTGTCCAACAATAAGCCTTCCATAAAATACAATAAATATTATTATCACCGGATGTCATGAGGTCTCCAGTACATGGAAGACCCCTAATTCTTTACACTGCATCCAGTGATGTCGCTATTGGAGCACTCCTCGCTCAAGAAGACGACGAAGGTGTTAAATGGTCGGTATATTACCTCAGCCGCACAATGAGAGAGGCTCAAATCCGATATCCAAAAGCTGAAAGGGCATGCCTAGCGTTGGTACATGCGATCCAGAAGTTCAGACATTATCTGCTTTCTAACAAGGTCGTACTCATCTCCAGAGCTGATCCCATAAAGTTCTTGCTATCCAAGCCAACATTGATTGGAAGACCAGCAAAGTGGCTACTTCATATGTCAGAATTCGACATAGCATGTACACTAGTGGAAAATGGATTTTTAACCACTTCCTGGGTTTTAATAAAACTAATTTCTTGAGCTTGTGGTAACTATAATGGTTGTGACAAACAGTTGTACTTTTAATAAAATAGTTGTACTTTTAATAAAAATTAAACTTGTCTCTGCCACAGTCGTTATATTAGGGGATATTTTTGTGAATGACTACAGTACTCTCTAAAAGAGTATAACAACTAATGTTGGAGCAACTAGTTTCTATAGCCCATGTTTCATGCGATAGTACCCTTACATTTATCTCTTCAGTTTCTTATCTCGTTCACTGACCGAGATCCCCCTTCTTCTTCCACAACAAAAATAAATCCGCTTCTTCGTTTTTTATCTTCACAAATCAAATACCCAAATCATAAACTCTTTTCTTTTATCAACAGCTCAATTTTAACAAAGTTTATTATAATTGTATTCTCATCCTCAAATTCAATAAAACCTCGAAGAACCCTAGAATGGAATCCAATTTTATTTCTCAATAAGTTCAAAATCAAAGTTAGAAATCAAAGACAAGCCTCTATTCTAGAAGTTAGCTGTCACAAATCATAGCTTCATTAAAACCCCTATCTCAAAATCAGAACGCATGTATCGATAGAAATCAAACGTTGTAACTTTGGATCTAGTTTTTTCTCTCCTGAAATTTTCAGGGTAATATCAATCTTGTCCAGGGTAATATCAATCTTGTTCTTGTTTGATAATTTTGATATACTTTTTGTATTATTAACGATTTAATTTCAGTTTTTTTTTTCAGTTTTTTTTTCTTTTTTTTTTTTGCAGTAAGGTGGGTTGAAGATATCTTCTCATAGTGTAAGAAACCCCTAAATATACTATTGAATATTCTCATACTGCTGGTAATAATAATCTCAAAACCCTTTACTCTATTTGATTGTTTTGTGTTTGTTTTTAATATTTGAAAACCTTGATATAGTTTTGTATTGCTGAAGCTTTGAGTGATGAAGATCGAACAAATCTTTTTGCTGATCTTAAGGTACTACTTGTTTTTTAGATTTGAGTTTCTTGGGTTTTTTAATTTTGTTTTTGAATAAAGGGTTTTGATTTGATTTGGGGTTGTTGTTGTTGTTTTTGTTGCTTCAGGAAAATCTAATGTCATTGCTTCCATTATCAATTTAAAGCATCAAATTTTGGTTAGCATCCACCAGAAATAAACCAGTAATAACGATTTAGGAAGTTCGAATTAATGATTTTATTCGTCTTATGGATAATTAGTTTGGTTAGGTTCAGTTTCATAGTTTGAAATGGTATACGCAGCCAAGCACCTTATTTTTTGTCGTTGCTTAGTGCGAAGCTACCGTAAGTTCTGTATTGGCTTATGATTAACTTCTAATGGTTTAATGTTTTCTCCCATTTTAATGGGTCTGTTCTAGAATTGCAATTGCTGCAGGGAAAAAGTATATGGAGGTTTACAAGATCAGTTGCGAGTATATCCTGTCATCACCAGCAAAACGCACACCAGGTGCTTGTAAAAAGGACCGAGTTAGTTCTACTGCCAAGTTCTGTCGTGGCTAATCCATGGGACTGTGAGGTTTATGTTCCGAGAGTTAACTGAAGTTCTTGAACTCCAGGAGAAGGAGTGATACGATATATGGAGTTATGTTGCTGAGATAAAGAAAAAAGAGGGTTTATTGCCATCGTTAAAGCCATGGGACTGATGGGTCGTTTTCCAGGGATGAGGTCAAGTTCAGTTGAGGACTGTGAGGTTTATGGGAAAGTATGTATTGGATTTAATGGGTCATTCAGATTCATGCTTTTGATCATTTCCATGGGTAAGTAAATCCTTCTCCATCCTACTTGAGTTTGAGTTTGCCGCAAATTTTTATTATTATTTTTTAATTTTGTCAAAACTTGGATGCAAGATACCCTTGAAGCAGCAAATTTTAATGAGTATAGCCGACCGACTCAGGACTCTCTATCTTGTTGGAATCCTGATTCGTTAGGACTTAATCTCATAGAATTTTTTGTGCCATATATGTAAGAAAGAAAAGCCTGGTGCTATTTTGGCATTTATGGCTCGGTGGAATGACATTAATCGGAACACGTATGTTTTCTATGACTATTGATTTGTTACGTTTCAAAACTGATACATGTAAGTCCTGGATTTTCTTGTTTTTCAGGGGTGCGGTTTGCAAGTTATCATGGGCACTTTATGTTAAGGTCTTCAAATTTATTGGCGCTTCCCGCAGTTGACTGTGATAAAGCCTTCACAATGCAATTGGCTTTGGAAGAAACCTTACTTATAGCTTAGACAGTTTACTTCCAAGTTGCTCTACTATATCCTTTACTAACTGCCACATATAATATTGTACTGGATATATTTTAAACCAAAAATATCCACATATTGATGCAAATCTGATTTTCTGGTTTCTGTAGACATAACCTGATATGCATGTACAGAAAATGATCCTTCAGCTGGATTGTTAAGGATTACAAATCATGTTCATGCTGTTGGGATTTCTGGTAGTGCACATATCCTCAGCTGGAGTACTAAGAGCGTATTCCTCGAACATCGTTCGATGTTCTTTTTCTGTTGCTTCATGGATAGGATAACTATTTGCATCTTCTTTTACAAGTTAATTCCTCATCGTCATCTTTTTCTGCTTCACGTTTATATTTATTTTCGAGTCATATTAGTTGTATACATGAAGGTGATGTCCGTGCTGGTAGAATTTCAAAAATACTTCCAGGTGCTGGTGGGCTGCTTGTGCAAATCGGGCCTCATCTCTTTGGAAAGGTTCATTTTACTGAACTTATAGATAGATGGATGACAAACCCACTTCTTGGGTACCAGAAATGGCAGATTGTCAAGTATAAGGTCCTAGAAATAGGTCGCTCTCTTAAGGGCACAACACACTTTGATTTGTAATTACGTATGTCTTTACAAGAGATTGAGACTCAGGGCACTTCGGAACTTCATACTAATATGTAAGTATTTAACTTTCAGTCATTTATATCAGTGCAGTTTAGATGGTTCAGTATTTTAGGTTCTGCACAAATAACATCTATGCTTACTAGTATAGATAAGTAAAAAGGTATTACTGAAAATTCATGTCCATGAGAATTTTCTTTCTTGGTTTGCATACTTTCTACAAGTATCTTTGATTGGACTGGTTGCAAGAATTATATGAGCTTATGGAAAGGAAGAAATATTTTTTCCGTGTTTCATTTGATCATGGATAATGGGATAGGGCGTAGATGAAAATGTTGCTCAAATTACCTAGGAGCTTCTGGAAGTATTAAAACTTATTTCAAGTGGGTAATAATTTTAACAAATATATGGAAGTATTAAATTTTATTTAAACTATAGCGTTGCCATGTGCAGTTCAAAGGTTGAAAACCCAAGAATTCCAGTGAACAAGAGAATTTTGCAAGCCCTCGTGTATAAAATTTACTCATTTTTTTAAATCACTTTAAAGTAAGTACGTTAAACACTAACATAGGAGTAATGATCTACTTGGTGATTTCCATTTCTAAAGAGATTATTATGTGCAGGGTGTTGTCTGTGGAACCTCTGTCCAAGAGAGTTTAAGTAATCTTAAATACGGTCTGCAAATAGGTCTTTGAAATCCGACGTGGGTGATTTTAAGAGTCTATGTGTTGGTGATGTTATCTCGGGCAGGATTAAGCGAGTTGAGACGTATGGTTTATTTATTACAATTGATCAGACGAACATGGTGAGTATGATTAATATAGATTTCTATAAGTGCAGTGTTTTACTATCTCTTTGGTTTGAATTAACTCCAGTTCATTGTGGCAGGCATCGGATAATAGTGATGGTTCCAGAAACCATTTCAAAATGTTGCCCCTATCAGTGGAGAGCTTAGATCCAAGTGCCCTCTATATATATGATGATGGGTTTCGCTTCGTTATTTGGTTTGGTAGTAGGCTTTCTTCTGATTTGGTTACCAAATTTGTTGGAGTGGAATTTTTTACTCTCACTGATCTCTCAAAGGTACGTGACTTTTGCCTCTGTATTAACATTATTGTTCTGAACTAGTACCTCTTTCGACTCATTTCTAGGAAAAACTATATAATGAAAATGAAGCAGAATAGTGATACCGTTTTCGACCCTCATGCGCTGTATTATTAGCTCCTTTCGTTTGTCTACTAGGATAGTCGTAATTTATCATCAGTGCATCACACCATCACTATCCCTTTTTGCAAGATTACATTTGTTGTGTGTGAAAATGATATAGTAATGTGACTGATGGGCCCTTGCATGAGGTGTCAAATGCGGTGTATTTGAATTAGACGAAACAGAACACGTCTATACACATACATTTGAACTTATTTCAGTAATGGCGTGCTTTATCTTTTATTAAATGTTTTTCACTACACATTAGACACGGTTTTGTGCTGGTAATCACAAGATATGCATGCAATATCCAACTGTTATTATGTCCAAAGTACCCATTGAAGGGTTTGCAAGTGTCAGAAACCGTGTCTATTTTCCCCGGCAAGGCAACAGTTTAGAAAATGGAGTGTCCCTTCTTCACAGTATTTGATCTTTGTTTATTTATTTCAGACATATTTTATCAATTTAGCAAAATTAAGGCAGCGTTGAATCTCCTCTGATGATGTTCTTTTTTTTTTTATGGTTCACGTTACACTCTATGTGAAGGTAACTAATGTAGTCTTGGTTGGTTTTTGTTTATAGCTTAGGGATGGAGAAATGGACCTGATTTGAGCTACGTTGTCAGAATAATGAAGGCATAGATGGTGAATTCCTACCTTAAACTCGAGTTAAAATTTTATGGTTTGTTAAGCTTGTAATAGAATATTGGTCAAGATTTTCCGAGTCTCCAATTTTTTCAGACTTGGAACTTGTAGTGTTTTAGAAAGTTGAAATTGTAAAATGAATACACTAAAGTGATTATCAATTTAATTTTGTTAGATCCAATTTTGAAATCATTATTTGTTTAAATGCGATTCAGCTTTTAGTAATTCAGTTGAATCAGCTGAATCAATATCATTTTTTTATTAAGATATCACTAGTAAAACGACTGTGTACATCAGTATTGTTTATTGACTGTTTAAAAGAGTGGTTCTTTTAAAGAATTCAACGTTTTCCAGAAACAGTCGTTCTGTAAAAAACCACTCCTAGATTCCAACTGAGGAAAACAGTCGTTTTTGAAGATATTACCTCTTGTCCTGGCAGTAGTTTAACTTCCATTTTCCACTAGTGGTACTACACCTAAAGCTATCAAAGGCCAAGCAGTCGCAGACCTACTTGTGGCTTTCCCAGGAGAAGATACAACGATACTGCATGAGGAAGTACCCTGTGAATTCCCAGACGTCTTGGTTATCAAGGAAGAAACATGGCTTTTATACTTTGATGGATCTGCCACCCCTAGTAATGACACTGGAGGAGCGAGAATAGTGCTGGTGTCTCTGTCCGGTGAAGTTTTCTCACACTCATTCAAATTGGATTTCCATTGCACCAACAATTCGGCAGAATACGAAGACTTCCTCTTGGGATTATCATTAGCTAAACAAGCAGGAGCAACGCATCTCGAGATAAGAGGAGATTCAAAATTATTGGTCAACCAGATGAATGGAACGTATTCTCTCAAAGAGATCACGTTAGCTCCGTTTAGAACCGAAGCTCAACGGCTGTTAACTTATTTCGCTGACGCCACGATCGTCCATATAGGGCGGACCAACAACAGGCACGCCGACTGCCTAGCAACCCTCGCCTCCAAGCTGCAATTCGAAGGGGCAGAGAAAACGATCATTGTACAGAGACGAACTATGTCATCAACTTGGCTCACTCAGGTCGAAGACATTCCAGCCAACGATTGGCGAGCACCCATCATCCATGAATTGAGCAACTCCATTTCTGAAGGTCAAGTCAGTCTCAAAGAATTGAAGAATTACTTCTTATTACATGGAGCACTGTACTATCGAAACCCAGATGGATCCCTATCACGATATCTCGGTAACGGCGAAGCGGAAGAACAACTCAAGCGCACACACGAAGAAATCTGTGGACAAACATTGGTGGTGACACTTTACAGAAAACTTCAAAGGATGGGATACTACTGGCCATCCATGGAAGTTCAGTCAAGAGACTTACAAGGATCCTGTTCGGACTTCCAGACACCCCCCCATCATTTGGAATTTCTGACAACCCAACACACTGGGGACTGGAGGGAACCTTACGTCAAATACCTCCGGGATAATGAACTACCATCAGAAAAGAAGCAAGCGGTCAAACTCATTCATAGAGCTAAGAGATTCGCTTACCTCGATGGGATATTATACCGCAAAAGCTTTGGTGGGAACTTGCTGAGATGTCTAGCCATGCATGAAATCCCTACAATCCTGAAGGAAGCGCACGAAGGGGAATACCAAGGAAAGAAGAAGTTATTTCTTCAAGTTCATGAGAAATACTACTGGCCGACCATGGAAGATGATGCAGCCACGCATGTGCAGAGGTTTCATAAGTGCCAAACTCATGGTAACCTCATTCACACTCCTTGCCTCCCATTAAACTCGGTGAATATTCCGTGGCCTTTCTATAGCTTGGGACTAGATATCATCGGAAAAATTAATCCAGCATCTTCAAAGCAACATGAATACATCATCACTGCAATGGAGTACTTCACTAAGTGGGTAGAAGCTATCCCTCTTCGGAGCACCACCGGAGCCACGATCGCTGCCTTTATCAAAGAACACATAATATGCATATTTGGAGTTCCAAAACATATCATCACAGATAATGGAACCCCTTTCGCCAATCAAGATGTTGAAAAGCTGCTCAATAAGTATGGAATCAAACAAATCTTCTCCACACCATACTACCCACAAGGAAACGGTCAAGCGGAAAGTACCAACAAAACCCTGATCAGAATCATCAGTCGAACAATCCATGACAATCCCCGGTTATGGCATGATCAACTACCCATGGCCCTGTGGGCTTACAGAATCGCGCCAAGGAGTTCAATCGGCACTTCGCCATATTCTCTCGTCTATGGAGCTGATGCCATACTACCAGCAGAAATCAAAATTCCTTCGGCCAGGATTGCGGCATCCAGTGGTGTACAATGGGACGAAGCTGAAATCTCCAAATCAAGAATTTCCGAACTAGACACGCTGGAGTCAAGGAGATCCAAAGTGGAGAAATACGTGGAATCTTACAAATATAGGATCTCCAAGGCCTACAACAAAATGGTAAGACCTCGAACATTCCAAGTAGGATATCTGGTATTGAAGACAGCAAAGCATATTCAACAAGACATGTCCGCTCCCAAGTTCTCTCCAAAATGGGAAGGACCATATGTCATCATCAAAGTAGTATCTAGCGGATACTATAAAATCCTGGCAGTCGATGGGGGAAAGGAAGGAAATATCATCAATGGAAAATGACTCAAATCTTACTATGCCTGATTCATAAAACAAACTACCTATTCATCATTTTTAAGCATTCCTCAAAATGTAATTTCATTCCTCCAAAGAGCATACGAATGCTCATTTGTTCATTAAACTTTCAAAAATGAGCAAAAAACTATTCAAATCACGATCAGGTGTTCATCTAGTTAAACACTCAGAATTATTCAAGACAACAATCACAAATGCTCACTCAGAGCAAACTATCCAACAACGGATAGTCCATGAAAGAAGCCTCATCAAGCTTCTTATGAAAAACCTTCGTCTTTGCCTTTAAATCCTCCACGGATTTCTCAACCCTTGCCGACTCCAAAGCCAGTATCCTCTCCTCGTTAAGTAAGACATCATTCATGGAAATCGCATAAGCATCCTCTGCCGCCTTATGAATCTTGATTATCTCAAGACGACGACGAAGCCAACTTACATTGAATCGAAGCAGATCACAGTTAGATATCATCTCATCCCATCGGCGCAGCTCATGGTTTTTAACGTCTCGCAAACGCATCTGATTCATCTCCTCAATGATTGGCAACATCCCAGCTACTGTAGTCAGAAGAGTTGGAGGAAAGCCTTTCCACGCCTCCGTGGTAGCAATGTGACCATATCTCTTCCAGATCTTGGTGTACAGAGGTACATAACATTTCGATACCACAAACCCACCGTCTGCCTCATTGTCAGGGGAAGTACTAATCATTGGGTCTTAAAACGAGAGACCAGCGTTGGGGTATTCACAAGCATGGACGTTATCCATCATCTACGGAGCTGATGCCATACTACCAGCAGAAATCAAAATTCCTTCGGCCAGGATTGCGGCATCCAGTGGTGTACAATGGGACGAAGCTGAAATCTCCAAATCAAGAATTTCCGAACTAGACACGCTGGAGTCAAGGAGATCCAAAGTGGAGAAATACGTGGAAGCTTACAAATATAGGATCTCCAAGGCCTACAACAAAATGGTAAGACCTCGAACATTCCAAGTAGGATATCTGGTATTGAAGACAGCAAAGCATATTCAACAAGACATGTCCGCTCCCAAGTTCTCTCCAAAATGGGAAGGACCATATGTCATCATCAAAGCAGTATCTAGCGGATACTATAAAATCCTGGCAGTCGATGGGGGAAAGGAAGGAAATATCATCAATGGAAAATGACTCAAATCTTACTATGCCTGATTCATAAAACAAACTACATATTCATCATTTTTAAGCATTCCTCAAAATGTAATTTCATTCCTCCAAAGAGCATACGAATGCTCATTTGTTCATTAAACTTTCAAAAATGAGCAAAAAACTATTCAAATCACGATCAGGTGTTCATCTAGTTAAACACTCAGAATTATTCAAGACAACAATCACAAATTCTCACTCAGAGCAAACTATCCAACAACGGATAGTCCATGAAAGAAGCCTCATCAAGCTTCTTATGAAAAACCTTCGTCTTTGCCTTCAAATCCTCCACGGCTTTCTCAACCCTTGCCGACTCCAAAGCCAGTATCCTCTCCTCGTTAAGTAAGACATCATTCATGGAAATCGCATAAGCAGCCTCTGCCGCCTTATGAATCTTGATTATCTCAAGACGACGACGAAGCCAACTTACATTGAATCGAAGCAACTCACAGTTAGAGATCATCTCATCCCATCGGCGCAGCTCATGGTTTTTAACGTCTCGCAAACGCATCTGATTCATCTCCTCAATGATTGGCAACATCCCAGCTACTGTAGTCAGAAGAGTTGGAGGAAAGCCTTTCCACGCCTCCGTGGTAGCAATGTGACCATATCTCTTCCAGATCTTGGTGTACATAGGTACATAACATTTCGATACCACAAACCCACCGACTGCCTCATTGTCAGGGGAAGTACTAATCATTGGGTCTTCAAACGAGAGACCAGTATTGGGGTATTCATAAGCATGGACGTTATCCACAGTCTCCACAGATCCTGCGGAATCTTCACATGCCTGATTGCTTCTCTCCTCAACCTCAATCACGGTCATAGATTTTCCGCTCCTTCTTCGTCTAGCATCAACCACGACACGGACGTCTGCCTACGATGGGACAGAGGAGTGATTAATCTCTTAATTCGGTGTAATCGCAAGAGTATAGGGTTACTTACATATGATTCATCCTCGATACGAGCCGATCCGTACCGGGCAGGAGTTCTAATGGTCCGCTTAGGCCTTGCATTGTAAGAAGAAACGTTCTTCTGACCACCCTACAACAGATCACACTCTTATGATCAACAATCTCGATCAAACGAAGGATGAGAAGGAAAATAAGAGATAAACGACTTACTGACGCTAATACTTCACGTCTCTTCGAATGAGGATCAGGATAAGGAATACTGCCACTCGACATGACAACAAAGGGGTATGTTCAGGGCTTCTCTACACAACAAAATCAACTCAGGAATGGAGGAAGTATTTTCGTGGATCACAGAGTTGAGGACTTGAGGATGTATATATACATCAAACAGATAGTCGTCATTCATGAATGGTCAATTCAGTTATGAGTCTCACTGAAACCCTAGACTCCCAAGATCAATACTGAATGCACGGAAAATACTGGGGACTGACCGTCACGAGTCAAAGGATAAGCCACGTGGCCTTGAGCATTTCTTGGCCGCGTGTCATGATGCATCGAGTCGTGATGAGTTTAGATACACGAACGTTGGTCCGTGTCATAGATTAGAGGAGATTAAAGATTAACAAATGTTCATCACTCAGAAGAAGGTCTAAGACGTTTAACATCAAAAAAAAAAAAAAACACTCAAACGTTTAAGAAGGAGAAAGACAGATGTAAATCTACTCAGATTCATCCGAGTTGCCGGATCCGTCATCAGAATCTTCATCATCACTGTATTTCACAGAATCCTCTTCTTCAGAATCGTCAGAATCACTGGTGGGATCCGTCCGACCGTAGAAGAATTCCTCATCATTCGAATCCCAATCATCCTCTGCTGCGGCTTTAATTTCTTTCATTATCCTTCGATGATCTCTTTCATACCGATCAGGTTTGATGTAGCATTCAGGCGGCCCCCATACGAGATCCTCCTCAGAAGCATCAGCATCACAATCGAAAGGCACTCCATCCAATGATTGACGCCTCTCCTCGATTCTTTGTCTCTTACGCTGGATTCGGTCTTTCTCACATTGACGAGCGTTATTCTCTTTATCTCTAGCTGCCCTTTTCTTAAGTTCAGTAAAAGAGACCTTTCGTTCACTCAAGGGAACCTTAGCATGTGGTTTCGCTGCAGGAGTGTCAGAATCCTCATCGGAAGAACCATAGGAAGAAGATGAATACCAGTAATCGTACTTGATGCTGCTGTTTTTGTTGGTCGACATATTCTGGAATCAAGAAATCAAATAATTACTACCGTGAAATAAATCAGCATCAACGAAAGGTAACTTTAAACTCTTACCTCTTTATAGTTCTACTAACAACAGTAGCTATGCCGTAAGAGTTAACACGTTTATTCGTTCTTCAAAACCTACGATGAAGAACGAAGCTTTATTAATAGTGGTAATTGAATTTTTGTCCCTACTTTTGATGGTATATACAAATATCCTTATCACAAAATAAATATGTCCCTCTTCATCCAAAATCCCATCAGGGGCCCAATAACAAATTATTAACTTCCAAATATACCCCATGTGTGTTATCTTCTTTTTAATTTCTTAATACTTCATTTTTTTCTTCTTCTCGTATTTCTCTTTCAAGAACCACCAACAGCTCTGCAACTACCACCACCAGCTCCGTCGCTCGTCGCCGCCACCACCACGTCCATCGCTATTAGCAACAGATCTATCTATCTACCTACTATCTTCTTCTTCTTCTTTTCTTAATAGCAGCGACGTCTCGAGTTCAATTTCTTAGAAGATTTGAAGTTCAGATCTGAACCGAGAGAAGTTTTGGTTCGATTTGAGATGGAAGAAGTTGGTTATGGCAGAGAGGGATGAATCGGATGATGAAAATGGATCTTTTCGATCTTATAAGATGGGAGAAATGATAATTTCTGCTACTGGTGATTGATAAGATGCGGTTGAATTCAAGAAAAGAGGGGTTTTGATGTGGTTGTTGTTGCAGTTGGTGATGAAAATTACAGGTGGTAGTGTTGAGCTCAAGAGAATAAATGGTGTTGTCTGCTGGGATTTTGGATAACTCGAGTAGAATTAGAATGAATGAGACTAGCAGATGAAGAGTTTTGTTAATCATGGTGTTGTGGTTCAAACAGATAGTGAAACGGTGGATGTGCTGTGAGCTGGTAAAGATAGTCACGTTATGATCAATTTCCATTCCGATTCCCCAATCAACGCACGAGTACCTACAGTTCGTATGTTGTTCAGAGAAAAATGGGTAACTAATCACCGGAACTCCACCGAAAATACTCTCTATTGTTGAGTTCCAACCACTGTGTCAAAAATCTGAACCAGGAGTTTTCCAATCAGACAGTATTGGAACTAGTAATTCAATCATGAATTCTCATAAACGCTCTAGAAAAGAGGTAATTTCATTTCACTATTAAATCGTTTCATTTCTCATTTCGGGAAAAAAATAAAAAATCAAAAAAATGTCTCTTAAATTATCGAATCGATTTGATATCGAAACAACTTGATTGATTTGTTTTTGAGTTTGCATGGTGGAAATTTTTTTGGATTTGAATCTTTTGTACAAAATTATGTTCGAGTTTTGAATTAATTTCAGGTTTTAGATTCTGAGATTTGTTGTTGTGTCTTGCTCTTTTGAGTGTTTAGTATACATAGATTTAAAATATGAAATTCTCCTTCTCTCGTTAATGTCTATCGGAGTTTTTTTTTTCTTTCTGATGCTGGAATTCTGATTTGCAATTGGTGTCGCCTTTTACAATATCTGATCGAACTATCCATAAGAAAGGGTGTTTTCTATTAGCTAATCCCCAAGCAAACTATCCATAAGAAAGTGTTGATGATGATGATGTTTAGTAATTGGTGTTGATGTTGATGATGTTTTAGGTGTTGTTGAATTTTATTATTGTTCTTTGAATTGGTAATATTTCACATTGCTAGTTCCATGTTCAATAGTATATAAGCTTTATTCAAGTGTAGTTTCTAATCCCATTTTTTGGCAGTGAAGCATGCAGTGATTTTGGATCAACTATGGTTGTTGATCCATATATTTTGGATCAACTATGGTTGTTGATCCAACTGCAATGGATAAACATCCACTGTTGATCCAACTGAAATGGATAAACATCTATTATTGATTCAACTGAGATTGGTTTTGAAGCTGGTCTTGGAGCTGTTGGTGTTTATGAAGCTACAGGTAATGAAATATGGTGGTTATCTGGGTTGAAGCAGGCAGTGATATTGGATCAACTATGGTTGTTGATCCATATATTTTGGATCAACTATGGATGTTGATCCATCTATATGGGATCAACTACTATTGTTTATCCTTTGACCTCATGCTTTTGTAGTTTAAATCATGTAAATTTATCCCAATGTTGAACTTGTGGTGCAATGGTAGCATGCCTGACTCCATGTCAGATGATGCGTGTTCGACTCACGCCAAGTTCGCTCCATTTTACATGGATAAACTATCATTATTGATCCAATTTTACATGGATCAACTTCCATTGTTGATCCACTAAAATTGGATCAACTTCTATTGTTGATCCTTTTTTCTTGGATAAACTAGATAAACTTCTACTGTTGATGTTTTTGTGGGTGGATCTGAAACTGCAGCTAATGAAGTGGTAGCATTTTTCCATCAGCATGGATAAACATCCATTGTTGATCCAACTGCAATGGATAAATTTCTACTCTTGATCCAACTGCAATGGATAAACATCCATTGTTTGATCCAACTGAAATGGATCAACTACTTTTTGTTGATACAAAAAAATTGAACTTGATGATGGTAGCGGTGGTGGTGGTGGTATGGCGGCGGTTTAATTTGTGGTGGAGGAGGACTAGTGGTGGTGTAATGGTGGCGATGAAGGAGTGGTGGTGGAATATTGGTGGTGGTGGCGGTTGGTAGGTGGTGGTTGTTGAACGGTGGTGGTGGTGCTAGTGGTGGTGGTGAAGTTGTAGATGAAAAAATTTGTTGTATTTTGAAATAAAGAAAAATATTATATGAGTGAGGGTATTAAAGTAATCTAATATTAAATGGATAAGGTTATAAAAAAGGAGAGACATAATTATTGTTGCATAAGGATATATTTGTAGGGAGTTAAAAGTAGGGACATATAATTAATATACCCTTATTAATATCCGAAACTGATTTTTCATAAAATCACGGGCGCAATCTTCATAATGTGAATATTCACGCAACTGACATATGAAGTTTACATCAAATAAAATATACCATAATATTTTGCATAATATGTGTCACGGCTGCACATATTTATTTATAAAAAAAAAACTATCTTTCCTTCGTATCGTCGTTAGTTGTCTTTAAAACGAAGGTTTATTTCAAAATATTGTGAACACTCACAATCCATGCACATGATAAAGTTTTGTATTTACATAAAATCTCATAAACAAAATTTTTATCACTGGACGCAAGTCCATCATACATATTTTCCTTCGTGTCGTTGTTATTTTCTCTAAAACGAGGGTTTATGACGATTTCATGAAAATTCACATCTTTTATGGTAAAACCGTGGTACACATGAAATCTCATACACTAAGTTTTATCACTGGACCTAGGTTCATATACTAAAAAAAAATCCCTCCTAAATCAGGGATTATAGTTGGTTTTCGAAACTAACGATCGAGCAAACATACGTTTTCAAAAAACAAGGTTTTTTCATAAAACCATCATTAATTATATACACGCATATATAATTTCAATATGATCAATTCATGAAGCAACTCATGGAATCAGCAACAAAAAAAAAAAAAAAAAAAAAAAAAAAAAAAAAAAAAACGACTGGTCGGTTTCGAATTTCACCGCGGTAGAATCGCAAATGCGCCGATCAAAGCAAGGCAACAAATTATTTTGGTGGCGTGAACACGATGGAGAGGTAATGGAGCTCAGGTCGTGGGAAGTAAAAGAGGGATTAATTCCTTTTATACAATTTTATTTCCAAAACCTAATTCCACTAGGATTTCCTTATTTGGGCCCGGCCCGCGAATCCTAACCGACCATGGACTCGTCGTCCAAATCAGCGGTTCAACACCAATTTATGCTCACCAAATAGCTCCCTAACCATGACAACGAAGCCTTCATAAAGTCGTGGCTCGCTCATACTCTCGAAATACGGTAATGTTTCAACTTACGACTAAGTTCAATTACTAGTATAATTTTTGGCCTGAAAATCACCATTTAATGCTGACTGAGGAACACAGCTTTCCTCAGTAAGCAGGGGACTTAATGTAGATGGTGGATTTTCAACAAAGGCTAAAATCGTAAACTCATGATTGTACGGACCGCTGGTTCAGCAATCGCATGTGAGTATTGAGAGACGGGTCTCTCATCGAATTCTCAACGGAGAGTGCTTTCTCTCACAGTACATGTAGATGTGCAGTCAACGTCTAGACAACGGCATAATCTCATGAATACTGAATACTTTCAGTCATTTCTATATAGTATCACGGGATGGACGGCTCTACGGGGCAATATCGTCTTGAGGAACAAACAACGAGTTTAACCTGACTATATAAAGGATATGGCTTAACGGCAAGTCATGTCAGGATAATTAATGCTCCTATCGTAGTCAGTTTATTCTGCTAGGCATAGACCCATGAGGTTAATTATCCCTTCATTGCTCCGATTCCATGGTCGAATCAACGATGATCCCGTGGAATGGCAATAAGATTGCTCCGATTCCGTGGTCGAATCAACGACGATCCCACGGAATGGAAATATCATTGCTCCGATTCCGTGGTCGAATCAACGACGATCCCACGGAATGGCAATAAAATTGCTCCGATTCCGTGGTCGAATCAACGACGACCCCATGGAATGGCAATATCATTGCTCCGATTCCGTGGTCGAATCAACGACGATCCCACGGAATGGAAATATCATTGCTCCGATTCCGTGGTCGAATCAACGACGATCCCACGGAATGGCAATATTATTGCTCCGATTCCGTGGTCGAATCAACGACTATCCCACGGAATGGAAATATCATTGCTCCGATTCCGTGGTCATATCAACGACGATCCCACGGAATGGCAATATCATTGCTCCGATTCCGTGGTCGAATCAACGACGATGCCACGGAATGGCAATATCATTGCTCCGATTCCGTGGTCGAATCAACGACGATCCCACGGAATAGCAATATCATTGCTCCGATTCCGTGGTCGAATCAACGACGATCCCACGGAATGGCAATATCATTTCTCCTATTCATGGTCGAATCAACGTTGATTCCATGGAATGGCAACGATCACTCATTTCGTAGTCAAATCTTTAGTTGATCCTATGAATTAACAGTAAACATCTATCCGTTTTATTACTCATTTTATGGATTATTCTCTATTGAATTTCATGAATTAGTAATAAATAATTAACGACCGGGCATCGGAGATACCTTTGAGTAAGCCTTGTTTCAAACGGTGCAAGTGTATTCAACGATGATGCATTAACAATCACCGCACGAACGAGTATTTCAAAATACGACGAAACGATGAACCTATGCAAAATAGGGAAGAAAATAATAGATAATTAAAAATATTTGACCAAGGCGCTGGGACACGGACACACGATCAACTCATCGTGTCATGGTCAGTTCCACGCTAATTCTATATTTTGAATACACTTTTATTATTTTTCATGATTTGATAAAATTCTCTCGTTTGATCAAATCTCCGTCTTGAGGAAATTCTTCGGATTCGTGGTACTTCTATGAGTCTGTCAAAAAATAATTAAGGAGAGTGTGAGGGGCGTGACTATTGGCCGTCCGGCCATGCCTTGGTCCCAGCCGACCCACACCTCACGGTCCTTATTATTTTATTATCATTATTTTTCTCTAATTTCATGAAAAACTCCTTGATTTCATGGTATTTTTCCTAAAAAATTCCTTTAAATCATCAAAAATAATAATAAAATAAAATAAATTATGAAAACTCGTGGGATCGGGCCTTGGCGGCCGGCCATGCCCTAGCCGGTCCCACACGCCCTGTTTTATTTATTTCATTATTAATTATCTTATTTTTCCTTGATTTCATGGTTTTTTCTCAAAATTCCTTCAAATCATCAAAAAATACCCAAAAATTATTTAAAAAATTATTAAAATTCGTGGGATTGGGCCATGACCAGTCGGTCACGCCTCCATGATCTCACACGGCCGAATTTTATTATTTTGATATTTTTCAAAGACCATGAACTCATGGAAACTCCTTCAATTCATGAAAACACTCTAAATTTATCAAATTTTTCAAAATTCATGAATCCTTCATAAAATCATCAAAATATGTAAAACTAAGGAAGAGACGCCATGGGACCGTGGTCATAACTGGCCGACCGTGCTTTGACCACCGGCGTCCCAGTCTCACAATTCCTTATTTTATAAATATTTTTCATCGTCTCATGGTGTTTCCTTCGTCTCATGGAAACTCCTTGATTTTAACAAAACTCATTCGTTTTATCGTGGGACCGGCCCCTTAAACCTTTCCTGAATTTTACTTTCGGGGTGTTTTTCACCTCCCGAACGAGCTCAAAACCTAAAACCTCCCGCGTTGGGAGATAGGAAATTCTTTTCTAGTCCGTATGGAATGAAGGGGCGGACCATCAAAATCCGAGTCCGTATGAGAATTCTACATCAATTGTAAAGGACGTTAATTAGGGTTTGGGGGTTGCTCAAGTGACCAACAGTTGGTCACGTGATCACTGTGACCGGTCCACACTTCATGATTCCCTCACTTTTCATTATTTTCCTTCGTCCGATGAAGTTTTGGCGGTTTTATAAAAAAACTCTGATTTTGTCATATTTTCTCAAATGGTCGCTCAAACGTGCACCAGAAAATATCAAAATTCTCAAGACTGAGACGCGTACACCTTAGGGACACGAGCACATTATCTTGACCGACCAAGATTAGCTCTTCGGCTCACGGAAGCCAATCCCATCGATTTTCATAGTTTTGACCTAATTTTCACAATTGCTCGTATTAGGTCCAAAACTTCCAAACACTTTGGATTTTTCATGAAGTGACCATCAGACGGTCACGGGACAACCCATGGCCGGCTCCATGACTCTATGGTCGGTCCATCACTCTCCCATAATTAATTAGGTTTTCACACCTAAGTCTCAGATGAGCATTTTGAATAATGATTGAACCAGCATTTAATCATTCTTTCACCAACAAATCATGAACTCTTCGTGAATTCATCATATTTGTTTACGTGATCATATATGGACACTACATGGTTGATCCACGGTCTCATGTAGATGCTCTTCATTCGTCTCATGGTTAAAACTTCTGACCATGAATTGATCATCAATCAGTCAAATTAGGGTTTCTGAGTTCAAGGACCATGCTTCCAGACTCTAACCTTAATAATTCTACGACGACCTCATGGTCATGAATTAATAATTCTACGACGACCTCATGGTCATGAATTAATATTAATAATTCTACGACGACCTCATGGTCATGAATTAATATTAATAATTCTACGGTGACCTCATGGTCATGAATTGTATTAATTATGCTAGGTTCAACGACCAGCACTTTAATTAATATTCTTGGAACACTGCCAATCATTCATGAGCAACACTTTCTCAGATGATCAATATTTGCCCGAGTTAAGGAATATCGGTTCAACAATCCACCAATATTCAACAATCCATCGAATGAGCAATACTTGCTCACTTCATCATAAGAATTATACCTCTGTCTCATGACACGTTTAATTCGTGGGTGGTTCCAGAATATCTTGTTCGACTCAGCAACCACGTTGACTCATTGTCCCATCAAACTACGAAATCATCGACTAACAAACCACGAGACTATCAATCGTGTCACTTGTGGGGATATCACTTAGGGTTTTGGTCTGGCGGTCTACGGCACGTGTGTTCAAACACACGATGGAATGTGAGCAAGTCGTGCAATCAGTTGAAGGAATTCACGAGGTAGTGGGTGGAAGGTCGACCGAGTCTTTACACATTGGACAACCGGTTTCAAACACGATCTCCACCTCTCCACTCCTTGATTCCATTAACTGTGACACTTCATGGGATCATGGTGTCTACAATTCCATCAATATAAATAAGTTCCTAAATCAAGATTGAAGGCAGAGAGAATCAAAAACAGAACGAATACACAGAATACTCAGAGTAAGAATATCACGTCTCTTCGACAACACGAGATCATCAAACTCATCAATTGAGAAATTTCTTCACAATCGTTCAACTTCAATCATTCAGAACTTATCATATTCAAAATTCACACATCCACAATCCTTGAATCACCATCGACTCCACACATTTCTCAGCTTCCCTCCTACAGATCAACCCATCCTCTCTTGTGACCGAATTTACTCTGGAACGGTCGTTGTCTCGATTTAGGCCGGAGTACTACAGATTGATCTCTCGAATCTAAGCACCCCCTTTGAAGCGGTGCATTTGTGTGAGGATTAGCTTTTTTCCTGGTTCAAGGAACCTCCTCCGTCCGGTCGTCTCCTCAATCCCTTAAAAACCAGTAGATCGTTTTTTCCCTATCCACACTTCTGCTTCACTTAAAACCACCATCTCACCGGAAAACACAGGCTCTCCATCGAGGTTTAACCCAGGAATCTCCTCGAAGTCAGAATCCACGTTCAGGGGTTCCGACATGGTTTGAGCAAACTTACGATGGTTGTTCTTCTTTTCGGAGAGATAGCACTTGTACATCACATCTTCAAACTCTTGCCTCTTCCTCTTTTTTTTATCTGCTTCTTTTGCTCTCTCATCTCTCTTCATTGAATCATCACTGCGCTCGTCATCTTCTCCTCCTTCACAGTTCTTTTTTTCATCTTTACTATCACTTTCTGTCGCACTACGAGTTTTCCCCCATGAACACTTCCACTCTCCTCGTCGTTGAAACTTCTGCATGTGTCGACGTGCAACTTTGGCATCCAACTTTCTCATCCACAACTGAAAATCCTCATCATTTTCAACCCTTAATCTTTCAAATTCTTCTCGCTTCTCTTGTTATTTCTTCCTTATCTTCTCCTGATTCAGGGAAAGAATCAACCTTTCAATCTCAGAGCTTGATAAAGTCCCAATTGTCAAATTTGCACGTATGATTGCTTCTGAATTGGGTGGTGGCTCGGTGTGATTTCCATTTGCTGAACTACTAACATTCTCTTCCATTATCTGTTTCCTTAATCTCTATTTCTATGGTTTCCTCTTTTGGTATAATAACCTATTTATCCCCTGCCTTGTTTAATTAATGGTAGTAGCTTATCCTTAAATGGTCTTTTATGGAGATTGGTCAAGTGTATGTCGCTTGGATATTAACGCCTTTTCAATGTTATGTGCACCCCCTTCAAAGCCGTCATTACTCTACTAAACGTACCCTATTTCCAAATCCTAAATCTAGTCGCTTAATTCATTAGATTTTACTCCAATTAAGAGGTACATTGTTAGGTTAACCGTTTGGTTTTATGCATTCATAGAAGGAAAGTCTATCAAATGTGTTATTTATAGACATTCAGATGCAGGTTAACTTGGCAGAGCATCTTGGACTAGTTTTTGTTGTTGTCTTCTTGTTTGCTGTTGAATCCATTAAAACACTTGCACAAGCACCAAAATATATTAATGGATTCATGCATCAAACAAGAAACAACAACAAAACCAAGTCCAAGCATTAATGCTAGAATTTGGGATTGAAGGGGTGAAAGAGTAGTAAAGGAGAAGGAAATGGAAATATAGGTTTGGGGTAAAAGGGATGAATGAGTTGCAGAGCATGAGGAGGATGGGGAAGAATTTCTTATTTGTGAGTTGCGGAGCATCAAATGATTCATCTATAGATTGTAACTATCCTTTAGTCCCTATGGAATATCATAAATAGGTTATTGTAACTAAACTTAAACAACTATAGATTTGCAGCTTGGTGGATTGATTCGTCTTGTTACCTAACACCTTCGCGTCGAGACCATCCGTTCGAATTTGGGTAGAAGTTTATTTATTTATTTTTTGAAAGTCAGTTAATGACTATTGGGATGAAGAAGAAAATGGCCCTCAACAGAGCTGGGCCAGTGCTGTCGCAGTTACATCCAATTTCATGTACCCGGTAATAAATAGAACTAGTGTGTCTATAAAACGCACACTATGGACACACATACTAGCGTGTCCAATAAACCGAACTTTTTAGCCACGCAATATAACCGGCGTGGCTATAAAATGCCCTATGGACACGCATACTAGTGTGTCCAATAAACCGAACTTTTTAGCCACACAACAAAACCAGCGTGGCTATTAAATGTCCACTATGGACACGCATACTAGCGTGTCCAATAAACCGAACTTTTTAGCCACGCAATACAACCGGCGTGGCTATAAAACGCACACTATGGACACGCATAATATCGTGTCCAATAAACCGAACTTTTTAGCCACGCAACAAAACCGGCGTGGCAATTAAATGGACACGCATACTAGCGTGTCCAATAAACCGAACTTTTTAACCACGCCTCAAGGGGCATGACTATTTAAACTAACTTTTTAACCACGCCTCAAGTGGTGTAACTAGTTTTATGGACACACCACAACTGGTTCACGTGGCCATAGATTGGTCTATAAACACGCTCAATCAAAAATTAAAAGTTAACGTGACTGAACGGTTGATATTTGGACACACTACTAGCCATGGCGTGGCTTAAAGCACTTATATTAACACGCCCATAGAACATGGCATGTCTATAGGGTAGAAGTCTACCCTATAGACACGCCAAAACCAGAAAGGCGTGACAGGGAAATTTATATCTGGCGTGGTTAAGGCCCATTTCTGTACTAGTGTGCGTGCAACAACAATCCCAAATAATTCTGTGAATTTTATTAGCATTGTTAATTAATGCATAATTTTCCTAGTATTTTCCGTGTTGTGCTCTCCACCAAACTCTCATTATTGACATGACATGACGACTGAGTGTTCACTCTCAGCAGAGTAGCATGAATCTTCGTGCCAATATTGAGACATGCACGAAGTACCCACATAGGCTATATCACTCTCTGACAAAGAGAGTATCGCATCGGCGCGCTTTGGTTAGCCCGATCGAGTATGCTTAATTTCCCTAAAGGAAAATCTAGATTGTCCATATCAGTCTCAGAAACGATCGCGGCCGCACAAGTTGGCCGCGTAATTTAACAAGCCTAGCCAAACCCTGGCAAGAATAGGCGATTGTCGTGATGACCACCGTCGGGCCCACTTATGCCCTAGCCGGTCGGACATCACACAAACATCTCCTAACAACGTCAAACGCCAACCCTAAGTAGGGTGGTCGTGCTGCTTTGTAGAGATTCAATTGAACACAGACTGTTCAAGGCAGTCTTAAAATGATCATGACCGTCCAACTTAGCTAGCCTATTTGGACGGATTAGATCATCCTATGAATGATTAGATAAGCGCTAACGCACATGTTGGCAGGCCCACTTATCCATCACCTGATCGGTTTGCTCACGGCATGGTCATGGAGCAATGAACGTTTTCTCAAAACATGGCGGGCATGATGCTTTTAAGGGTCGTATAAGTCCACTAGCGTCTTAAATCGATCACGACCATCCAACTTAGCCAGCCTATTTGGATGGCTTAGATCACATTTGGGACCATCAGGAAGATGCACATGTGTTCATCACCGGCCCAACAAGGGCCACACGTGATCGGTGTCTTCAAAGG
This sequence comes from Papaver bracteatum, assembly GCA_023529315.1. Classification (NCBI taxonomy): domain Eukaryota; kingdom Viridiplantae; phylum Streptophyta; class Magnoliopsida; order Ranunculales; family Papaveraceae; genus Papaver; species Papaver bracteatum. The sequence continues at coordinate 3,645,336 of JAJJWX010003419.1, forward strand.
AGGATCACAATATGCCAAACCATTTGGCCAAAGTCACATATGCGTGACCGATTCAAAACCCTAATTCGGGTTTGCGGCAATGCACATCTATCGTAGTTCGATCGTGACCATCCTTATTCGCAGGCCTAGACGGAGGGTGTATATATAGACTCAAGAGATCCCAAGGATGTCAACGTGTTCACCGTGGGCCTACCTTTACGTGTGACCGGCCGGTCTATGGAGACTAGGGCCCGTCATATTGAAACACGAGCCTAAAGGTGGCATGCCACGTGACCTTCAAACATCTATGTGATAACACGTTTTTGTCGCAAATCGATCACGACCACTCATCTTTACCGGTCAAACTGAGTGGCCAATATCGAATATTTATGAGACCAAGATGGGCACGCATGCACGTCAGTGATCCGTCCTCACGCACGCCCAATCGGCTCACTCAAAATTAACGTCCATGTGTGAATTCGATCAAGTCAAAGGGGGATGCTTGCGCACTTCTAAAAACCCTAAAATTCCATCAACGACAGCAAATATGTACTGTAAATCATCTCATCCGTCCAACTTTGCCAGCTTGGTCGGACGGCTTGGATTAAAAATTAGGCGATCAATGAAGCACTTCAATGATCACCGTCCGCCACTCTACCAAAGAGAGTGATTGGCCAGATGATGGCTCGCCCATGCGGCCTCCAAACGATCACTCGGAAATGGTTGGACGTGTTGCCGTTTTAAGAACATTCATCCGCGACTTACTTGATCAAGCTTTAAAATAACGATGCTTTATGCATATCGATTGTTTTGAGCTGCTTGCTTTAAAATGATGCATTACATGCATCATATTTCATGAATATCAACTTCTTAAATATTTTTTTTATTTAATCTAATAGCACCATATGTTATCTCCTGCGACGGGTCCCACGACTCGACCCACTCATTCGAGACATCCAACATGTCACAAACTGGGGGATACTTAGTAGGGTATTGGTATGGCGGTTTACATCATGTGGCGTGCAACGCGCCCATTACAAGAACGTGTGTCAGGAGGCATGGACGGTTAACGATGATGAGTGAAGTGGGCAAAGGCGTGATCGTGTGACAATCACCCACACACGACCCCACTACTCCATCACTCCACTTCCTACGAGATGAAGGGTTGCGCTTAATGACTTGTATAAATAGGTTCTTCGACCTATCTTCAAACAACACAAAAAAAAAAACAAGTGTTGTCACAGTATTCAGAAAACACCCAAAATTGATAACTTACATTGTGCAAGCTAGTTCAACATTCTGATACAAGTCATAAACATCCAACACCTTCATAATATCAACACCTTCTTCGCTTCCCTCCCTAAGATCAACCCTATCTCCTTCACTTTGTGACCGAAGCAAGTATGGAACGACCATTTCTTGGTTTAGGCCAGAATTGTATAGATTGATCTCTCGAATCAAAAGCACTCCCATGCAGTGCATTTGTTTAGGGTTTAGATTCGTTTCTCATTCACACACACCCAAATTTACCAAAAACCGCAGAAACAGTTTTCACCCATAAATAGTTGGATAAGAGGAAGATGGTTGAGAGGGTCTTTCAAGAATATGGATGCTATATGAGGTGGTGGGGGTTGGAATGCGTCCATAATAACTTTCACTCTCACATCTGCTACCAAGTTCTCCTTCATTGGCCATAATCATTTACTCTTCCCTTGTTGACATAAGTAAAAGTTTTTAAATTATAATCAGACTCTAAATCTACTTAAGGTTATTCAATTCTAACCAAATTCATCTTCAAATAAATCATATGACAACTAAATACCGTCTAATAAAAGTAAAAGTATAAATACGATGGACCTTACTAACCAACTTCTTATTGCACTTCGTATAACTGAGTTTTCTTGTCATATAAACTAATAGTGATCCATAAATTTAGTCTCATATCTATCACACGAAGTCGTCATTAGTCACAGAGAAGTAGAGAATAATAGCACATTTCTATCACATCTAATGATATTAACAAAGAAGGTACCTTTCTGCGTCACAGTTCATCTTCCTACTATTTGGTGATCAATTCTATGGCTGGTGACTTGGAGGAGAATTTATGATATATCAGAAGTCAATATCATGTTGTTTTGTGATACAGTACTTACCTTCTTCGAAGAAGGTATGTGGTATTTGAGGTGTGGATCGAATCAAAAACACCTCCAAAAGGTCCATAGTTTGACCTAACATTTGAACACTTTGTTATTTAAGTTAAATTTGTGAATAGTGTGGTAAGGATACCACGTACGCCGTACAAACACAGACAAACCAAAACTTAAAACCTTCCCAAATTTCTTCTTCCTAGGCTACTTTGTAACTGTGTGAGTGTCCATTTTTATCTTCCTTCACCTTACATGGTATTTTCCTTCATGGGGTAGGAGAGATGTGATAATAAGAGTGCTAGAATCGATCTAAAGTGTCAGATGAATTGACATTAGGGGTGAGCATTTCGCGCATAATTCGCGGATTTAACCAGGACCAACCATATTTTTGCAAATAGATTCCCGGTCCATTCCTTAATGGATTGGATGTGGATGTGATTTTTGAAATCCAACAGTTCACGGATAGGTCCCGGATGCAACCTTGAAAATCCGTTAGACATCCATACCCGTTAGATTAAGCGCACTTATATAGTTTCTAGAAGATATATAAATAATTTTGGAATTTTCAAGGTGTTTACTTGGATTGTTGTCCATGACACTTCTATATTTATATACGTATATAAAATGTGTAGGTTATATAAGAAGTCATCTATAGTGGCTTTATTTTTTTCATTATAAATTTCAACTAACACAACTCCATTGGATTATCCACACACAATCCGTTCATCCGTGCATCCATTGGATGCAAATGCCAAATTTGAAATCCGTAATGAATTGGATAAGATGTGGATAAGGAAAAAACCGGTCCATACCGGCGCATGTTCACCCCTAATTGACATAATAAGTCAAAATCGTAGGTGAAAGTAGGGGTAAGCATGTGCCGGTTTTTACCTCATCCGCATCCAATCCAATTCACTACGGATTTCAAATTTGACATCCACATCCAATCCAACATCCAACGGATATGCATCCAATGGGTGCACGGATGATCCAATGGATTTGTGTTAGTTAAAATTTATAATGAAAAAATAAAGCTAATATAGATGACTTCTTATAGAACCTACATATTTTATATAAGTATGTAAATATAGAAGTGTCATGGACAACACTCCAAGCAAACACCTTAAAAATTCCAAAACTATCTATATATTTTCTAGAAACTAAATATATGCCTTTAATCTAACGGATATAGATGTCCAACGGATTTTCAAGGTTGCATCCGGGCCCGATTCGTAATCCGTTGGATTTCAAAAATCTTATCCGCGTCCAACCCATTAGCGAACAGTCCGGGCATCCATCCGCCAAAATACGGTTGGTCCCGGTTAAATCCACGGACTACGGGTAAAATGCTCACCCCAGATTCGTGTCTGGGATTGACTTTTCATGGATTAATTGTATGTATGGCCAGGCCCAACTACATAATAGGCTAGTCGATTAATACTAATAGTCTAAGTTAGCTCATGGGTAGGGGTGAGCATTAGACCCGTAATCCGTGGATTTAACTGGGACCAACCGTATTTTTGCGGATGGATATCCGGATCTTTTTCTAATGGGTTGGATGTGAATGGAATTTTTGAAATCCAACGGATTACGGATCGGGTCCGGATACAACCTTGAAAATCCGTTGGACATCCATATCCGTTAGATTAAGGACATTTATATGGTTCTAGAAAATATATAGATAGGTTTGGAATTTTTAAGGTGTTTGCTTAGACTGTTGTCCATGGCATTTTTATATTTATATAAATATATAAAATGTATAGTTTCTATAAGAAGTCATTTATAATGGCTTTATTTTTTCATTATAAATTTTAACTAACACAAATCCATTGGATTATCCGCACCCAATCCGTTCATCCGTACATCCATTGGATGCAAATCCGTTGGATGTTGGATTGGATGCAGATGTCGAATTTGGAATCCGTAGTGAATTGGATTGGATGCGGATGAGGTAAAAACCAGTCCATACCGGCACATGCTCACCCCTCCTCATGGGTTGGGTCGTTCGGGGCGGCATAAATTTATGTCGTCCGAAAATACAAAAATCCGGAAATATGTTCCCCCTTTCACTGTTGATTAGTGGAAGTGCCCTTTATCACCTACGATGTGCTGGATACGACTTGCGAAGACTCGCGAGTTACGTTACTAAGTTGTTGGCCTAGCGCGTTTGGATACACATCCAGAAGTAACTTTTTGACTTCTAGAAGTCAGTTTGGGTGTAGAACTTCAGAACGACTTCTAAAAGCAGAAAAATCGACTTTTTGTGAAGCAAAATATCTGGACTTCTGACTTCTGCTTCTGGAGAAGCAGAAGTCAGAAGCAAAACTGTATCCAAACGCACTATTAAAACCCTACCAAGAAGTCACCTACTGTATCTGGCTTCTGAAACGGAGAAAGGAAAACCTAAAACCCTAATTCTTCAAGCTCTTCTGCAATGGCTCAGTTAAATGCTATTTCACATTCTTGTTCCCCCAATTTTGTCTGTAATGGTGCCAGGAAACCAGGTATGGAAGGAAACCATATTTTCTTTCTTTAATATATTCATGAAAAACCGTATTCTTATTGTCTTGGAATTCTGACTATGATTTTTTCTAAGATCGAACTGACACACCATTTATAAATTGATATCAAAAGATTAAATATTTTCATGTACTAATTACAGAACCATACCTGGGTAAACTATCTTGCTGGAGGAAGATAGGGTCAAGATCAAATGGATTCAATGGGAATGCCCTCGTTTATAACAGTGTAAACCTCACTCAAGCTTCTAGAAACAAAGGTATTTTCTATTGGGATTGTTTTGCAATGTTTGCATTCAGTGTAACTGATTCGTGTATATGTTCAGAAATGGGAGTTGAATACTATACACCATGATTCGTGTATATGTTCCAATCTAACTTGTAGATATACATGCAGTTATCAAAGCGGTCGTGGCTAGTGGAAATCAAACCGAGGCTTCCGTGTCTCCAAAGGGTGGTTTGCGTGGAAAGCTAAATAAAGTTGTTTTAGCTTATAGTGGTGGCTTGGATACCTCGGTAATTGTCCCATGGCTAAGGTATATGTTTGAGTGATTTTGCTTATCATTCATTTGCTTGCATTTATCTCTTGTCATTTAGTTTATCCTAGTTCTCATCTTTCTATTACTTATCCATGGCAGGGAAAATTATGGTTGCGAAGTTGTTTGCTTCACTGCAGATGTTGGTCAAGTATGTTATTCTTTGTTGTAACTGGTGGTGCTACAATACACAAAGCTGTTATTAAAGCGACCTTCTGTATGTGTTTGTTATCCATCTACTAACATCTCGATCCAAATTATTTTAGGGTGTTATGGAGTTGGATGGTCTGGAAGCAAAAGCCAAAGCAAGTGGAGCTTGTCAATTAGTTGTTAAGGATTTGCAGGAAGAGTTTGTCAGAGATTACATTTTTCCTTGCTTGAGAGCTGGTGCCATCTATGAAAGAAAGTATTTGCTGGGAACGTCAATGGCCCGACCTGTTATTGCCAAGGTCTGTCTCTAAATGCCGCAATAGGGTTCTTCGCATGAGATGTGGTTTTCTGTGCATAGCCTCTATTTGGGCTCCTTATTCACCTCGTCATTGAGCCATATGTATTGGAACTGAATATTTTTCAATTTGTACTGCTAACGCCTTTAAAATTTCACATTTGTGGTTTTAATTATTTTAAGCAATATTGTGGTCCTGTAACTTGATATTTGACTTGCTATCTTGTTCAAGTATTATTTCCTGTGCCCCCATTTTATCTTCAATGTTATTTCATTTATTATATCTTTAACAACTGAAGGGACCTTTGACGATTGTAATAGGCCATGGTTGATGTTGCTAAAGAAGTCGGAGCTGATGCTGTTTCACACGGGTGTACAGGGAAGGGAAACGATCAGGTATGTCTTTAAATATACACATATTAGGGTATACCATTTCATCTCTTTATCTTCGTCATCTGCTTCTTATGCGGGAATGTTGTCCTGCAGGTCCGGTTTGAACTCACCTTTTTTTCTTTAAATCCTGAGCTCAATGTTGTGGCTCCATGGAGAAAGTGGGAAATTACAGGTCGTGAAGATGCTATTGAATATGCAAAGAAACACAATGTACCAGTCCCAGTCACAAAGAAATCTATCTACAGCAGGGACCGGAACTTATGGCACCTTAGTCATGAGGTAAACTTTTGTTTTTAGGTATAACGTCTCTACTGTTTCTCAGTTTGCAAGGACATGAGATACTCTTTTCCAATGCTTTGAGTGTAGGGGTTTATATGTTCAGTTTGATTTCTGACATTTTTCAGTTTGTAAGGACACGAAATACTCCCACTTTTGGTACCGCCTCGAAAGAAAAGACCTAATATTTTCTTTTCTCTGGCTGATTTGTGACATTAGGGAGATATTCTGGAAGACCCAGCTAATGAACCAATGAAGGATATGTACATGATGTCTGTTGACCCTGCAGATGCACCAAACGAACCAGAGTGCGTTATCTAGCTATTGTTTTGTCTTATTTCCAGGTTTTTTCAGTTATATGCTTGATTTTCTATGAACTTTATCCATTGTAGATACGTTGAAATTGGAATAGTATCTGGAATCCCCATCTCTGTAAATGGGAAGGCGCCCTCGCCAGCAACACTCCTCTCACAGCTCAATGAAATTGGTGGGAGACATGGAATAGGCCGAATCGACATGGTCGAGAACCGACTCGTGGGAATGAAAAGCCGTGGTGTATATGAAACACCTGGTGGTACCATCCTCTTTTCCGCTGTTCGTGAGCTAGAGTCTTTAACACTTGACCGTGAAACAATTCAAGTGAAAGACCAACTTGCCTTGAAATATGCAGAGCTAGTTTATGCAGGAAGATGGTTTGACCCACTTCGTGAATCAATGGATGAGTTCATGAAGAAAATTACAGAGACCACGACAGGATCCGTGACTCTAAAACTATACAAAGGATCAGTTACTGTAACAGGTAGGACAAGTCCATACAGCTTGTACAGACAAGATATCTCATCATTTGAAAGCGGACAGATTTATAACCAGGCTGATGCTGCTGGGTTCATTAAACTTTATGGTCTTCCAATGAGGGTTAGAGCTATGCTTGAGAAGGGTATCTAAGATGGTTTATCTTCGATAACAATTGCAAGTTATGTCCAAGACTTAATTTGAACCCAATTTTTTTTTTTTTTTTTAATAAGAATTTTGCAGAATGCTTTACTCAATTTGTTAACATGTAGTGTCGGTAAGATATTCTTTAAGCCTTGCCTGTTGCTCCATGCTCACATGGGCAGTTCCTATGGGAATCACCTATAATATATTTTTTTTGTTAAAGCCACCCGGACATGCAAAGTGGAATTTCCACTATGGTAAATGGATGTTGGCGGACGAAGATGAGCCTCTGGTGGTCTTGCTAAAACCACTGGCGGATTTCTGAAGCCGCCAAATCCTTCCACACCAGATATCACTCTTTTTTCCCATATGTAACAGATATTTTGCACAATGTAGTCTATTTCGGATCTCAGAGTCGTCTTGGTCGAGACTAGGACACTTGGACAACTTTATTTTGGAGAGTTTCTCGGTTAAACATTAGAGTCTTTATTTTCAAAATTTATGTCTATATATCGTTAAACGTGTATAGATATAAAGAAACAACACCAACTTTTAAGAAAGGTAAAAAAATATCAAAATTTTTGCGACGTTTCATTGATGGATATCCGAGGAATTGAGTTAGCCAGCTCAAGGATGATGCTAGAACATGGAATAGGCCAGGAATTGGCCTACGCATTGATCCAAGGTTTGACCAAAGCTTGGACAATGTAAGCAAGTTAGTGATGCAAGCACATGCATTACTTTTGTCCATTACTCGATCGACTAAGTAAAACTTATGAGGTATAGAACATATGGTGCATGACGCATCATTGGCATCAGTTGAAAAGCATTTTAGCATGAGTTTGTTGTAAAGCATCTAAGCAAGCACAGCTCATGGCCATAACGTAGTGATGCACAATAATAGTGCAGCATTGGCTCAAGTATGATGGTTATTAGTTGGTTACTAAGTTCTACACGATGGCCGGAGTACTGGGACAAGTTGGAAGTGGTTATAAAGCTAGTGATAACCTTAGTACGCGTTCATAACTACATAAGTGCATGGTATGGCTCGGACAAGACAAGGGAAAAGGAGATTGGGCAGTTATGCGTTAGCTCTGACGATTATGGAAACTGTTTCTTGGAAAGATGTCTCTCCAAGGAATGTGAATCAGTTATGCACGGGTTTTTTCAATTGTTTCTACTATATAAATGGTGCAAAGTCATTGTAACTAGTAGAGGAAAAAAAGTTATAATACAGTTAGGCAGGAAAACATAGTGAGTACAAGGCATTGTAGTCTGTTTTTTTGTAGGTCGAAAATGGACATGTTTTTGGTTATTTTCTCTGGAAGCAATAGAGAAATTGCTGCCTCATATCTTGTGTTATTGTGCTTACTGATTTTGAAAGTGTTAGCATAACCAAATCTCTTATGCTTATAGGGACATGAATAACTTATGGTGGTACGAGGAGTTAGAGAAAAAACCAGAGAAAAAAGTATTTCGCTGCCAGTTACCAACTAAAGTTGGTGTTGCACTTATATCCAAAAGTGTATGGCTGAGCACTAAAGTGAATTATTAAAAACCGAACTACTGTTGTCGGTAATTGGCTTAACAAAATTTGCAAAGGAAATTTTAGGTCATGATAACTGCTCACGTGACTTTCTACTGTAACTTTGAAGTATTTTTTTAATTGTTTATCCTTGTTCTCTCTTCTCTCTCTTTATCTCGAAGGATGCAGATAGAAAATGGTAAACCAAGCAATTAAGATCAGTTGTACATTAAATTAAAATGAATTTATACTGAGAAGTTTTAGTATAAGAAGTAAACGAAGAAAGTGGTGCGCTATGATGAACTTGGGTGATGTTTTTGTGTAAAACAATCAGTCAAGAAAGGGGATCTAATGTTGTTGAAATGATGGGTTCTGGTTGTTCTATGCAATCGAAATCATTTTCCATTCTCAAACCATAAAACCTTAAGAATTTAATCAAAATCCAATTGTTAAGATTGTGAATTAAGTTTGGTTTCTACTTTGATTCGTAAACTTAAGAATTATTGCATGGAACAGTGATACGTGTACTGTTTTGTTGGAGTATATTTTTGTTTGTAACAGTAGCACAACATTTTGAAATCTAATTCCAAATCCGAAGTATGTTATACGACTTCTTCTCTCTCCCCCTCACCTGAACCTTCTTTCTCTCCGGCTTCTTCTAGTATTCTCACCTGATTTCTTCCCGGATTTCTACCGGAGCTCGAACCTTCTATCATATCTATTCCTTGATCTCTCTATGATCAATACCTATCTCACCCATCTTTCTCAAGTGCTAAAATCCACAATATTTCTTTGATTGATTTTATTTTCTCTCGCTCTCAATGGAAGCAACACCAATCACAGGTACAATCACAAACACAATCACATGCACAAAATCTCACTGCAATTACAATTCTTTGAAAACGAATTATGGAATCATCGCAACGAACCAGAGATCTTTGGAATTCAATAATAATATCAATCTCTACAACTGGAACTGCAACTGTATCAACTATTCTCAGAGGAATTCCAGAAGAATTAACATCGACATTCATAATTACCTTCCAACAACAATTGAAGATCTTTATAACACCCAAATCTACCTCACCAAGCTAGATCAATGGACAGATGGGCTACATACTACACCAAAAATAACTCACAGCTACCCTTTTTCGGATGTCATCTCAACACAAAAAATCTTACCCATCAATACATACCTAACTTTCCTAGCAATCTCTTATATACCCATAACTCTAAACTAATCTTCTCAAAACCCTATGCTCTTACAGAGTCTAATGAGTACCAAAGAACTTTCGACTACCTTTTCAACAAGATCTATAGTAAGTCTCTTTTCCTAAAATATAAATCTTATGGTTATGATATTATCTATTCTTCCTTGTGTTGTTTTTATCCCAATTACTACTTGCAATTGTCTAGATATCATACTCTCATGTTATGTAGGAATTTTGCAATTGCCTCTACATATACTAGGATTTTTTCCTAAGACTAAGGCTTACAAGCATCATACCTACATCCTTCTGCACATGATCACAATTGCCTACTACATTTTGCAATTTAACTTACCTTCTAAATATTTACCTCTACTTCAAATCCAAAAATACCCATCCACACAATTTAAATAAACCAAATTATAATTTCAGAAAGTATTCAAAAACATCGACTTTATCTTCAATAGATAACCCAAAAAAACCAAAAGATTGTTTTAACTCCAAAAGATAACCCAAAAGACCAGATATTTAAACTGTGTCAAAGCTTAATCAAAATATCTAGCATGTCCAACCATAATCTCATACTAGGCAGCCAAATTACCTATCTAGGCATTCCTTGGGATGGAAGGACCACCCCTTTTCAGTCGTTGATTTCTACGCATCACATAACTACCAGTGGCTCGCCCTGGTCGATTAGGAGGACATGCTCATCTGTTTCTTTCTCTTGCAGGAGGATTTGCTAGCTATGTACCTGCTGGCTCTGGCACATGATGGACTTGATTTGGAAGTTGCACAACTTGACCCTGACCAGGATGATTAAACTCTCCATATCCTGCATTAGCAATAGCTGCCACTTTTGCTGCAATCCGCCTTTGTTATAGCCTAACCTTGGTCTAGCCTAGTTGGCTGTGTTATGGGCATCCTGTGTTAGCCCTTATCTATAGTCCGGTGCCCTTAGTATTACTCACATGCCTTACGTGAGTTACTTAAGCTGTATTCTTCCCTTGTACGGATACAGATTATTATTGTTATTCATCTTATCCTCTTGAGCTCTCTCTCCTCTCCTCTTCTTCTCATTCTTATTCTCATTCTAGATCTCTAACTCTCCTCCCTTGAATGCATCTGTAGTAAATCCACTACAAGTGGTATCAGAGCAGTCAATCCTACGACTGTTACAATGGTTACCCTGAATGATCTATCAAAAAAAATCGATGATATGGTTAAGAACATGGCAGACTTGTCCGAAACCCAACAAGAGATGAAGGATACATAAAGGAAAACGGTGGAGGAACTGTTAGAGAAACACCAGCAAGATCAGAGACAAAGTCAGCTCGAGTTTATGAGACTGTTAGACCAAAGAATACCCCCATTCAACGATGAAGCATCTGATAGTGTCCTTGGACGACCACCATTACAACCAACATCGTCACGCACAAGTGAAATTCCTACTTCTCAACCTCGATTTACTGTTGGTACTTATGAGCCAAACTTTCAGCAGCATAAACCAAAGGTAGATTTCCCAAGATTTGATGGTACTAATCCTAGATCTTGGATCCGTAAGTGTAAGAATTTTTTTTTCCTTCATAACTTACCTGATGATGTCAAGGTTAATATGGCTTCCATGTATTTAGAAGGCAGAGCTGATATCTGGTTCCATGACTATCATGAAAGTAAGGTAGTGGTAGTCTGGGATGAATTTGTTAGAGATATTTGCACCAGGTTCCAAGAATTAGGACACGATGATGTGGTTGGTGAATTCAATAAGTTTTTCCAAACCAGTACTGTTAATAAGTATCAAGAACTTTTTGAGGAGTTAAAAGCCTTGATGTTAGCAAAAAATCGCCATCTCTCATAGGAGTACTTCACTTCAAGCTTCATTAGTGGCCTTAAAGAAGAACTCAGACTTCATGTCTTAATGTTTGCACCTAAAACTCTTTCTCATGCCATTTTCTTAGCAAGAATGCAAGAGGCTGTACTTGAAAATGCTGCTAAAAAAGGTTCCACCCTAGAACTCCACCAGTACAAATTCCACAATACAATATCAATAGAAACTATCCTTCCCCATCTACTAGCCCAAGACCATTCAGTAAAGGGAATACTCCTATTCAATCTAGTTCTACTACCCAACTTCCACCCATTAAAAGGCTTACTTATGCTGAAATGAGATCCAGAAAAGAGAAGAATCTTTGTTTCAATTGTGATGAAGTTTTTCAGAGGGGTCATAAATGTGCTAAGTTATTCATGTTAATTGTTGAGGATGAGGATTCATCTGCTATAGAAGACTCTTCACCAGTTGACTCACCCAATCATCATGAGGTCGAAGAAGAGGTGGAGATTTCTGTTCATGCCTTGTCTGGTAGTTTATCCCATTCCACTATTAAAATTATTGGAGAGGTTAAGAAAACTTCTTTATCTATTCTGATTGATAGTGGGAGCACCCACAGTTTCTTAGATCCCTTAGCTGCCAGGAGGTGTGAAGCTTATATTGAACCAACTTCTGCATTGCTGGTCGCTGTAGCTGATGGAAATAAATTGGTCAGTGATGCCATATGTCTTGGATTCCAATGGAAAATGCAAGGACATGAGTTTGCTTTTTATATGAGGTTGCTGTCTTTGGGAGGCTGTGACATGGTTCTGGGTGTTGATTGGATGAGGGAGGTTAGTCCTATGAAATTTGACTTTAACAAGTTATTAGTTTCCTTTATGAGGGCTGGTGTGCATATTGAACTACAGGGCCATTCTGCAGATGGAAAAATATCCATGATCTCTGCCAAGGAATTACATCATTACTTCAAGGCAAATGACCATGGGATTGTTGGTCATCTTTACATCATCTCATCTACTTCTTAAGTACCCCAACACCCTACCCCTGCACCTATTGCAAAACTAGTTGACTCATTTTCAACTATATTTCAAGAACCTACTGCATTACCACCTTCAAGGTCTCATGACCATCACATTCCACTACAACCTTCAGCAACTCCACCTAACCAAAGACCTTACAGAATTCCTTATGTTCAAAAAGAGGTTGTAGAAAAATTGGTCCAAGAAATGCTCATTGCTGGAGTGATTCAACCTAGTCACAACCCATTTTATTCACCCATTCTTTTGGTCAAAAAGAAAGATGGAAGCTGGAGATTTTGTGTGGACTATAGGAGGCTTAATGATCTAACCATCAAAAATAAATATCCTATTCCAATTATTGATGAGTTAGTGGATGAGCTTAAGGGTGCAACTATATTTTCCAAGATTGATCTCAAGACAGGTTATTTTCAAATTAGAGTCTTCCCTGCTGATGTCCATAAAACAGCTTTTAGGACTCATCAAGGGCACTTTGAATTCCTGGTCATGCCATTTGGGCTTACTAATGCCCCAGCAACCTTTCAAGCCCTTATGAATGAGGTGTTTCAGCCATACCTAAGGAAATTCATTCTAGTTTTCTTTGATGACATTCTCATCTACAGCCCTGACTTGGACACTCACCTGAAGCATTTACAGCTCACTTTTAACTTACTGCAACAACATTCCTTGTATGCTAAGCTGAGCAAATGCTCCTTTGGTCAATCACAAATTGAATATTTGGGACATATCATCTCTGGAGAATGAGTTGTTGCTGACCCTGAAAAGATAGCTTGCATGCTTCAATGGCCAGTTCCAACTTGCCTCAGGGATTTGAGAGGGTTCTTAGGCCTTACTGGTTATTACATGAAGTTTGTTAAGCATTATGGTCTTATTTGTAAGCCATTAACTGAATTACTAAAGAAAAATAGTTTCTCTTGGACTCCTTCTGCACAAGCTGCCTTTGAAACTCTCAAATCAGCTGTCACCAGCACCCCAGTTTTGGCTTTACCAGATTTTTCCAAGCCATTTCAGTTGGAAACTGATGCTTGTGATACATGGGTTGGAGCTGTACTTATGCAAGAGCATAAACCTATTGCCTACTTCAGCAAAGGTATGTGAGCAAGATTTCTGGCTCATTCAACTTATGAAAAAGAATTATTGGCCATTGTCATGGCAGTAACCAAATGGAGGGATTATCTTCTTGGCAACCACTTCACCATATATACTGACCACCAAAGCATCAAAAAAAATTTGGAGCAAAGGATGCACACTCTGCTACAACAAAAGTGGTTGACTAAGCTACTGGGGTTTGACTATGAGTTATGTTATAAGAAAGGAGCAGACAATAGATTTGCTGATGCCTTGTCCAGGATATCACATCCCCAACCTCAGTATACCTGTCATAGTCTCACACAACTACAACCTGCCTGGTTTGCTGAAGTTGCTAAGAGTTATGAGGGTGATACCTTAGCTCAAGAGCTCATTCCTAAATTACTGGCATCTCCAACTGGTACACTGAATTATTCTTACTCCCAAGGAATCCTTAAATTCAAGAATAGAATATATGTGGGCACACAAGGTTCCTTGAGACAACAGATACTAGCTGCACTTCATTCATCCTCAGTTGGTGGTCATTCTGGTCAGCAGGCAAGTTACCAACGAGCAAAGAGTTATTTATTTTGGGTTGGCCTTAAGAAGGACTTAGTACAATATATCCAAGACTGTGATACCTGTCAGCAACATAAAAGCTATAACACTCCTCCAGGAGGGCTCTTGCAACCCTTACCAGTTCCATACCAGTCCTGGAAACATATCAGCATGGATTTTATCACTGGGATGCCTAAATCTAAAGGAAGAGAAGTTATCCTTGTGGTTGTGGATAGATTTACTAAATACAGCCACTTCATTGCCATCAGTCATCCCTTCACTGCTTCATCTATTGCTAAGGTATTCTTATCCACCATCTACAAGCTTCATGGCCTACCTACTTCCATTGTATCTGACAGAGACAGTATCTTCTTGAGTAACTTTTGGCAAGAGCTATTTTCCAAGCTTGGCACTGCTTTACACATGAGCACATCATATCATCCCCAGTCTGATGGACAAACGGAAAGGGTGAATGCTTGCCTTGAAGCTTACCTCCGGTGCATGACAAGCTTTAAACCAACTAAATGGGTGAGTTGGCTCCCAATGGCTGAGTGGTGGTTCAACACCACTTACCACACTAGCCTTAAACTGACACCTTTTCAAGCATTGTATGGTTACTGCCCTCCCCAGTTTGGTCTCTCTTCTCCCCCAACTACAAATGCAGCGGTTGCTAACTATTTACAACAAAGACAAACAATGGGGGCTCTTCTTAAGTCTACCTTGGAAGAGGCGCAACATCGCATGAAGCAACAGGCTGACAAGCACAGAATTGAAAGGGAGTTTCAGGTAGGAGATTGGGTTTACCTTCGACTCCAGCCTTATCGCCAGACTTCTGTTCAATTGCGCAGGAACCTTAAGCTGTCTGCGAAGTTTTTCGGGCCTTACCAGGTATTAGCCAGAGTCGGCAAGGTAGCTTATCGTCTTGACCTGCCAGCGACCTCCCAGATTCACCCAGTTTTCCACATTTCATAACTCAAGTTGAAGCTCGGAACCGGCCTACTCCCACAAACAAATCTCCCTTCCATGGACTCTGCTGGCTCCTTGAAGGTCACTCCTTTGGCAGTGCTCGCCTCTCGCATGAAAAAGAAGAACAGACAACATGTGCATCAAGTTTTGGTCCATTGGGCACACTCCACTCCAGCTGAAGCCACCTGGGAGGATTCTCATTTCATGAAGCAACAGTTTCCCAAGCTGATTCTTGGGGACAAGAATCTCTAAAGGAGGCGGCATTTGTTATAGCCTAACCTTGGTCTAGCCTAGTTGGCTGTGTTATGGGCAACCTGTGTTAGCCCTTATCTATAGTCCGGTGCCCTTAGTATTACTCACATGCCTTACGTGAGTTACTTAAGCTGTATTCTTCCCTTGTACGGATACATATTATTATTGTTATTCATCTTATCCTCTTGAGCTCTCTCTCCTCTCCTCTTCTTCTCATTCTTCTTCTCATTCTAGATCTCTAACTCTCCTCCCTTGAATGCATCTGTAGTAAATCCACTACATCCTTACCACTGGACACAACATATCAAGTTGATAAAAAGCGACTGTATGAGCAGGAATTGAAATGGTGGAAATCCTGCGAATCTCAGATCGAACGGGAGTAGACATAACATTAGAATAGAATCCTTGCCGAACCCCCCAGTTACAACAAATATATCCCCAACCAGAACTACTCCTTCATTCACAACAAATTGCTCAAATCGAGGATGAGAGGCATACATCATCCAAACTTCAGTGGTGCTCCATGCTCGACCACCTCCATAATCTATAGACTCTAGTATGGTTCCTTCCATGCTACATGTAGCATCTTCAGCACCTATATCATCCTGACTATCATCTCCACTTGTACTATCATTTCCACCTCCCTGACTAGGACCACTACCATTTCCCTCCTCATAAAAACTATTTTGGAATCTCCCTCTACATATATCAAATGATTCATTACCTGATTTAAAGTTGGATTATTGTCTCTTGGAGATACTATCACCATCCCACTGCCTGGAGGGATATGATCATATATCTATTCAATCTTCACCCAATGATTGTATCGCAAATTCTCCCAGTGCCAGTTGAAGTTTCGAGTATAGTTAATGGCTTCTCGAACATTTGGAAAAGCAATTCTATAGGGAAAACTATAGATGGGATAGTTTGGATTATACCAACTCAGAATATGCTCTTCCAATATTTCTGGGGTCTCCTCAAGAATATCATATTCACTATAAAAAAAAACTCGAGGCATGTTATCTGGAAAGAGTTCTCAGAGTACAATTTGATATTCTGGCTCTTCTTTGGGTTAGAGGAATAATGAAAATGCAGAGTTTTCTCTTCAAAGGCTTTTTTATATCTCAAGGAAGAGCAAAAGACCAACTATTCATGTCTTTGATAGCTATTACTCCCACACACTCTCTCTCTCTGCCTTATAAGGCACCTCGGTCAGATGACTCCTCTTATGGTCATGTCTTTAGTCTATAATGGGTATAATTATTCCTATTACGTGTTTTTGAGAAGATGCTATGAATGGGGTGCAATACTTGGCACTCCTATGCTGCATGCAAACAATTACTCTACCGACGGTTGTGACCATTATGGCTCGAATGTGGTCTACACTTATATCAAATTTTGGCAATCTACTGCTAAACCCAAGCCCATCTTAATACTTTGGCTTTTTAATGGGCCGCCAAATCCTAGTTACTCGCTATCTCTGTTATGCCAAAATATTTTACGGGGTCAACACAACATTTTTGATATGACACCTTCCTATCTCAAGGCTAAGGTATGTACTGTCTCTCCAATAAACACAAAATAACCCTGAACAGTCTCAGTTCATCCTAAAGGACAACTGCATGATAAAGACATATTTTAATTATAGATTTAAGGTAATATCCATGACTAAAACTATTAAATAATTTTTTTTTAAATATTAATCTTGTATTCTCCATGATAGCAGTATAACATCTCATGACAATCTGAATCATAAAATAGTGACCCATCAGGGGGTTCAAACTTTTCTTCTGATAAATTTTAGTTTAGTCTGTTTGTTTATAGTCAGATCTACCTCTCAATACATGCTAGTAGTCAACTATAACATCAGTCAAAGCCAGAGACGCAACAACACTCCATCGGACTTCACATGGGACATGTACCTTCAAGTTGGTTGGTTTTGGAATATTGGCTACATCACCATGCTCCGGGTTGGGTGCACTCACGAGACCTCCAATAAAGTTGAAACTCAAATTAGAGTCACTACCACTTTCTATACCTTATCATAACCTTCAACCAGTTATCTCTAGGGCTGCACAAAACCGAACCTAAACCGTGAACCGAAATCGAAACCGACCATTTTAAACCGAACCGAACCAAAACCATAACACAATGGTTTTATATTGGTTGTCAGTTCCAGAAAATCGACATAAGTGGTTTCAACTTCGGTTGTCTCATAAAACCGAACCGAAATAACCAAATAACCGATTAGTAGTAGCCATTCATTTTACAAGTTTAATCCTAGCCATTCACTTTAGGTTTATTATCTTTGTTTAGCTTTCTTTCTACCAGAAGAGAAGCCTTCTTTATTCTCATTGCGGCTGCTCCTTCATCTTCTACATGGAGATTCACCACCATTTCTCTATCAGACTATCACCACCATCTTCTTATCGTTTTCTTAGTCTTCAAGGTTGATCAAATACAAACATCATTATAAACGAAACCCGTAAGCTTGAGTAGAAGATACTGTTGATTATAAAGGTATTGCAAACCCTTTTAAATTTCTTTCTTTCTTTCTCCCATCTTGGATTTTGGGTATCAGAAATACTATTAGATATGTATACAGTCTGATCTATTCCTTTTTTTTTTCTGATTAATTTTGTGTTTGGATCTTGATATTTTATAAATTAATTTGAATAATTTTTTATTGCATGTTGTTATACAGTTGTTGTTTGTGTCTTATTGATTTTGTTTATGTATGATCATCTCGTTGCATTGATTTTTAGGGCTTTTTTCATTTTTCATTTTGATATTTTTTTACTGTATCAATTGGATTTTGATGTGAATCATGTGATACGGTGTGGTAATTGACTAACTGGTTTTCCCGTGCTTTATAGTGCTGATTTATGGTGATTTTTACATGTACGTTAGGTCAATTTATTTAGTATACACAGGTCAAGTCCTGGTGGTTTCATACACAGATTCTAAAATTCTTATTCTGGGCTACCGCGTACCGGGGTACCATTGCTGGATTTTAGGCAAGTTTGCTGTGACTTTGCGTTAAGGTAAATCTAGATTTAAATTGAGATTTTTAGTTAAGTATCAAGGGTTTATTATACAACTAGGTCTCTGAATTTTATATCTATACTGCGCTATAATCAACTTTAGTAGTGGAAATTCCTGTATTGCGTACTTTTTGAAATGTGGACATTTTTGAAATGTCATGAACTCATTCTTAATATTCAGGGAAGTGGGATCATTCTTAATATTCAAGGAAGTGGGATCAGTAGTTAAATTATCTCTTTGACATTTTTGAAATGTCATGAACTCATTCTTAATATTTATGAATCTTCTCATATTTATTATTTTAAAACTTTTCATTTTTCCCTTCTGCATACAACTGTTTTAGGTGATGATGCTATATGTATGCAGTTTATGTACTTGTAACTTCTTCAATATCAATACAATTTCATTGCAGTTTGATTGGTTGAGGTGATAATGTAACATTCACATTATGTACAACATAGTGGTTGTTTAGTGCTTGTCTAACATAGTGGTTACTGGTTTCTAATCTTCATGTTCTTAGTTACATTATGTTCCATTGCACTGATCATGATTCATAAATCCATATTTAACTCGAGTTTATGTACGTGCAGGTTAGCATTATAACCTCACGTGGCTGTGGAAGTTGGAACATTTGATGTGTAGTCGATTATGAACTTATGATTATGAATTTTAAATGTTTTTTGGTTTTTGTTATTAAGGAGAAACTAGACTCTTTAAAATGTAGTCTTTCTATCAATATGTATTGGAAGTTGGAATATTTGATGTATTTGAAACTTGAGTGACATGTTCAGAAAAATTTGCCTGTTAGTTTTGTGAAACTGACAGATATAAAAAAAATCAATGACTTAGATGGTTAACCAAAAACCGAATGATTTTATACAAAACCGAATTGGAACCGAACCGAACAAAACCGAACTACCTTAATGGTTTCATTGGTTTTCATTATTGGAAAACCAAGTACTTTGGTTTCGGTTTAGGTTTTGCCAAAAACCGATGAAAACCGAACCATGTGCAGCCCTAGTTATCTCCTTCTCTCAACTCAACACCCACGGCTTCCACCTCTGGTACTAAATCTAGTGATCATGTTGATAATCTTGTTGATCAAATGAATTCTACTTTAAATATCCCAGAAGACTTATTCCCTAAAGTCTTTATCAACTCTAAAAATATCCTTCCTAAGGAAGAAATAAACTGGAAATGGGTATTTTTTGGAAGGCTATGTAGTAAAATTTCTCATGAAACAAGAAGATTCATCAATACCAACTGGGAACTTAGAAGAGATGTTGAAGTTTCGCTCTGAAAAAAAAGGATAAATTACTACTACATCAGACTTGGAAGCATAGAAGACTACAAGATCTTTAGACAAGGAGGTACTAGATGTATCTTCAACAACCTCATTATCCACACTGAAGTACCACCACTAGGTCCTAAGTACATTAATGAAGCTAACTTCTACTCATTCAAAATCTGGATTCTTGTCAAAAGAATTCCCAAACATATTACTCATGACATAAGCAATATACTCAAACCAACTGGTATTTTTCAAGAAACTAAGAAACCATATGGCAGAGATGAGGATGAGAAAAATATGTAAGTCCTCATAACCATTGATATTACCAGAGCTCTGAAATATGACATTAATGCTTATGAAACACCCACCTTATCTTACTAGCTTGAATTTTTTAATGCTCTTTCAGACATTGAGTTCTGCAAAGTTTGTAGAACTCTAGATCATCCAGGGCCTCTTTGTGAAGAAAGAGAGGAGAGCAACCTCTTTGAAGATCCCATCACTTCAACCCCTTCTCCAACAAACACAACCACCCACAACCAAATCATAAATGCCAATTATCAAGAAAAGATATTACTCTGATAAAGATACATCAGAAGAATTTTCCATCAAACTGGGGCTCGATCAAAGGAAAATAACTCTCAAAAACAGCTCTGAGGAACTGGATGGTACTGAGGAAGTTATAATCTTTAAAGCTGGCTTGCAGGATCCTATAATGGGAGATATCCTAACCACCAACACTGAAGTCTTATCTTGCCAGGAAAAACACAAAAAAATCATGGAAAACCAGAGACTCAAAAACCAAAACCATGAAAGGAGGAATATTAACATAAAACATGCTGCCAGGATGAACAACAACACAAACATTAGGAACTCAACAGAGGAAATCAATCCTAACTCTATCTTTCCAAAATTTCCTCTCCACAGCCCCAGCCCTTATTCCTCCATTAACTGACATTCAGAACCAACTCAATGAAGAATTTAATGTGCAGAAAAAGCTTTTATGGGAAAAAAATAAGGGCTAAGATAAAAAATAACCTCAACACTCCCACCACCATTTAAAGATTTTAGGAAATTAAAAGGAAAAACAACATGCTTCTTGGCAACTCTGACCACCCTGCACCCAACCTGGAAATTATGCCTCCTTCAAAGAAGTGTAAAAACAAGGAAAAAGACTTGGATATGAAGCACCTAACTGATATGGCTACTAGTAGTCTTGTGGGAGTCAACCCTGTAGGAGTCAAACCTTTCTTGAAAACTCAGGTAACTCAATCTCAACCTTTCTCTTTGTCCATTTCTAAACATAATCTAACTCATAACCTCATTTTCAGTATTAGCTTTACTCTAAATGATACTACCTGCAATGTTTGCCCTATTATCATTATTTTATACATTAAACGCATTTATAACACTAATACTATAACTAATGATAGCATAAGTTACCTCATTCTCATTTTCATGTATCCTAGGATCTCTTACTTCTAGAAATTCTTTACAATCATGACATGGAACTGCCAAGGCTTAGGAAAACATAACACTAGTTGAAATTTGAATAACATCCTTAATAAGCAAAATCCCGACCTAGTCTTCCTTTCTGAAAGTAAAAAACATTCCACAAACCTCAAACCTGTACTGAATAGTATATGTGTCACCGATTACTGGTTTGTAGAACCAAAAGGGAAAATTGGTACAACTGGAGGCCTTGTCCTATCTTGAAAAACTAACATAAACCTATTTATTCTAGATTTTTCTAATAATCATATTAGTGTTATTTTACTCCATGCAATGGCAGTCCTTGGATGTTTACTGGCTATTATGGTAGCCCTTACACCACTAAAGATTAGCTTTACTCCTGGAAAATGATTAGAACAAACTGATAAGGACAGTACTCTACCTTGGCTCATTATGGGTGAGTTTAACTTTGTGTTACATGATTCTGAAAAGTATAGTCAACATCCCATAGATAACACTGAAGATGATTTATTCTTACATAAGATAGAGGAAGTTAATCTTACAAATTTTGGGTTCACTGAGTGTTATTTCACTTGGACCAACAGAAGAATGGGTTCTCTTCTCACTGAAAAAAGACTGGACATAGGTTTAATTACTGACAATTGGCTAGATTTATTTCCCAATTCCACCATCTCTAATCTCCCAACCATTGGTTCTGATCATAACCCCGTCATTCTCAATACCAATCCAAATTGGAAGTCTGGCAATATTCCTTTCAATTTTTTTGTCCCATGGTTAGACCATCAAGATTGCAAAGCTATTATAGTTGAATGCTAGAGCGAAAGACACTCAGGATCCTCTGCCTTCACTATAGCTAGAAAAGTTAAAGATGTCAATATCAAGATCAAGATTTGGAACAAAGTTGTTTATGGGAACATCATAACCAATCTGGAATTCAACACTTGGATTATATCACCAAAAATAAATTTGATACCAACAAAGGAAAGTCCATAAGAGAAGCCAAAAAACTTGTGGAACACTGGCATGATATCCAAGAAAAGTTCTGGAAAACCAAAAGTATAGATCAAAACATTAAATTAGGTGACATAAACACAAGATACTTCCATGATTATGCTAAAAAAGGAATTAGAAGAAACAAGATTTATTTTATACAAAAATATGATGACACTTGGTTGTATTCCTTCAAGGATATCTCTAATCGTATCACTAATCACTTTGAGAAAATGGCCACCTATGAAGACATATCCATCAACCATACCCTTATAAATATCATCCCCAAAACCATCACTAATTCGGACAATGATAACCTCCTCCTTATCCCTGATACCATAGAGATCAAGAACATCCTCTTCAGTATGGCTGGTAACAAAAGTCCAGGTCCCAATGGCTTCCCTCCTAATTTATTTCAAGCCAACTGGGAAGTGGTTGGAAAGGAAATCATAGAAATGGTTCAAAAAAAATTAGTTTTGGTTTCCTCCTAGCTAAAAGAGTTGAACTTCACCTTCATAACCCTTATCCCTAAAGTGGAGAACCCGACTTCAATAGCGCACTTGAGACCCATCTCCCTATATAACACTCCTTTTGAATCTGCTTTCATACATGGTAGAAAGATATCTGATAACATTGTTATAGCTCATGAACTTATTCATCATATGAATACTATAACTGGTAAAAAAATGTGATAAAGGAACTGTGGGAATAAAGATTGACATGGCTAAAGCCTTTTACAGAGTTCATTGGTATTTTTTTTATGCATCATATTTCAGATGGGTTTCATCTCAAAATGATGCGATCTCATTCATCAATGTATCTCCACTACAAATATGGCAGTGTTGGTGAATGGTACCCCTGGAAATTTCTTTAAACCTTCAAGAGGTCTCTGGAAAGGATACCCTCTATCTCCCTACTTATTTTTATTCTGCATGGAAGCTCTTACCAGAAGTCTAATCAATGATGAATCTCAAGACCTTATTCATGGTACCAAGCTCAGTCCTACAACTCCAGCCATAATCCATCTACTCTTTGTTGATGACTGCATGATCTCCTATAAAGCAAACATGGAGGAATGTAAAAATCTAGTCAAAGTTTTTCAGTGCTTTAACCAATCCTCTGGCCAGATTATAAACTTCTCCAAGTATGGTATCTTCTTCAGCAAGAACACCAGTCCAAACACTACTGACTGCATAAGCTCCTTTACAAAAGTTCAAAAAATTGATTTGAAGGATAAATATAAGAAGAGCAAAGTTCAAGCTTTCAAACCCTATATTGATAAATTAAAACTCAGATTAGCTGGTTGGAAATCTACCATGTCCACTGCAGGAAAATTTATTATGATACAAACTGTTACCTCTACTTCATCATATACCAAATAAACTGCTTAAAACTTCCCAAAGGTACTTGCAAGGAAATAAACTATATTCAAAGAGACTTCTTCTGGAAAAAAGAGCAAGACAAACCAAAAGGTTTATATTATATTGCATGGGATACGGTCAACAAACCTAAGGACTTGGGTGGTCTGGGATTCAAAAATATGGAGTATTTTAACAATGCAATGATCACCAAAATATCTTGGAGATTAATTTTTGAACCATACTCCTTGTGGTCTTATTCTATGAAGGCTTCTCATTTTCCCAGTCAGAATGTTATAAGGATGGAAACTAAACCCAAAAGCACTGATTCTTGGATATGGAAAGGAATTTTTGAAGGTATCTCAAACATCCAAAGATACTACCACTGGAAAATTGGTGATGGATCTCAAATTCACATTTGGAAAGATAGGTGGTTCTTGGGTCAAGAGACTATCCTGACCAAACCTCCTAACTGCCATACTTCTCTCACTACTATCAACTAGTTGTTAAATAATAATAGAGAGTGGATCCTAAGTCTTATCACCAGTTGGTTATCTCAGGAAGTTCAAAATTCCATTCACATGACTCATCATAATAAGGAGGATCAACAAAAAATTATATGGAGCCTAACTGAAAAAGGAGACTTTACTGTCAAATCTCTATATGACAACCAAATTTCTTACAAACATGCTAATGAAACTCAAAACTCTCCATGGGTGGAAATTTGGAAGCTGAATACTTATCCATCCATTCACCTATTTATCTGGAAATATGCGCATGACATCCTTCCTACTAATGCTAAGACTGCAAGCATTCTGCATTATATTGATCCTATTTGCAACATCTGTAAATGCAGGCAGGAGGACATCACTCATGGTCTAATATCTTGCCCAGCTGCTAATGATGTCTGGAATCATATATTTGATCTACACACCAAATATTTGGAAATGCTAATTCCTTCCATGATTGGCTGAATAAATGGTTCCAACCCCATACTCCAATGGGAAATTAGAATGCCACTTTAGCTACTATTTGTTGGTTCATCTGGAAGGCCAGATGTGATATGATCTTCAGGAAAATCACTCTTAATGCTTCTGCTACTGCTGGAAAAAATTATCAACACAAATGCTCCTTCAATAGAGTGCTACATAACCCAACCCATATCCTTAACAATATGTAATATCATCAAAACCATGATGATATAAATGAAAGACTAATAGCTACTTATAAAGACAGATTTGGGATCACTATTAGTATCAATTCTTTGGATGTTATTCAAACTGATACTAATGGAGACAACTTTCTATACACTAAATTTTCTCTAATTTCTTTGTCCTCTACATGATCCTGCCTGGGAGCAAGAAATCTTAAAGACTGTACCTTTGGAGTCAACAAAGCCTCAAGAGGAGCAGTTTTAGCGCTAGAATGGGGAAAGGAGCTTCACAAGGCCAATATCAACTTTGAAGCTAAAAATAAAGTTACTCTGAAAGTCATTCATCAGGAATACAAACAGGAAGTTGAAGGAAGGTTTAGTCATGCTTATCACCAAATGAAGGGAGAAAACTTTGAAGCAGTTGAATTTGTTCTGGGTACTCTAAACAAAGTCGATCATCACCAAAATATTTTGGATATTAGATTAGATAATCATTCCATCCAATCTACTCTTTTTGGAAACTTTAACCGGAAAGGTCCAAATCTCCAGTTTTTTTTTTTCAATCTTTTGATGTAACGGATATAACTTCAAATCGGACTACTATGTATTATGTGGAAATCTCCCAGCCTGGTGATATTCCTAGCCCAGCTGAAGGCATTGCTGTTTCTCTGAGTTAACTGCTTTTTCCGAGTCAGATGCTCTATTTTCTTATAATAAAAAATAAAAAAATGTAGTTTTTATAGTAAGTTTTACAAGATCTTAATTTTGATCTATAAGAGATGGGATTTTTTTCCCATTTGAAAACCTTATTTGTTCCATGTTGAATTGATCGATATAAATGAAAAACATTATACACTTCAATATGTCTTTCAGATTTTCTTGTTTAAAAAACTTTGGTATGAGTATCATGAAAACTATCTTGAATATTATTGCTTGATTATGTGAATAATGATTTTGAATTTGAAGAAGATGTTGATGTTGTAGAAGATGAATGTTGAATCATGTTTTTTGGGTATCCTGATATCATCAACAACTTAGATGTTGGAGGGTAAACCTACAGCTCTCTGCAACATGCAAGAGACAATTAGCCATGTAATTTAACCATGTCAGTTGGCAAGTGGCCATGGGAAATTTCACCATCAATGTAGAATCACTATCCTTAATATGTGTCCCATCACCAAGCTTAATGTGAAAAGACAACAACCTAAATGTTAAAAGCTAACAGTCAAAGGGTATATTCAAGAGACACATCTATACAATAAACCATGCATCTATCTATATAAAGTATAAATAGTTTTCCAGCAAGTATAATTTTTTAGACTCACAAACACTCATATATTCCATTCTTGGTTTACTATTTCTTATGGGTTAGACACAAAAGAACTTTATTGTTCTGGATTTTGTGTTCCATTACTCATTAGCTAAATGTATAGATTTTGTATTTCTGGAATGTATGGCAATGTTGCTCATAGCTTGCATTAATGAGATGTAAATTCATAGTTACGCTTTCACTTTGGAGTTTACTTTGATTTGTCATAAGAGATTCGTTGAGCATGTTCTGAAGGTTTTTGGAAGGCTACAAGTGATTTTTCAGGCCCGGAAGGTAATCCGATAACTATAGCCATTCACGCAAGATCATCTAGGATGGTGGATGATATCCGGCTATCCTAACATTAGTGATTGGTCCTCACAAGTACCTTATGTGAATTTCTTCACTATCGGATAACAAATATTTTTTTCCGAATGGTATGAAGGAATGTGGAATCGTCAAGATTTACATGTTTATTAATTTAGATATGTTCAACTTATTCAGTTTTTCATTGCTTTACCTTTGACATATTATTTTTGAACCTCTATTGGGTTATGGCTCATCACGTTTTGTTTGTTTTTTCCCCACAGAGTACGAGGTTGAGGCAGCAAGCTTGGGAAGATCTTATGCTACAAAACGTTTGAGAAAAATTGGTATTTTTTTTGTGTTTAAAATGTGTATATCGCGGGGATATCTGGATACTCTGTTGTTGCTTTCAACTCATGCTTTATATATATATATATCTTGCTTGTTGAACATCTTTTTTATTTCTATATTATCGGTAGAGTTGAATGGCTACATGGGTACACGATATCCCGTATAATAGTTATTTAGTTCTTTTTTTTTTTCATGATTCAAAAAAAAAAGTTGAATGGATGTCGATTTAATCCTGAATAACTACGTGTATACACAACTATTATCGACTGAATATTTTCCTCTAAAATTTTAGTGTATGTTTTAATTGGTTCTTGAATAATTTATTAATGTACCTTGTTTCTACTCATCTATATAACTTGTTGGCTGATTGAATCTTTTCAATTTCATTTGTATGTGCTTAAACTGTTTGGATTATGTACATAATTTCATTGCCACTTTACTTCTTATGCCACTTGAAATTCAAATTTTGACAAGTTTTTTTTATGTGAAGCATTTGCCTTAAGTTCAACTACTAGATTAAACCAATTTACATCAGAATTACCATACAAGTTGTTATTTTTATTAAAAACTTTTAGTGGCTCATATGTATACAAATGTCATTTCTTTACTTCATTTTTGTGGTGTCCAGCATAAAGATATTATAAGAATTTTCTTCGACCTTATCGGAACTACGAAAAGTAATTTTAAGTACTCATTTTTTATTCCTTTCATTGGCCTTGTATATATTGTTGCTTGATTTCTGAACTGAATGTATTTTTCTTACTATTTTATTTCTATTTTCGAGTGACGGGATGGGGATTTAGCCTTGGGTATTGGGTTGAAATGCATCCCGTAAGAAGGGACATTTTCCGGTCCTTTATATATTGAATCTTCAATACTCTTGAATTCTTTGTTCTAAAAAATCTTTTATGGTTATGCATGGTCCGTCAACACCTTATTGTTGAAGATCCGTAGCTTAATAACAGCTTATGAGAAAACCTAGGTTAGAGTATTTAGAATTATTTAGAATGAATAATCAACCTACTCAATGGTTGTTATTTCCAGTGAATAGTATTATTACATGCTTTAAAGTCCATTATACAAAAAATTTAACGTAATAATTACGGTGTTATGGTCTCCCCCTTAGTCTTTACTTGTGTCTTTTTGCTAGATTTGAAGTTTACCTTCGTCCAAATAATTCACTCCCCCTTAGACAATGATTAGTAAAGCAATATGTCTTAGTACATTTCTACTAAATATTCTTCCCCTTTTTGTTATAAATTGACAAAGGTTTTGAATATGCATCGTACGAACTACGCCTTAAGAGATTATCAAGATGAAAGACTCATACCAACTTTTTTTCGATGATTCCACTAAGTTTCACAACTTAGTAACTTCACCCTAGAAAGGTTTTTCAAAGGTACTGTCCTCACTTAAAATTCCACATCCGCACACCCCACAAAGATATAGCGTTTAAGCACAAGTTAAAATTGAACTCTCTCCCATTTATTCCATTCTTAATGATATGATGAGGGTACCAAGTATATCACAATCTTTTCGATATCAACTTACTGCATACACACCTTGTATAATTTTATAAATACAAAAGATGCCAAAAGATTATTCTGATAAGAAGTATACTTAGTACAAACATAAGTTCGATACCGATCCAATCTACAGGATCGTACCAAGTGCTTGATTAACGTACAAATGTATTTACTTTAATTATAAAGATACATAAATATAATGCAGGAGAAAAGTAAATCATACGACCATAATATATATATATATATATATATATATATATATATTAACGAGAAAAACTGCAAGGCATAAAAACCACGGGACCTAGTCTAGTTTTGGATACTCTCAGAATTAAGCCGCTAAATAAATTGAATACCAAAACTTTGTATACTTGAGACCAAGTAAACTAATCCTAGTTACTCAGTTCATTCATTATCTTGCGTCTACAATCGATCTGGCCTATGTACGTGAATCCCAAAACAGAGTCAATTATCTCAAGTTGCTTCACATGTTATGAAGACTTCAGCAACTCGACTTTTTTGGATCGTAATCTGAAATAGTAAAGGACTAACATGTTTCAGTAACCTCTCTATCAATCTCATAAAATAAATTAGAGATAATTTGAGTACAAAGGTTATTCCATTTAATCAATATAAACTCATTTTCCGATCGCATATCAACTAAGACAGAGACTAGCGAAATACTCAATCTAAGTTTACAAACTATCAAAGTAGATCTCAGGGACAAATGAATAGATATATTTTCGATCTATGCAACAAGATTGATGTCTATCAAGATAAACAACTTGTCGGATCTTAGTTAATCAAGTGTGCAAGAAGTATTACAAAGACCGGAATACCAAAAAGAAAATGTTCTAGTCTTCAATCTTCAAAGTACATGCATAATCAGTCAATCCAATGGTCTTGTTTTTCCAAAAGAAATTATATATAGTTGAGACATCACCTTCTTTCTTATTCTTCCTTTTTGGTTAAATGAAGAATCAAGGATATTCATTTTCCTTTTTGGTTAAATGAAGAATCGAGGATATTCATTTTTCACAATTCATCGTTTTTTTTTTCAAAAATAAAATAAACAATGAGGATTCATCATCATCATCAAGTATTTCCTTTGAGGTAAGTAATTCTACCATATTTAAAAAAAAAGGTTAAATTAAAGAGAAAAAATATTTACAAAACCAAAACAAAGTCACGCACATAAATCACATGTGTATAACAGTGTCCCAGTGAAACAAAATTTGATTAACACGATTGTCTCACTAGATAACTTTTCTCTCTTTCCATAAGTTCCAAAGAACTACATAATTAACCAGACACCAAAACTTCTTATACCTCCCTTGAAGATTATTCAGCTTCCAAGATTCAAAATGCTTCATTACAGTTGATGGAAGAGTCCAAGATACCTTAAAATCCTTAACAAAGAATGTACATACCTCTGCAGCATAAGTACAATTTAAAAAGATGTGATATACAACTTTCTCCTCCTATTGACAGAATAAGCATAGCTTGCTCATTCACACCCATGTGGTTCAATATTGTCAATGTTGGTAGAGAATTATGGAAGTTGGACCATAACATGAATCTGAATTTAGAACGAATGTTACTCCTCTATAAAAGTTTCTCAAAGCCACACACATGCCTATCCTTTATTTGCATATTATAACACTCTTGAACAAAAAAATCTCCTTCAAAAGATACTTCATCTCCTTGTTCTGAAAAAAAAAGGTACATGACCCATTTCATTGCACAATGTATCCCACTCCAGCTGCTCCTCTGCATACAATCTTCTTCTAGAATGGCACTGCAACCTCCCATTAACCACCATATCTGAAATAATAGCATTCTTCTGACTAAAAACTTTAGAAATTGCTTGAAACCTATCTTTCAATGGACCATATGAAGACCATTTATCCATCCAGAATCTAATTAATTTCCCATTTCTCAACTGAAAAGACGATGCATCATTCAAAAAAGAAGCATATTTTTAAGATGTTTTTCCACATCCCCCTACCTTGAGGTTTTGCATCATCACTTGACATTAGACATTCATTGTTGTTGTTGAATTTCTGTTGAACAATCTTCCTCCATAATGCCATCTTCTTCTTTTCATATCTCCAAACCCACTTAACCTTCAATGGTTTGCTAGTTAGTCTTAGACGTTTAACTCATGGACCTCCTAGCTTTTTGGATTTACAAATCTTTGATCGTCCAACCATCTTCCTCCCCTGATTCTCATTTGAGTCCCACAGAAAATTCCTCATCAACTATGTTAGCTTCAGTTCCACACTTGCTGGCATATGAATGGGAAAGAGATGGCTTAGACTTTACACAATTTACTTTAATGGGAAAGAGATGTAAAAGTTGATATTGACGGTTTTCCATGTTTAGAGGGTGTTTGGATCCACTTTCATGATGTAAAAAAATAATCAAAAGTTAGGTTGGTAATAAAATTTGAGATTCAAGTAAGCAATTTTAACGTGAGACTGAGACACAAAAACAACAGCACGGAGTTCTACGAGACAACCATCAGGGGTTAGCCCAGTTGGCCAGGAACCTGACTCTCAAGTAAGAAGTCAGCGGATCGAGTCTCCGCTCACAAGTTTGGAGATCTCATGAAATACTCTTTTTATGTATAAATTTAATTTAAGTTCTTAATGTATCTTCTTTCCTATTAAAAAAAAAACTTAATGTATCTTGTTTCCTATTAAAAAAGAAAAAAGAGTTCTAAGATACGGCTCCAGATCCTATGTCCCCAAAATCTCCATGTGCCCCCTATCCCGACCACTCATACCACTCCATGTGGATTATAATTTTAACAGTACATTATCATTTTTAAAGGAATTTTTATTGTTATCAAATAAAATAATTAAACGAAAAAAATCTTTGTTCATGAGATTTGTTCTTCTCCCTATCCAACTATCCAAATGACCGTGTTTAACATAATCTTTTTGATATAAAATTTCAAATCGGGTTTTTGAGTGTATTTGTAAAGGAGGCGAATATCATCTGAGATTAGACATAAATCTGTGATAAAGTTATTCTGCTATGTTGATTCCCGTAACACATTTGGCTTAGGAGATTAATCAGGTTTAAACTTTGTTTCGTCTTTCTCAACTAGTAACAGGTTTTTCAAGAGTGAAAAATAGATGTGTTGAGAGTTGATTGTCATTTCAGAGAATTTACAGATTTTTAAGAAAGAAAGAAGCAAAATATTCATCACAAAGATTGTTTAAGTTAATGGGTTTCTTCATTGATTTGATTTGAGAGATTTGTTTGTTAAATCGTAATGGTTCTTAACATTTTTAGAACATTATTTAGGTAACACAACTCTCTTTTGTGACGGGTTCATCAATTATTGTCTTTTTTTTCTTTTATCTTTTTTTTTTTATCTTAGATTCATCATTCATCAATCAATTGAATAGTGATTTTAGAAATAATTTATGTATCGGCATAAAAATTAATTTCTATGATTTGCAGAAGACATTATACAGTTCTTTGATAAGAGAAGGGAGAAAGAGAGTCCAAATTTGTGCACCCCTCCAAAACCGGGGTGCACGTTCCGGCCACTTCTGTTGGCCCAAAATATTCAACTAGTTTCTGGTTTCTGGTTTTTACTCTTTTTTTTTCTTAGAAAATCCTTGAAAATAGGAGAAATAAAACGATCTTTCAGATCTCTCTTTTATTTTTTTCTCTATCATCTCTTCCCTAAAAAAAGCAGATAAAATCATATAAAACGAAAACTGAGCTTGAGAACTTGGATTTTATATAACTCACAAAAATCCAATAATGGAGGTAAAGATTGTAATGATTTGTATTTAACAAAAAAACAAGGGTTGAAGGGAAAGGCCGTGAGTAGACTTGATGATAAAAAAAAATCTAGTTATACTCAGTTGACTGTGTAAAGAATGCAATTTAAATTTTGTCGATGTGATTCTTCCCTAGGAAATCCGTTATATTTTCCTTGGGTGAATGCTTTAGAATGCCACAATTTTGAAACACTCATACTACAAAGAGTGGTATTACATTATTAATGGAGCATCTGATAACGATGTCCAAATACATAAAATTAACTTGCAATTCATACTTATTAATGGCTGAAATTGAAGAAGAATGATACCATCATATTGTTACTACAACCACAACTTCTATGATGGTCCTAAGCATTCTTTTCCACAATTATATGATAGAAGGATCAATTTTTATAGTCAGTATAAATTTCCTAATCATTCTTCATATCTGAAAAACTCCTTGTATCCAATATTTTGAGACCATTACAAAGCAAGTTATATTGATATTGTTCAAATTTTTGAGCAAAATTTCATATAAAGTGGAAACATGTACCAGTAACAGATGCTGAAACAGTGTTATCAGTGTTACTGCATGTGCAGTTCAAATACATTTCAACCAACCAATTTTTGCGCTTTGGTAAAGTTAATGAACATCCGAAAAATTCAGGATGCTAAACACATTGGAAAATCTCTTCTTAATGGAAGAAAAAATAGCTACTCAAGTAATTAAACTCAGGTCTGTACCACAATAATAGTTGGCCACTCTTAGAGATTGTGAACGGTAGAACGTGCCTTTTCCCCAAAAAATGCTTGTTCTTCTGCCTCAGAAATATCAACCACTTTTTTCTTCTTGTTCAGTACCCACACCTCAGAAATGAAAGAGGTGCTATAAACTGAAACATAATAAGTGTTAATCACTAGCTTCCTGCAACCACTATTTATTATTGTAAACGAAGTGCACAGTGACAATACCCAGCTCTCCGATTTTTTTTTTTGAAAATTCCGAGTGTCGTGATGATCTTCGTTGCTGCATGTTCTGCAAAATTATAGAATATACCCCATTACTAAATCTTCTTGAGACCTCAAAATATCACCATTGCCTTTACAAATTCCTGCTACAAGCCTACAACACCATGTTGCTGCTAAGGTGAGGAGATTCAAGTGAGTGTTCGTTTCTTCTTCTTCTCCGAGGGAAGAGATGAAAGAGTAAAAAATAAAACACGTGTAAAGGAGAATCATTTTAGTTCTCCTATTTTCGAGGATATTCTCAAATAAAAAAACCGGAAACCATTTGATTTTTTTTTTTGCCAACGAGAGTGGCCGAAATGTGCACCCAGGTTTTGAAGGGGTGCACAAATTTGGACTTGGAGAAAGAACAAGATAGGATCTCGAGATAGTGTTGTTTTATTGGATTAAATAAATATTCAATAAGAAAAATAATGCGACTGTTAAAAATATAATCCACATGGCGTCTTATGAGTGGTTGAAACAGGGACACATGAGGATTTTAGGGACAGAAGATCTGGAACCCTAAGATACGCTTTATTCTCTTAGGCCTCTTCCTATGCATATGCCAAACTCATGTATTTGGCATATATGCACCCATTATGGGTATGCCAAACTGCCAAACTCATATGCCAATATGTTATTTCTGGCATATTGGCATACACGACAGAGTTTCAAGCGACCGATAGAGTCTTGATCGCTCGATGGTCATCACATCGCTCGATGGTCTTAGAGTCGATAGGCTGGTATGATAATTGCTCTGCAGATCTTCATCTAACGGCTACAATTTCCCCACTCTATAAATACATGATTTCAAACTCATTTCAACTCACACCAGAAATTATAAATCTTTGTAGAATTTCTTAATATCTCAAGAATTTCTCAATCTCTCAAGAATTTCTCAATCTCCAATCGTTAGAGAGCATGGCTGATAATATGAATCTGGCTGAGTGCATGGAAAACCAATGTATTATCCAAAATCGAAGAGCAGCTTGTTGTACAATTGTAGACAGTGAAACTAGGAGAAGTCAAATTAGGAGACGTCAATTGAGGCAAAACCAAAAATGGGTTAATGCGGAAGATGAATGTATTTGCAGGAATTATGTTGATATTACAATGGAGCCAGTATTTAATCCCGAACTATCGTGGGATAGGATTTTTGAAAAATTTCAAGAACAAACAATGAACCTACGCGGTCGTAGTGTTTCAGATTTGGTTATGCGCTTCGAAATAATTAGGAAGGAAGTTACTAGGTATGTTGTTTTACTTCAGCGAGAAGGTCCAACCTTGAGAAGTGGTGAAACCGCGATGGAATTTCAAGAAAGGTGTAGTGTGGAATATCGTCGCATCTACGGGAAAAAATTTCATTTTGAAAGTTGTTTCGAGATTTTAAAATATTGTCCAAGATATTGTCCAACATTTATGTTGTAATTTCTCAATTGTCCACTTTTAAAGTTTTAATATTTGTAATAGTTTTAATGTTTAACAATATAACTAATATTAATTTTCAGCAATATTCGTCAAATTTTTAAATTCAAACTTCACAAAAATAAAAACTTCAATATAATTAATAGTCATTTTACAAGACATAAAACTAGAAAATAATAATTTAAAAAATAAAAATAACTACACTTTAAAAATAAAAATTTGGGACAATGTTCTTCATCTTGTTCATCTTCTTCATTTGACCAAACTTCCAATCAATGCGCTCATGAACGGAGCCTCCTTTGTTTATCTTCTTCTTTGGCATCAAATTTGTTTTTCCTTGATTTACCTTGCCTTTAACCTTTCTTTGCATTCTCTTAGTTGCGGTTTTGACTTGGTTGATATCCAACATTTGGAGACTTTTTTGCTTTTTACTTATTTCTTTAAATCTATCACATATCTTCTCAACGGCACTTTCAAGCACTACTCCAGAAAAATCAAGTTGGCTTAATTCTGCCATTTGGAGAAAATAGAAGAAAAGAGAAATAGATTGAGAAGAAGAGAAAAAAATTTGTGTAAAAAATTTGGGGTAAATTTTGAGTTTGAAAGTTACATATTTATAGCGATGAAGAACTAGCCGTTGGCGCTAGAGTGAATAGCGCTGTCGACATAAACAATATCGCTCGCTAGGGATTCAATCGCTTAGTGATTTCCCCATAGTGGCACAAATGGTTTGGCATGCCACCTGGCATGCCAAACACCATTTTTTGGGCATGCATAGGAAGAGGCCTTACCATGCAAATATTAAAAATATCTAGACCACAAGCGTGTGCTAGAAACAAGAATGAATATCTGGAGCAATGGTAAAATCGTAATAATGTGTGCACTGCAGGGTATTTCGCTGAATTTATCACTCTAAACCTCAAATTTTCTCTTCCTATGCAAAACCCTCTTTTGATAAATTTCTGTTCCAAAAAGTCTGCAAATTTTTTTCCCTCTTTCTCTTCTTCTTCATCATCTCTATCGGCTTCAACATATAGAGAGAGGGAATTTCCAGAAGGGGCATTTGAAAATGGCAGGAATTTGTCGTATATCAAGCAGATTTATGCGAAAATTAGGTCAAGATCAATTACAAAGACGATCATTCGGAGCAGCAGCACTTGAGATAGATTATTATTCTGAGGAAGAAGAAGAATTTTATAAAGATCGGAATGAATCGTTATTAGCAGCAGAATCAAAGGGTTTTAAATCTGAAAAAGGTGTACAATGGGTGTTTATTGGAAATCCAAGTGTTAGAAAACATTTGTATGCTGAAAAACTATCAAAGCTTCTTGATGTTCCTCACATCTCTATGTGTACTCTTGTTCGTCAAGAACTTCATCCTCATTCTTCTCTATACAAACAGGTTAGCTCTTGTTAATTTACTTTGATTCGAAGATTGAACCATCGAGTAAAATTCCATTAAAATCAGGTTAAATATTTTGTTTATTAAAAAATTGATAATTTTTCCTGAAATTTGATAAAGTATTGATCCCTTTTCACCGAATTTGATCCGGAAAACAAAAAGATTGGAACTTTTGATTGTTTGTTAGGTTTTCATCAATATTGATTATTGAATAAGATCTTATTATTTATCTATCACCATTAGACTGGTACTTCCATAGATTTTGGGCATAATGATCTGAAGATGGAATCAACGGGCAAAATTAGGTTTAAGGGACAAAATAACGTGCCACGTGTAGCAAAGATAAAGAGTCTAAATGGGGTATTTTGGGAATTGTGCGGAGAATTGAACCTAATCCTGGAAGAAAAAGGTATGAGCTGGGGAGATGTGTGGTTAGCACTACTTTTCTTGCGCATGAAGGGTATTTGTGTCATTTGAGTAAAATAGTGAAGTCAGACACCGAGTCAGCTAAAAACGAACACTTTTAGTAGTAGTACTGAAAAAGGGATTTGTTGTTAAGTTGTTCTGTGTGATTTCAGGTTGCGAATGCCCTAAATGAGGGGAAGCTTGTACCTGAGGATATAGTATTTGGTTTGTTATCAAAGAGACTAGAAGAAGGATATCATAGAGGCGAATCTGGTTTCATTCTCGATGGAATTCCTCGTAACAGAATTCAAGCAGTAAGTTTGAAGTTCAATTGGGTGCATATGGTTTGAAACTTCTCTTGATTGTTTTAGACAATATGAGGTTCTTTTTCTGATTTTCTTGCTACGATTTTGGTTTATTATTGTTGCAGGAGATTCTTCATCAGATTGCGGATATTGATTTAGTTGTCAACTTTAAATGCATGGATGAGTGTGTGTTGAAAAAACATATGGGACATGGTTTATGTTCTCATTGTCAGGAAGCTATTGGCACAAAAAGTTCAATATCCTCTTATATTCAAAGACAACAACATATTCAATTGAGTTCTACCAAATATGGTGTTGTTCGAAAGGAGAAACTTCAGTCATACTCAGAGCAGGTACACTAGATTTATGCATCAGAATGAGCTCAAATTATTGGACATTTTGTATTGCTAGCTGTCTCGACTTTGTGTATGAATCCTTATATGAACCTCAAATCTCTTCATTTTTTGTGTAGATACAGCCATTGGAAGAATACTATAGGATGCAGAAGAAGATTCTTGATTTCCAAGTAGCCAGTGGAGTTGGAGAGACTTGGCAAGGGCTCGTGGCCGCGTTACGTTTGCAGCATGTTAATGCAGTTCATTCTTCACAGAAATTGACAGCATAATGCAGCACATCCTATTACTCAACTTCTCTACCCTCTCGTGTTTTTTGTTTTGCACACCAATTTTGGCAATTGTAGTATAGAAAAAAGTGTCTGATGATAAGAATGGCAAAGGTTCATCTCTGCTTACATCTGGCGGGTTCGAAGATGTTTCTAAAATTTTACCTTTCCTTGCGAGTGTATTTTGGTTTTGAAGGTTGTGAGTCTGTAATGTAGTTCCGGCAATAAGAAGAAATACAGTATGCTGGCTGTTGTGAACTTAAGCGAACTTCTCTGCAATAGCATTGAGAAATTGAGATTATTAGTGCATTTCCCATACCGTTCTCTTGCAATTCCTTGAACTTTGAATCACTAGTTGAAACTTCATTGAAACTGGAAACTACTCGTATATAGACGCCCACCGAGAAGCCGCCTCTTGAAAGAGTGAAGTTTAGACATTTTCCCTCTCCTTTTGTTGGGGATCTTGTGATCGCCTACTGGGTTAATGCGCATCCAAAAGGGAGGTTTTGGCTCTACTATAGAGAACAGTATGATCAATTTAATAGTAATAAGATGAACTACTACAGCTTTAGGGAGATGCTGACGCAGTTGGAATGTTGCAGATTTATAACTCAGAAATTCATTGGTTATGTCCTGGTTGGATCGTGCATGGTTGGTTTGTTTCAAAAATGGAATGAAGTAGAGAAACACTGGAAGAACCTTGCTATCTTTGATAATGGATGGTCGGGCTAAAATACATGTTAAGGGTTGAGCTAAAATCTCTCTCGAGAAGCTGAAGGACGTCTTTTCCAAGTTGAGTTTACTTGAAGCAGCAACCAGATTTGGTAAAACATACTTTACACAGAAAGAAATGTTGGGAACAAAGCTACAGTGGAATTTCCTGCCCAAAATTTATGACTGGCATCCATTTTACTCCTGCATATTAAAACAGAACAATGATAGGGCTGAGACCTATATGGAATTTCCATCTTTCCATACTTCACGCAGAAGTTGATATCTGATGGGATTCTGACCTTCATTTTTCTTTAGTTTCCAAGTCGACGTAACAGAACTTTGGAGCTTGTTAGGGATGATTGAATTCAGAGGTGAATCGAGTTCTTCAAGCTCATCGTCACTAGTATGAGATTTTCTAAGAATAAAGGACCCACACCGCTTCAGCTTAGAGTCATTTTGAGCTTTTACTATATCGGCAAGTGACACCAGTGTAGGTGGCAAATAGGTTATTGGAATGGTATTGGCTGGGATACTTACGATTGATCCTTCCACATCGTCAGTAAGCCCCTGCGAAGAAACTCGCATTTTAAGAGAAAAAACAAAAGACTCGCAAAGTAGAAGCTTGGTAAAAACACAAACCTTCAAGTCAAGTGCTTCGAAAACGATTTCTGGAACAGAGTCTGGACAAAACTCATCCGGCACAAAGTTTTGCAAAATCTTCTTGATTAAAGCTGCACCAAATGTAGGGCATACCTACAAAAAAATAGAATCGAATGAGGATATGACGTACTAAAAACGGGCAGCAAACAGAAACAAGGAAGCCAAACAGAAGCTCTGGTTCTAGGAACAGACCTCTTTTCTGACTGACACATCCAACAGCATGTCCTTGGGAAGCATCATGAGATCACTCAATGCACCAAGTAGATGAAAAGATTTGAACAATGATTCACATTCACAGTCGTCAATCTCATTCCGAACTTCCTTATCATCTTTACCCAATAGATCCGTTAGACATCTTGACCAGTTACCAATCTGGAGTTTGCAGGAGACAAACACACCAAAGAGGAAAGCGTAAGCTGCACAATTTCTCCACATTTTCATTTTTAACACTGACAGCAATGTATATATCAACCAGAGTTCTTTGAACTAGGGAGGAATGGGAATAACTTACAACCAGTGTTGTATTATAACTTACAGCATTTTTAAGTTGTGCACCCAAACCAAAGCTTGAGTTCCCAGCTGGAACAGGTAGAACGCAAGAATCACTGATGGGATCCGAGACGGGATCCATCGGGCTGTCATCAGCTGATTCACGAAGAATGGCATTGAACATGGCCATATCCAGTCTACCCACACACTGTTCCATTACCTGCACACATACACGGAAAAAATAATTTACGTCAAAAATATGGGTGTCAAACGCTATTCCCCATACTTTGGTACCAGTCAAAAATTCTTAGTTCTTATTAAGTCCAATCATGTTACCAAGGAGTACAAAGAGGGATATACAAAGATACACCAGCGCCAATAAGTCCAGTTTCCATGCCCATGTACCCAGCTAATTATCTAGGGAAATAGGTCTTGGGCCTGACTCAGTTATAGACAGATAAATGGAGTTCATAACTATAGTTACCAATCTAGGCAGAACATGCAAGCAACCACACTCGTGTCCACCAGCTCGTACTGGACAAAGTCTCTCGTAGGCATCCTTGAATGCATTTCTCCACAGGTCTAATGAATAGTTTACCTGCTCATCTCCTCTACTTGGCATCATTTCATAAGAAACCTTATTATGTTCTTTGGTTGGCTTCTTAGGAGCAGACTGCATAAATGGTGTAAAGATCTGGAGAGAGCAAAATGGGAGAGAAGTTATAAAAGAATTTTGTTAATGCAAGTAAGAGAGGTTAAGAATAATTAATAGAAGTTTGACCTGCCACCATAAAGACTCGATAATTCGAGAGAAGATCCAAGCTTCAATCTTTTCCAGTGCATTTACAAATGTTTGTGAGTTCTCCCAGTCATCAAACTTCCTAGTAGATAGAAACATTTTGTCCTTGTTGACAGGACTGGACTCTCTCGAATTTGTTGGAAAGCTTTTACCGCGTCCTTTTCCACGTCCATTATTTTCAACGCACATTGAGGAAGAAACGGGTGGTGGTTGTGAGTCTTCCACAAATTGGATGACAATGTTTCTCAAGAACACTGAATTTGAGAGCCAGAAAGTTAATCTGTATTTGGAACATAGCAGAATCAGCAAAATGATTGAAGAAATGAGAAGGTAGTTTAAGAAGCCATTCCTAATTAGAGAGTAATATTTGCTCTTAATTGATGTGCTGGAAATACAACTTTTAGGGGATGACCATGGCATGGCTCATGAAAGATACGGAATAAAATTGTAGGGTTATACATACCTTGGGATATCACTTCCACATGCTTTTGCAACCAAAGCTAATCCTGAAACCGCACTTTTAGCAGCAGTTGCTTTCCTTTCCTGCAGCGTTTGCTTACATGCATGAGTATATAGTCTAATCAGGCGTCGAGCCGGAGCGTGAACTTTATTTGCAGAACTCCCATGTTCAGCAGCGACTGCGTAAAGAGAAACTTCAACTGCAGCAGCTTCTCTCAGCTCTCCTTCTAGCTTCTCTATTCTATGCTCTAAGTGCCGGAGTTTGGTATCAGAGATACTGTCTCTACCTTCTCTTTGAACAACACCACTGTTTTTCCTTTCACGTCCTTCGAAGCTTTTGGGACTGTTCTGACCATCTTCTGAAATATCAATTTCCTTGACAACTTCCATAAACTGATTCTCGCTTAAAGAACCACGTCTCCTACATGAATCCTGTGGTGATTGAATAGACATTACAGGCTTTTGTCTATCGCTGATTAGCATATTACCCTTCACCTCAGCATCTCCAGGGTTGACTTCCTCCTGTCCATCATCTTCATATTTTTCTTTCCTAAGATCAGCATGTCTACCACTTATACTTCCAACTTCTTCTTGCCAACTTCTACTCTTTGCCCAAGCTTTTGTACCTTCTCCAGGTTCATATGCATCTAGACGATTAAATGCTTCTGTCAAATGCTTCACCTCTGGCTTTGCAGCCTCAAGTTTCAGAACTGAGTTCGCTACTAGGTTTCCTGTTCCTGAACGTTCTGCAACAGGAACTGAGTTCCCTACTATCTTCCCCACTCCTTCTGATACGTTCTGCAACACAACCACCTGAAGGTTCAAATCTGACATGCTAAGGAAGTTGAGCTATCCATCAGGCATCAGGTTACTGGTAAAGACATCTACCAACAGGACAGCAGTACAGAAACCAAGATGCAAGGAAGAGAGTCTGACCATTTGATCTAATCCAATTAATAATGTGAACCTAGTGAAGGATTAAGATGATGCATATACATCCTACTCGTGGTTTGTCAAATGGGAGGCCAATACCCTTAGTGTACTTCATCTGTATTCTAGCAATTGACAAACTGCCTGAGTCATGGATCTAAGAAACTAAAAATTCCGGCATATAATTTGCAAATCCTACAAGCAATATAATTAGGGGTGTTTATCAAAATGAGTATATAACCCTATACCATTAGTGAGATTGTCAAAACAAGATTAAACACACATTAGTATGGGAATCGTAATGTGTTTATGAGTACAAAAATTACCTCTTCACTTGGTGTTGGCAAGGCAGCCGGGCTAGTCGCCAAAGCAGAAGAAGAAAGAATTAACGATGAATGAGATGAGACATCGTCGTAAGTGAACGACATGATCTCAGATTCTTCAGCATTTTCTCCAGTAATCAACGCAGATACCAACTCATCGCTACTCTTGTTGCTAATAGATTCATCTTTAGACAAGCTCTCCATTGACGAGGAGGAGCTGGCACTATGTATATCAAGTGGTTGGATCTTCACAAACAAATGTGGCTGTATTGAATTCCTAAAGCTTCGTTTACAATTCATTGGAGAACTTACAACAACTTTGTCATTAAGAAGACCATATTCAGCCAGATCCACAACAGCAGTTCCTAACAACTGACCTCTCACTGTCTTATCTCTCCGAGGCTCATACAAATTAAACTCTAAGCAATTCTTCTCGAACGTCTCTCCGTACCCACCTTTCACACCAATCTCTCTACACAGAGTAACAGGAATCCTAAAAGTCTCATTAAACTTGATTTTCCCATCCCCAGTACCAGACCCAAGAGAAGGACTAACAGGTCTAGTAGACCCGGCATTTCGATCACCATTTTCCCATTGAATCAACACGGAGCGAAGAGAACGTAAAGATTGAGATGGTGGCCATGGTTTAATCTCTTGAATCTGAATAAGATACTCAGCTTGAATTGAAGAAGAACCTCCTCTATGGTTGTTTGTTCTTTGCCCTTGAAGTACCATACTGCTGTAAAAAACTTGAATACTCTTAAACCCCCTAAATACGTATGTTCAGACTGTTTCTACCTAAAACCCTTAATAAAGTGAGCATGTGACAACATTAAGTACAGAATGTGATAACCTAAAACAAGTTTTATTCATTGATGATTCTTAATGGCATGGATGCGTTTGCTTTGAGCTGAATCTCAGAACAGAAATCCTAAAACAAACAATGGAGTTTCGCGGAATTTTTAGGGAGAGATTGAAGAAACATAAATCTCTTTTAAAAACTAAGAAATTAAAAGAGAACCCAGATCATAAAAATCCAATATTTTTCTCTGCAATGTATTTAGAACAATGAAAGAAAAAACCCAGAAGCATCAAGCAACATGGTAAGTAGCACTCCACTATAAAGCATTAAGCAGTACAAGTTCCAATGTGAGAGATAGAAGGGGAATTGATTAAAAAAAAAAAAGTACCTTTGGCAGTAAAAATCCTAGTAGAAGAAGAGAATCAATGGAGGTGGATAATGACTCACTTGAGCAATAAGTATCTTCTTCCTTGATAAGAACTAGTTATCTGATGAGTTTCTTTTTGTTTTTGGTTGAAGAAAGGAAAACTGCGAATAAAGAAAACAAAACAAATAAGAAAACAGCAAGTAAAGTCTGTGAGAGAGAGAGAGAAAGATTTGTTATCTGACATTGAAAACATCATTATCATTTTCTTTGCTTGAATAAAAAAGAAAAGATCTTGGGAAGAAGACATGCGGCATTTTTGGCGCCAGATGTGATTAGGACTGAAACTAGAACTAGAACCACAAGAAACCCAAGTAGTTCCATTCAATTTGGTTGGTTGTGCACTGCATTGTGTGTGTAGCAGAGTAATCGGGTAAATCTAAGAAACGAGATAATAAACAGTGGATAAATGACTTAGATCAGTGACTCGCTTGTTTTGTTAGTATTACATCTCTCGAATGAAAGTTGTTCTTGTTTTCCATTTTGGGATCTTTCCAATGGTAATCTCAGTTGTTGAGCATAATCCCAAGTGCTTTTTTATTGAACAATTAATCGGGGATATAGAAACTAATTGGGGATATAACAAAATAACAAAATAGGGATCCAAATATCCTAGCTGGGTTACCCCTTATATAATTAAATTATTAATTCCTAATTTAACCCTCACTAATCATACTTAGTTACTAATCCTGATTAGTAAAATCTTAATGAATTGGGGGATATAATTAGTTTTTTTATGTTTATTTGAATTTGTGTGGGTTAGTTGAGAGTAGAAAGAGTGAAAAAAAAAATTGAGTAGAATTTTTTTTTTTTGAAAATGGAAGATGATTGTGATGAGAGACTTGAAGTCATTTGAATCTTTAGCTCAATTACAACAACAAGCTTCGGTTAATGATAACAACTCACAATTGTTGTATGATGAACCAACACCTTTGAATCATGATTTTCGTTACCATGAAGGGTTTTTTGAAGAACCAACTCAAGAAAGTAAACATGTTCAGCATACAAGCAACCCTAACACACAGGTAATGCTTCCAAGAGGTCGAAAATTAGTTTTTTTTTGTTGAAACAACCATTTTCGTCGCGAAAAACAATCGTTCTAAGATGGTCTATGTATGAATACCATGCCTAACTTCTATAACCGCATTTTATTCATACAATTATATATGCTTATACACAAAAACAACCGATCTACCACAAACCTAAGATAGTGTTCAAGCCAAGATTCCATGCCTAAGACACATTTAAACTTTTTACCAACCACCTAATATTCTTAGGAATATTCAAACCTAGCAG
Source organism: Papaver bracteatum (assembly GCA_023529315.1). NCBI lineage: Eukaryota > Viridiplantae > Streptophyta > Magnoliopsida > Ranunculales > Papaveraceae > Papaver > Papaver bracteatum. Next base: position 3,689,650 of record JAJJWX010003419.1, read on the forward strand.
CAGGTGAGTAATCGACTAACAATGCCGGTTTTGGTTAAAAACATACAAAAGTTTCGATATGTTGAACTTAAAAACCTAGCAGCATATCTTTGAACTAACTATGCCGGTTTAGTAAACCCAAGATAGTAACTTAGACGTCAAGATTCCGGTTTTTGTTAAAAACATACAAAAGTTTCGATATGTTGAACTTAAATACTGCGTGCAGGCATATCTTTGAACATACTATCTTAGGTTTAGGAAACCGCATGGTAACTTAGACGTCGAAGATGCTGCTTTTGCGTAAAAACATACGTAATTTTTCGATGTGTTGAACCTAAACACCGCAGTAGCATATATTTGAACTAACTATGTCGGTTTAGTAAACCGGCATGGTAACTTAGACGTCGACTAAGCCGGTTTTACTAATGGCATGGAAAGTCAATTACCATGTATGCCGGGTCTTTAATCCCTAGCTTTACTTTACTCATATACAATGCCGGTTTTGAACTAATCAAATTTTCTTTTCATTCATTCCTTAGATTGTGACATACAGCGATCAACCAATCTCCAAACCGCTCCATCGGGATACGTCGGAATACTATAAAATGCCTCGGGTATGTTACCAAACAATACTTTCACCTAGGTGTTACAATTTTATGTTGGAATTTGCTTGTAATCTCCCATTTTTTTTCCTTATGTAGGGAATAAAAAATGAAGATGAAGAAATTGCTTGGGCAAAATCGATGGCTCTTCAGAACATGTGTGTCTTAGTGAGGAATAGCCAGCATTCAGCTGTTCGTTTTGAGATGGTTAGTGAGAGAAGCGGAAAATACAAGGAGAATAGCCATAAGAGAAAGGATTATGTATATGAAAAGAAGACTAAGAGGGTATACAATACAGTTACGAGGAAGGATGAGTGCCCCTTTAAGCTTGTATTCTATCTAAGAGGAGAAAAAAAAGAATAAAAAGAATGGGAATGTAAGGTGTGGTTTGGCCGTCACAACCACCCCGATCCGAAAGATTTCGTAGGTCACTCCCTAGTTGCGAAGCTAAAACCTGATCAATTCGAGGATGTCAAGATGATGACAAAAGCATGTAACAAACCAAGAGTGATTCTCCGAACCTTCAAGGAAAAGGATAAGATGAACGTTTCTTCACTAAGTACAATCTATAGCGCACAAGCAACCATTAAAAGGTTGGAATGGGAAGGGAGGAGTGTTATGCAAGAATTTGAGAAGATAGTTTGGGATCACAACTACACGCGTATCATTAAAAGAGGTCCGGACGAGAAGCCGCTTCAAATATTCATTTCGCATCCTTTGCTTTCACAATTGGCTCATACGTGTTGTGATGTTCTTATGATGGACTGCACCTACAAGACAAACAAATACAACATGCCGTTGTTCAACATCGTGGGGCAAACATAGGACAAGGTAACATTCACATTAGCTTGGTGTTTAATGGAAAACGAGAAGGATTACAATTATCATTGGGCATTGCGACAATTGAAATTATTGTTCCCGGAAAACCGATCACCGAAGGTCATCATAACCGATCAATTTTCCGCACTAATGAATGCCATATCCGACGTATATCCGGATGCACAAAATTTCCTATGTACATATCATATTGGTGAAAATGTGAAAAAACATTGTCATGCTTTGTTCGAACCCTCTAAGGAGGATATTAAGAAGAGAATGGTTGCTAGACTGGAGGAAGATATTCGCAAAGAGAAACTGTCACCCGAAGAAGAATAAAATGAAAGAGGAAAGATAAATGAGCGAGTCGACCAAGAACACGGTGAAAATCATAAAAGGTGGTTGGAATTTCTAAAGGATTTGGAGAAAGTTTATTGGTCTCTTACCGAGGACATGTATGAAAAGAGATTGAACATGTTTATTTCCAAATATAACGAAGTGTATCCAAGTGCCGTTTCATATTGTCGGGTTAATTGGTTGGATAAGTTCAAGGAAAAATTTGTGCGTGCATGGACAAATCGTTATAGACATTATGGGAATGAAGCAACTAGTATAGCGGAGTCCTCTCATGGGAGATTCAAAGATCTCATCGATTCCGGGCAAGGAAACGTGGTTACGGTCATCGAGGCAATAGAGCAACACTTTAAGGCTGATATTGATAGGATCAAAAAGGCTTTTGAGAAAAGCTCAATGGATAGGATGACTAAATTTATTCCACATATTAAGTTGCTACAAGGAATAGAGTTCAACGTCTCCAAATGGGCAATAAAACATATGATGATACAAATGCAATATGAGAAAAATTACGGAAAACCGGGTGATGTGTGTATTTGTCCCGACATGTCTTCATTGGGGCTTCCGTGTCGTCATATGCTTGTGAAGTATGAAGAAGTGATACCCATTGATGTTATTGATCCATTTTGGAAGCAATTATCTTTCGACCTTCCCCCTACCGAAGTTCCCGAACAATCACCATGGGATACAAAGGAGGCCCAAGAATTTTATGAAGCTTACTCACGTAGCAACTCGGCTAGCCGAAAAGTATTGTTGAGCCAACTAAGACTAATTACACGGCCATGGATAGCACAAAGTGAAGAGCTAACAAAGGGAGATCCGACGGGTAGACCACAAACTAAAATTGCAAGGAAGAAACAAAGAAAAGAATTAAAACAAATGAGTCGACGTGAAGAGGAACTCGCGGCAACTAAAAAACGAGATCTATGTGCAAGTGAGATTTCAGAAGCAAGATTCGCTGAAGCGCCCGTTCCAAACAAAAGGGGTAGGCCGAGGAAGGAACATATATCAAGTCAACAAAAATCGACGAGTTCCGAACCTACACCAATAGTCGATGTATCGGAGGTTCAAAGGAAAAGGGGTAGGCCTCCAAAGGTACCAACATTAAGCAACCAAGGGCAACAAGGTGAGCATTACGAACCGTCACCAATAGTCGATGTATCGGAGGTTCAAAGGAAAAGGGGTAGGCCGCCTAAGGTACCCACATTAAGCAACCAAGGGAAACAAGGTGAACATTCCGAACCTACACCAATAGTTGATGTATCCGAGGTTCAAAGGAAAAGGGGTAGGCCGCCGAAGGTACCCACATTAAGAAACCAAGGGCAACAAGGTGAACATTCTGAACCTACGCCAATAGTTGATGTATCCGAGGTTCAAAGGAAAAGGGGAAGGCCTCCGAAGGTACCAACATTAAGCAACCAAGGGCAACAAGGTGAGGATTACGAACCTACACCAATAGTTGATGTATCCGAGGTTCAAAGGAAAAGGGGAAGGCCACCGAAGGTACCAACATTAAGCAACCAAGGGAAACAAGGTGAGGATTACGAACCTACACCAATAGTCGATGTATCAGAGGTTCAAAGGAAAAGGGGTAGGGGTAGGCCAAGGATCTCCCGGCTAATACCAAAGACATTTGGACTGTAGGTATTGCAGAGGATGATTTGGATATAATTAACCTAAAAGTTGGTAATATGATGATGTTTAAGGATGCGCAAACGGGTAGGACTCATAGGCACTACCATACGAAGATAGAGTCTTACATACACCAACTTCCTGAGGTTATTCGCGAGTTTATTGTGTACACGGATGATGTCGATGGAGATGGAAATTGTGGCTATCATGCCGTGACCGAACAATTAGGAATCTTCGAGATGGATGTTATTAAAGGAATGACACCATGCCGATATGCTAGAATGAGGATGGCCGATCAACTTGTGAAGAAGAGGAGCTTTTATGAGCAATTGATTGGTCCCGACGAGGTGTTTGATGATATGTGTGCTAAAGTATTAGGACCCAAGGAGGAGATGGCATTTATTCCTACTCAATATTAGATGAGGATGCCGCTTTGTGGGCATCTAGTAGCGGATACATTTAATTGTGTTGTTCATTATTTTACACCCACCGTAGTCACAACATATACACCAAAGTGGCAAAAATGCGAGGGATCCCTTAAGACAAGAAGAGTTGTCTTGGCATACGTGAACGACAATCATTTCATCATTCTAAAACTCAAGGACAATTGTACATTGCCACCTGTTTGTGGGATGGTTAAAAACAAGGAACTAGATCCAAATATATGGAAGGGATGGATGGAATTGAATGAGGAGAATCACCAATTATGGGATGCTTTGGCCTTATCAAAGAAACCTCTTGAAGAGGAGGAGTCGAAACTTCATACGTGTGGAAGCGATGATGAGTAATTTGTAAATATGTGGTTTACTAATATTCCACCTTTTGTTTTTTTGGAAGTTTGAATTGTAATCATTAAACCATATGCCATGTACGTGCCAATGTGATTTGATTCAAACTTTACTATGCCGGTAATCATACGGCGTTGCAATATATGTTCTCTTTTGTGCCGGAATAACACCATAAGTACACAGATATAATTTTATCATTTCCGGCATTGTAAAAAAATGCATAACGCTGCCGGTACTACACCAAGATAGTTGATTCACAGGGTAGAGTTTGAGTACCGGCATGACTGTGGTACTATACACCATGCCGGAACTATATTTTTTTTCCTTTCTTGAACTAAACAGAGATCCGGCTTAGAACTCACGATATCTACTATGCCGGTATTGAAAAATAAAAACTTAGAAAAAGCAGATTTCAAGACACATATAATAACATAAGCAAAGACCTAATACCATAAAATAACATAAGCAAGGTTTAAACAAACCAAATGTGAAGTTAAGATGTTCCAAACCGAAATAAAATGAAAATAGATGTTCAAAGTTTACCAAACTAATACTATAAAAGAAACAAACAATCACTCAGTTCTTGGCTTCTTGTGTGCCCTCTTCTTCTGTTCGCCCCATAAGTCTTTTGCTTTTGGATCTTCGATTTTTTCTATCTTTTCATCGAGTTTCTCCATTTCTTTCAGAGTCAGCACCACTCCTTTCTTGGTCTTCTTCTTAATGAATTTTGACAGATTTCCAAGACGATTGATTTGTGAAGGAATTTTTAAACATGTATTTAGTATGCACAATTTTATAAGTTGATATATATAGATTAAGAGAATAGTAATGAACGCACCAACAACGTAACGAGCTGTAGAAGTCCGAGTACAGTATCTGGAGTTGTGGAGGGACATTCTGGTGGTGGAGGGACCTCTACCGTATCCGAACGTACAACATAAGGGTGGGATTACTGTAGATGTCCCCTTAGGAAAGTTGGTTCACTATCAAAAACGTTCTCAGCCAATTCCCAATCATCCCTATCCAGCACAAGTTCTTCTTCTTCCCTTTCGATCCAATGTGCAAGCAGAGGTTCTGGGTCATAGCATACCAGAGTATGGCTATCATATGATTGGCATTTAGTAAAGTCATAAGAATATTTATGATAAGATGTATCCGTGAGATCTTTCTGCTTGTAACCGAGTTGGCGCATCACGCGGAGAGGGTTATGCATAACAAATCCTTTTGGATGAAATAACGGTCTGTTGTAAAATGAAACATTATCATTCACTACACCAAATCCCGGATTTTGTCACAGGGTATATCCGTTACTAAAAAAATTTGTAACACATATACGCCGTGACAGAAACGCTGTTATTTTTTTTGTTATTTTTTTTGCATCATTTTTAACTGTGACAAACTTGGGTTACAGTCACAGTTATAAACTGTTACAATAATTAATCGTAACAGTTAACCTAATTTTAAAATAGCGACACGTTGCACATTTGTCACAGTAATTATAACAGGTTTAATTGTTATTCTCACTTTGCAACAATTCGGTAATGACACGTGTCATACGCCGCCACGTAGGCAACAATTTCTTTTTGCCACGTGTCACATTTTCTTACAATTACAATAACACATATAAGTGTTGCATAATTTTTGCAACAAATTCACTATGGACACCTGTCATCTTTTTGTCACTATTATTGTAACGTTTAAACTGTTACTCTCATTTGTAACAGAATTAAGATGATGACACGTGTTTTTTCTTCGCATTTTTGTCACAATTATATCTGTGACAATTATTTCAATTACAATTAAAAAAATGGACAGTCCAGGTCATTCTCATGGACCTGGGCTTCCAGTTTACAGGCCTGCACAATTAAACCTGAAACACAGGCCTGCAATACAACAACCAAACCTGAAATACATTCCTGCAATCTTGGATTTTTCAATCCGTCGAACATTCTCGCAACTTACAATTCATACAGACACAATTACAAAAATCATTCTACTCATTATGAACAAAGAAACAAATATGATTGCAAAACAAACTTCCTAGGCACCAAAAAATAAGTGTGAACAAACTAATAGACACCCACTTTTTTTCCTGTGCGAATAGATTTCAAGATCACTATTATCTTTATTCCAGCAACCTAGTAGTTCATACTGAAATAGAGAATCCTCCTTTTCATCTATAAACTGAAGTAAAGAACAAAGGATCAGTGGAAGAGAATAAAATAGGACGACCATGAACAGTGATGAAACTAAGATTTCAAATTTGAAATTGCAGGCAGGGGCACGGTGGAGAGACTGTTTTGTTTTTATTATATGCATATTAGGCACTTGTATATGAGCTGAAGTGAATTAGATGAAATTTGAAAAATTGAACGAGTACATGCATGACTTGGTTAACAACTAACCTTTGTCAGATGACCGGAATAATTTTCATGGACCCAACCTTTAAGAATTTTTTTTTGGTCTACTGCTGATACATGTTTAAGAATGCAAGTGAACTATGATACTCAGAAATAATATAAATTCAAAGCTTTCAATAGACCAAGTAGTTAATTATCAGAAGAGATAGTGATAAATTCTTTATAACCACGTACAGTTACTGCCGAATGCTTATGAGATCTGTATATGCGTTATCTTAATGGCCCCAATAAGTTTTCCTATAACCTGAAATGGAAACAACGTCATCAGTACTCTTGAGAATTTTTAATTTCATCGGCTTCATGTTCCTCGTATTTCACTAACAGAAGATCACTTCATTTCAAAGTGCAAAGTACACTACAAGACGTACATAGTTTCTCCAAACCATGATAGTTTATTCCAAGTAATTAAGAGAAAATTAGTAGTTCACAAATATTTACCTAAATCTTTCGAACAAAGATATTTCTTTTGCATATTCCTTACAAGCTTCTTTTGGTGGTTCAGCTCAATATTGAGCAACATGAGGCTAACCTCTACAAAACATCAAAAAAATGGAAATCTTAAGCCAAAGAGTTTTGTTTGATTATCTCCCAAGAGAAAGCATAAAGAATGTTACAAAACATTGAGAAAGTGTACAAGAGAAATAGGTTTAAGTTTTTTGACCTTTTTTCCAATTAGCTGCAAGTGTTGTACTTCCTCAAGCCTTCGCCTATGATCTGTTGACTATGTGCAACTCATGTTATAATTCTTGCATATCTGTCAAGGTAATTTAGTTATTGACCTGGATCCGGTAACAACAGTTTTCCTTGTAAAAACCCACAAAAGTAATTTGAGCTAAAGATACAAGTTCCTTACCATCAATTTTTCATCTTCTTTCGATATTTTGTAAGTGATACCATCTAAATACCCCCTGCAACACGAAACCTGAATGTTAAAGAACTACTACCTGAGAAACTGAGATTTAAAACTACTAACTAGTGTATAGCATATACCTTACTTTTGAAATTAGGGTCCTAGGTTATGCTATTCTGGAGCCTTGCATAGACTCCTAAATCGCACTATGCTCTCAAGAAAAAAGCAAACTCCTCCCTGCGAAAGTAAAATACGCGTAAAGAGTTATGATCGGAATGAATTTGATAAAACACACCATATGCATACAGGAAAATATGATATTATATTAAGTTCAGCTTCCTTTGCCACCTTTTGTCAACAACTGCAATTTTTAATAACTCCTCCATATCAGCTGACACCAATCTTTGCACTCTATCCGATTGTAGAACCCTTTGCTTCAAGTGAAGCATGTTTTCCATTGAAAGTGATCTCAAAATGTTTGCACTTTTTGATCTCAAATGCGAGAATAAAAACATCATTTCCTTCAGATGACATTCCACGCACATAAGAAATAGTTATACAGAGAAAACTATCACGAGTTAAAGTATATGAAAACAAACCTCTAATTAGACGTACTTTGTTCTCCAATCTTCGACAGAGTCTCCATCAGTTAACCTGAATGGTCAAGTATACATCAGTGAATTAAAAAACTGTAGTCAAACTAATCAATCTAATGAAAACAAATGTATGTTGATATGCAGTTGAAGTCCACCCATAAAGTTCAACCGCAGAGTTTCCAAGGAATTGAATGTACTGCAAATCTGTGAATGTTCAGGGTCAAAGCTTAGTACAAACAAGTCAATCCTAGGATACTTCTAAAGGTAGAAAAAGTATATCACTATCGAGGTATACAGAAGTATAAAAATATGATTTCTCGTTTTCTTGAACACGTAACAGCACTACCAATAACAAAGAGCAATTTCCAACTCCAACATCACCACCAATAGAACCACCAGTCCACCACCAACAACAACACACACTTAGCTTACCAGTGATCAACAGATGGAGAAGCAGGAGATAGCTTACAATTACATGACTGCAAAATACGAAGACGAAACATTCAACCAAAGGTATAACTTGGACATAGACTATTTACGTTTCCGCACTAGGCACTGAGAACATGTGGATGCATAGCATACTGTTATTAGGAGGAACTGACACTAAAAAAAATATTCAAGTTAACTACATTCTCATGTAGTAATACCAAATTCTTAATAACCAACCACTCAACCAAAATTAGCAGGACATATGCAATGACAGCAAAAAATAAAAAATTATCGACATCCATCTGCATACCCGATTCATATCATTAACATACAAATCAAGATTTTGACTAGGAAAAACAAAACAATATAATGAATACAAACTTATTTGCTTCATGCTAATCCTTCAAACCAATGTTGCTTTGTTACTTTGCAAATGACTGATGCCATAGATTACTCTTAGGGTGTGGAATGCTTCATAAAAGCTATCAACAGTAGACTTTTTTCTCTACAAGATTGCCCAAATTCTCCTACAATTCAGATACAGCTTTCACAAATCACAAAAAATTCAGGGACTATAAAAACTTAATCAAAAAATGAAATCCGAAGATTTTTGAAAAAAATGAGTTTGTAAAGATGATGTTTCAGAGATCCAAGGCAGCATTAGCTCTCAAGCACGACAAAAGGCGAAAGCAACTGCAGTTGTTCTTGAGAAACAAACCTTAGGTTATCATCATCAACACTTTACAAACAAAAAAATAAATACTTATTCAAATAAATTTTTCTAATGGGAATTGATCATCCCATAGGCACTTAAACAAGCCATGGGGGTGAACATCAAATCCCAAAATCAAAAAAAATTAAAGGCCACTCAAATAAAACTGAACTAAAATTGAGCAACAACACTAATCACTAACCAAACCATACAAACACTCTAAGAAATTGAACAAGCAAAGAAAAATTTACAAAATTACCTCTAAGAAATTGAACCATCAAAAAAATGTATTTTTCATTTTTTTTCATTTATACCTTTAGATCCATATATAACCTTAAAAAACAAAATCCTACCTCATAAGACCCTCATTACCCAAATGACAAATCTTTCATGCATATAAAAACTCAAATCTCTTGGAAAAACAACAAAAATGATAAAATGGAAACAGATCCTTGAACAGAATAAGCAATTATAACTACATCGTTCTATCATTCAGCAAGTCCAAGAGGTAGTTCACATTTCCCTGCACAGTAGAGGAAAAAAAAACTGAATCAAGTTGATAAGCCAAATCAGACTAGGGAGAATAAAAAAGTAAGGGATTTGAGAATACACCCACCTTGAATCAACATGAACTAAGTTGGTCTCATTTTTTCTCGCTCATGTTTAGGGGTTTCTCTCTTCTTTTACTTCTTCAAGCAACCTAACAGAGAACAGAGAAAACATGATTAGAATTTTAATCTTAACAAATAATAAAACTCATTAGAGATTTCGACGCCTAGATTTACAGATCTGGTAGTTAAGAAACTTATCTCTTCTTCTTCAGGTGACGGAATTAGGGATTCTTCAGAAAAAAATTGACTTAGGGTTTTGTTTTTAGTAGATTTAAAACATAAACTTCTTATATTTCTCGTTGTTGTTGAGGTTTCTACTGAGAAAGGTTAGGGTTTCGATTTGGGTACTGATTATTTCAGATTTAGAAAGGGAGAAGAAAGTTTGGTTTCTGAAAAATGAAGAGGAAGATGTGGGAGTTGGAGTGGGAGGCGGATAAGGAGAAAAAAAAAAAGAGAATAGATAAGGTTTTGGGTGACTTTCTCTCTCGTCTATCTTTGTATAGAACCTTAGGTTATAGGGTATCAAAGATGGATGCCTATTTCATACGACACCAACATGATTGGTTTATGGGATCAAATGGTTAATCTCTAACCACGCGTCAGAAAACAAAGGTCATTGAACGGTGGTCATTGTTTTTACATCTATATCATATAATAATGCTTATTTCCACGCATAAATTACACCAAATAATATATTATAAGAATGTTTAACCATCTGGGGTTAGCCCAGTTGGCCAGGAACCCGACTCTCAATAATGGTTAATCGGTAGGCAAGTTCACAATCGGTATATAATTTTCAGGGTGTTTTTTTTTAATAGCCAAACTACCCTTTACAATCGGAAGTTAATCCACAATCGGGAGTCAATTTAGTTTATTTAACTTCCGAATATAAAGTATCCCTAAAATAAAATCCTCTATGTTTTGAATTTTGGTTATCCTATAATTGGCAGTAAATGAAGGTACCCTGATTCCCGATTCAATTATTCTCGAGAACTAATTGACTGTGCCGGCAGTGGATTGAAAACCAGAAAAAAATTCAAAACATATTAAAATTGAATTTTTCTTGTAGATTTTTTTTTCTACGAGACGCTGTCTCGCACTCTGCCCCCGTGACCTGACATGTCATGTCAAACACATCCGGGAGGGGTTACGCCCCCCCCCCCCCAGACCCCCTGTATAGCATACCGGCATTGTATTCATACCACGTCCATGCCCGCACCGATCTTTTTCAACTGCATTGGTTTAACCTATAATCGGTAGTAAATGAAGGTATCCTGACTTCCAATTATACAGTGGACCTCTTTACCAAAATCCTAGCATAATCGGTAGTCAAGATATTTCATATAACTACCGAATATAGAATCGCTCCAAAATGAGATTTTGGAAACATGTTTTTTTGAATTTTGAATTTTGAATTTTGAATTTTGAATTTTGAATTTTGGTTGAGCCTATAATCGTTAGTAAATGAAGGTATCCTGACTTCCGATTATACAGTGGACCTCTTTACCGAAATCCTAGGATAGTTCATATAACTACCGAATATAGAGTTGCCCAAAATGAGATTTTGCAAAAGTCCTCAGTTTTTCTAATTTGGTTAAGCTTATAATCGGTAGTCAAAATAGTTCATCCGGATGAACTGAAGACGAAATATATATATATGAATTGAACATCATGGGTTCAAAGATTACTAGAATTAGACCTGAGTTTCTCGCCCGGATGAACTGAAGACGAAATATATCATATTTGAACATCACATGTTCAAAGATTACTAGGGTTAGACCTGAGTTTCTCGTTCGGATGAACTTGAGACGGATTATATCAGATTTGAACATCACATGTTCAAAGATTACTAGAGTTAGACCTAAGTTTCTTGTTCGGGTGAACTGAAGATAAAAGTTTATCAGATTTGAAAATCACATGTTCAAAGATTACTAGAGTTAGACCTAAGTTTCTTGTTCGGGTGAACTGAAGATAAAAGTTTATCAGATTTGAACATCCCAGGTTCAAAGATTACTAGAGTTGGACCTGAGTTTCTCTTTCGGGTGAACTGAAGATGAAATATATCAGAATTGAACATCTCAGGTTCAAAGATTACTAGAGTTGGACTTGAGTTTCTTATTCGGGGGAACTGAAGATGAAATATATCAAAATTGAACATCCCGGGTTCAAAGATTTCTAGAAATAGACATGAGTTTATTTTTCGGATGAACTGGAGACGAAATATATCAGAATTGAACATCACAGGTTCAATGATTACTGGAGTTAGACCTGAGTTTCTCATTCGGATAAACTGAAGACGAAATATATCATATTTGAACATCACATGTTCAAAGATTACTAGAGTTGGACCCTGAGTTTCTCACTCGAATAAACTGGAGAGGAAATATATCGAATTGAGTATCCCAGTTCGAATATTACTAGAGTCAAACTCGAGTTTCTCATTCGGGTGAACTCAAGAAGAAATTTATCGATTTGAACATCCCGGTCCAAAGATTACTAAAGTTGGACCTAAGTTTCTCTTTCGGAGGAACTGAAGACGAAATATATATCCGAATTGAACATCACGGGTTCAAAGATTACTAGAATTAGACCGAGTTTCTCAGCTTCGGATGAACTGAAGACGAAATATATTATATTTGAACATCAGATGTTCAAAGATTACTAGGGTTAAACCTGATTTTCTCGTTCGGATGAACTTGAGAAGGATTATATCAGATTTGAACATCACATGTTCAAAGATTACTAGAGTTAGACCTAAGTTTCTTGTTCGGGTGAACTGGAGACGAAATATATCAGAATTGAACATCACGGGTTCCAAGATTACTAGAGTTAAACCTGAATTCCCCTTTCGGATGAACTGAAGAAGAAATATAACAGAATTGAACATCACGGGTTCAAAGATAACTAGAGTTAGACCTGAATTCTTCTTTCGGATGAACTTGAGACGAAATATATCAGAATTGAACATCACGGGTTCAAAGATATCTAGAGTTAGACCTGAATTCCTCTTTCGGGTGAACTAGAGAATAAATATATCAGAATTGAACATCACAGGTTCAAAGATTACTAGAGTTGGACCTGAGTTTCTCTTCCGGATGAACTAGAGACGAAATTATCAGAATTGAACATCACAGGTTCAAAGATTACTAGAGTTGGACCTGAGTTTCTCTTCCGGATGAACTAGAAACGAAATATATCAGAATTGAACATCACAGGTTCAAATATTATTAAAGTTAGACCAGAGTTTCTCGTCCGGATGATCTGAAGACGAAATATATCAGAATTGAACATCACAGGTTCAAAGACTACTAGAGTTAGACCCGAGTTTCTCGTTCGGATTATCTGGAGATGAAATATGTCAAAATTGAGCATCACAGGTTCACATATTACCAAAGTTAGACTTGAGTTTCTCGTTCGGATAAACTTGTGACGAAATATATCAGAATTGAAAATCACGGGTTCATAGATTACTAGAGTTAGATATGAGTTTCCCGTCCGGATGATCTGAAGACGAAATATATCAGAATTGAGCATCACAGGTTCACAGATTACCAAAGTTAGACCTGAGTTTCTCGTTCGGATAAACTTGAGACGAAATATATCAGAATTGAACATCACAGGTTCAAAGATTACTAGAGTTAGACATGAGTTTCCCGTACGGATGATCTGAAGACGAAATATATCAGAATTGAGCATCACAGGTTCACAGATTACCAAAGTTAGACCCGAAGTTTTCGTTAGGATGAACTTGATCTGAAATGTATCGTAATTGGTCATCACAGTTCAAAGATTATTAGAGTTAGTCCGAGTTTCTCGTGGGATGATCTGAAGACGAAATATATCAGAATTGAACATCACAGGTTCAAAGACTACTAGAGTTAGACCCGAGTTTCTCGTTCGGATTATCTGAAGATGAAATATATCAGAATTGAACATAATAGGTTCAAAGATTAACAAAGTTAGACCTTAGTTTGTTTTTCGGATGAACTAAAGACGAAATATATCAGAATTGAACATCACAGGTTCAAAGATTACTATAGTTAGACATGAGTTTCTCGTCCGGATGATCTGAAGACGAAATATATCAGAATTAAAAATGACCATATTACCCCTTTTAGAAAAAACTGCAATAAATATTATGGAGACTGTTAAAATGACCATATTATCCTTATCGGAAATAATTAAGTAAATGTTACAGACTGTGAAAATGAGCATATTGCCCTTATTGGAAAAAGTGCAATAAATATTATGGAGACTATGAAAATGACCAAACTACCCTTATTGAAAATAAATAAAGTAAATATTACATATTGTGAAAATGACCATACTACCCTTATATGAAATAAATGCCATAAATATTATGGAGACTATGAAAATGACCATATTACCCTTATTGAAAAAAAGTGCAGTAATTCTAATAGACTGTGAAAATGACCATACTACCCTTATTGTAAAAAAGTGCAATAATATTATGGAGACTATTAAAATGACCATACTACCCTTATCAGAAATAAGTAAAGTACTTCTTACAGACTGTGAAAATGACCATACTACCCTTATTGAAAATAAATATTACAGACTGTGAAAATGACCATACTACCCTTATCGGAAATAATTAAGTAAATGTTACAGACTGTGAAAATGACCATATTGCCCTTATTGGAAAAAGTGCATTAAATATTATGGAGACTATGAAAATGACCATACTACCCTTATCAGAAATAAGTAAAGTAATTCTTACAGACTCTAAAAATGACCATATTACCCTTATTAGAAAAAAGTGAAATAAATATTATGGAGACTGTGAAAATGACCATATTACCCTTATTGGACAAAAGTTCAATAAATATTATGGAGACTAAGAAAATGACCATATTACCCTTATTGAAAAAAAGTGCAGTAATTCTTATAGACTGTGAAAATGACCATACTACCCTTATTGTAAAAAAGTGCAATAATATTATGGAGACTATGAAAATGACCATACTACCCATATCAGAAATAAGTAAAGTACTTCTTACAGACTGTGAAAATGACCATACTACCCTTATCGGAAATAAATAAAGTAATTCTTACAGACTGTGAAAATGACCATATTACCCTTATTGGAAGAAAAAAATGCAAAAAATATTATGGAGACTGTGAAAATGACCATACTACCCTTATCATAAAAAAGTAAAGTAATTCTTACAGATCGTGAAAATGACCATATTACCCTTATTGTAAAAATTGCAATAAATTCTTACAGGTCATTTTCACAGTCTCCCTAATATTTATTCCATTTATTTCCAATAAGGGTAATATGGTCATTTTCACAATATGTAGTATTTAGTTTATTTATTTTTAATAAGGGTAGTTTGGTCATTTCCCAGACTCCATAATATTTATTGCACGTATTTCCAATAAGGGTAATATGGTCATTTTCCCAGTCTGTAATATTAATTTTACTTATTTTCAATAAGGGTAGTTTGGTCATTTCCCAGACTCCATAATATATATTGCACTTTTTTCCAATAAGGGTAATATGGTCATTTTCACAATCAATAACATTTACTTTACTTATTTCCGATAAGGGTAATATGGTTATTTTCACAGTCTACATAATATTTATTGCACTTTTTTCCAATAAGGGTAATATGGTCATTTTCACAATCTGTAAGAATTACTTTACTTATTTATGATAAGGGTAGTATGGTCATTTTCACAGTCTCCATAATATCTATTGCCCTTTTGTCCAACAAGGGTAATATGGTCATTTTTAGAGTCTGTAAAATATTTATTTCACTTTTTTCTAATAAGAGTAATATGGTCATTTTTAGAGTCTGTAAGAATTAATTAATTTATTTCCGATAAGGGTAGTATGGTCATTTTCATAGTCTCCATAATTTTTGTTGCACTTTTTCCAATAAGGGCAATATGGTCATTTTCACAGTCTGTAACAATTACTTAATTATTTCCGATAAGGGTAGTATGGTCATTTTCACAGTCTGTAATATTTATTTTCAACAAGGGTAGTCTGGTCATTTTCACTGTTTGTACGAATTACTTTACCTATTTTCGATAAGGGTAGTCTGGTCATTTTCAGATCTCCATAATATTTATGGCATTTATTTCCAATAAGGGTAATATGGTCATTTTGACAGTCTGTAATATTTACTTTATTTATTTTCAATAAGGGTAGTTTGGTCATTTTCATGAGTCTTCCTAATATTTATTATATTTATTTCCAATAAGGGTAATATGGTCATTTTCACAATCTGTAATATTTACTTTACTTATTTTTGATAAGGGTAGTCTGGTCATTTTCACAGTATTTATAATATTTGTGGCACTTATTGCCAATAAATAAGGGTAGTTTGGTCATTTTCACAGTCTTCCTAATATTTATTCTATTTATTTCCAATAAGGGTAATATGGTCATTTTCACAATCTGTAATATTTACTTTACTTATTTTTGATAAGGGTAGTCTGGTCATTTTCTAAGTATTTATAATATTTGTGGCACTTATTGCCAATAAGGGTAATATGGTCATTTTCATAGTATGTAATATTTACTTTATTTATTTTCAATAAGGGTAATATGGTCATTTTCACGGTCTGTAATATTTAATCTACTTATTTTCGATAAGGGTAGTTTGGTCATTTTCACAATCTCCATAATATTTATTCCACTTATTTCTAATAAGGGTAATATGGTCATTTTTCCAGGCTGTAATATTTATTTTACTTATTACACTTAATTGGGTAGTTTGGTCATTTCCCAGACTCCATAATATTTATTGCACGTATTTCCAATAAGGGTAATATGGTCATTTTCCCAGTCTGTAATATTAATTTTACTTATTTTCAATAAGGGTAGTTTGGTCATTTCCCAGACTCCATAATATATATTGCACTTTTTTCCAATAAGGGTAATATGGTCATTTTCACAATCAATAACATTTACTTTACTTATTTCCGATAAGGGTAATATGGTTATTTTCACAGTCTACATAATATTTATTGCATTTTTTTCCAATAAGGGTAATATGGTCATTTTCACAATCTGTAAGAATTACTTTACTTATTTATGATAAGGGTAGTATGGTCATTTTCACAGTCTCCATAATATCTATTGCCCTTTTGTCCAACAAGGGTAATATGGTCATTTTCACAGTCTCCATAATATTTATTTCACTTTTTTCTAATAAGAGTAATATGGTCATTTTTAGAGTCTGTAAGAATTAATTTATTTATTTCCGATAAGGGTAGTATGGTCATTTTCATAGTCTCCATAATTTTTGTTGCACTTTTTCCAATAAGGGCAATATGGTCATTTTCACAGTCTGTAACAATTACTTAATTATTTCCGATAAGGGTAGTATGGTCATTTTCACAGTCTGTAATATTTATTTTCAACAAGGGTAGTCTGGTCATTTTCACTGTTTGTACGAATTACTTTACCTATTTTCGATAAGGGTAGTCTGGTCATTTTCAGATCTCCATAATATTTATGGCATTTATTTCCAATAAGGGTAATATGGTCATTTTGACAGTATGTAATATTTACTTTATTTATTTTCAATAAGGGTAGTTTGGTCATTTTCACAGTCTTCCTAATATTTATTATATTTATTTCCAATAAGGGTAATATGGTCATTTTCACAATCTGTAATATTTACTTTACTTATTTTTGATAAGGGTAGTCTGGTCATTTTCACAGTATTTATAATATTTGTGGCACTTATTGCCAATAAATAAGGGTAGTTTGGTCATTTTCACAGTCTTCCTAATATTTATTCTATTTATTTCCAATAAGGGTAATATGGTCATTTTCACAATCTGTAATATTTACTTTACTTATTTTTGATAAGGGTAGTCTGGTCATTTTCTAAGTATTTATAATATTTGTGGCACTTATTGCCAATAAGGGTAATATGGTCATTTTCATAGTATGTAATATTTACTTTATTTATTTTCAATAAGGGTAATATGGTCATTTTCACAGTTTGTAATATTTAATCTACTTATTTTCGATAAGGGTAGTTTGGTCATTTTCACAATCTCCATAATATTTATTGCACTATTTCTAATAAGGGTAATATGGTCATTTTTCCAGGCTGTAATATTTATTTTACTTATTACACTTAATTGGGTAGTTTGGTCATTTCCCAGACTCCATAATATTTATTGCACGTATTTCCAATAAGGGTAATATGGTCATTTTCCCAGTCTGTAATATTAATTTTACTTATTTTCAATAAGGGTAGTTTGGTCATTTTCGGACTCCATAATATATATTGCACTTTTTTCCAATAAGGGTAATATGGTCATTTTCACAATCAATAACATTTACTTTACTTATTTCCGATAAGGGTAATATGGTTATTTTCACAGTCTACATAATATTTATTGCACTTTTTTCCAATAAGGGTAATATGGTCATTTTCACAATCTGTAAGAATTACTTTACTTATTTATGATAAGGGTAGTATGGTCATTTTCACAGTCTCCATAATATCTATTGCCCTTTTGTCCAACAAGGGTAATATGGTCATTTTCACAGTCTCCATAATATTTATTTCACTTTTTTCTAATAAGAGTAATATGGTCATTTTTAGAGTCTGTAAGAATTAATTTATTTATTTCCGATAAGGGTAGTATGGTCATTTTCATAGTCTCCATAATTTTTGTTGCACTTTTTCCAATAAGGGCAATATGGTCATTTTCACAGTCTGTAACAATTACTTAATTATTTCCGATAGGGTAGTATGGTCATTTTCTGATCTGTAATATTTATTTTCAACAAGGGTAGTCTGGTCATTTTCACTTGTTTTGTAATTAATTACTTTACCTATTTTCGATAAGGGTAGTCTGGTCATTTTCAGATCTCCATAATATTTATGGCATTTATTTCCAATAAGGGTAATATGGTCATTTTGACAGTATGTAATATTTACTTTATTTATTTTCAATAAGGGTAGTTTGGTCATTTTCACAGTCTTCCTAATATTTATTATATTTATTTCCAATAAGGGTAATATGGTCATTTTCACAATCTGTAATATTTACTTTACTTATTTTTGATAAGGGTAGTCTGGTCATTTTCACAGTATTTATAATATTTGTGGCACTTATTGCCAATAAATAAGGGTAGTTTGGTCATTTTCACAGTCTTCCTAATATTTATTCTATTTATTTCCAATAAGGGTAATATGGTCATTTTCACAATCTGTAATATTTACTTTACTTATTTTTGATAAGGGTAGTCTGGTCATTTTCACAGTATTTATAATATTTGTGGCACTTATTGCCAATAAGGGTAATATGGTCATTTTCACAGTATGTAATATTTACTTTATTTATTTTCAATAAGGGTAGTTTGGACATTTTCATAGTCTCCCTAATATTTATTCCATTTATTTCCAATAAGGGTAATATGGTCATTTTCACAATATGTAGTATTTAGTTTATTTATTTTCAATAAGGGTAGTTTGGTCATTTTCTCAATATCTATAATATTTATTGCACTTATTTCCAATAAGGGTAATATGGTCATTTTCAAAGTGTGTAATATTACTTTACTTATTTTAAATAAGGGCAGTCTGGTCATTTTCATAGTCTCCATAATATTTATTCCACTAAATTCCTACAAGGGTAATATGGTCATTTTCACAGTCTGTAATATTTAATCTACTTATTTTCGATAAGGGTAGTTTGGTCATTTTCACAATCTCCATAATATTTATTGCACTATTTCTAATAAGGGTAATATGGTCATTTTTCCAGTCTGTAATATTTATTTTACTTATTACACTTAATTGGGTAGTCTGGTTATTTTCATAGTCTCCATATTATTTATTGCATTTATTTCCAGTAAGGGTAATATGGTCTTTTTCAACGTGTGTAATATTTACTTTACTTATTTTCGATAACGGTAGTCTAGTCATTTCACAATCTCCATAAAAATTATTGCAGTTATTTTCAATAAGGGTAATATGGTCATTTTCACAATCCGTAATTTTTACTTTATTTTTTTCAATAAGGGTGTTCTGTTCATTTTCACAGTCTCTATAATATTTATTGCATTTATTTCGAGTAAGGGTAATATGGTCATTTTCACGTTCTTCTGAATTTTTATTGCACTTATTCCGAGTAAGGGTAATATGGTCATTTTCACGTTCTTCGGAAGAAGCAGAAATTTTTGTTGTGGTTTTGTCGAGAAAATCGAAAGAAAAGGTTGGTATTTGTCCAAGTCAAATGTCATACAAAGTCATGACTTGTTGACTTGGTCTTGATCCTATTTTCTAATATTAAGAAAATTAAAAATTAAAAATTAAATAAATTTTGATATTTAAAAATTAAATAAAATTGTTATTTTGTATAATTGTTGCGAAAGTAGTGACAACCAAAATTTTAAGAGTGATTAATTCGGGGTTGTTTTTGATGTGGTGGAATTTTTGGGTGGAAATATCATTTTAGATTATAATTGTTGTTGTTCAAATAATTATCAACAAATATTTGTGTGACTAATAAAAGTCCTAATTATTATCACGAATACAAAATTTAATTACGCTTATAATCATTATGGGGACTTATCACGGGTATATCATTCGAAAAATAAACCGTGATAAAGTTACACTGTGAGAAAATCCTGGTTTTGGTGTAGTGATTTCTCTGAAGGTGAACTCCTCTGACATTCTTATAAGGGTCTAACGCAACATCTGCCACAGAAAACGAGTCCAAATCCAATCTCATTTCTAAAAACCGTTTCTTGTTAGGCGAGGGGGTATTGCGGAAGAAGTATTTATGAGCTAGCGCCATATTCGGTTGATAATCACGCCAAATCTCCAATCCTTTATACCCTATGAACAAATCTCGGAAGTGTTCATAAGCCCACACCTGTGCCCATAAAATGTATAAGAAAATAAATAGTTGGAAACTAACAAATGTAATGATAACAATCACAAAATAAGTATTTGACTATACCTGAATCACAGTGAAATTCTCATTAAATTGACGGCCTTTCGCTTTAGAAGCTCGACGCATTTCGCCAAAAAATGGGCTAAGAAAGCGATGCCCCAGAATACTTATGAACATCTTCCAACGGATCCAAGAACTGTAGGTTATTCATATGCACCCTATTACCATTAGAGTCGTGGAATATAGAGGTTCCCAAAATGAACAACATATATGCAAAATGCATATTTGTTGAGCTTGTCTTTGAGTCAATTCCTTGTTCTTCGTATTCCCAAACAGTTGATTGAGTTTGACGAATGTTATAGTATTTGTCTGAGCTGTTTGTTTCTTGTACAAATTTGCCAACGTGATTTCCTTGTTCCATCCAAACAACTTTTCAGTGAGCTCATAGATTTTTTTCCCACCATAGGTCCTTCGAGTTGTCTCCAACCTTGACCGGTTTCCCAAGAACCTCTAGTCCTATTATCCTTTGGACATCTTCAGGGATAATGGTCATCTCCCCAAAATTAAAATGCATGGTGTCAGTTTCATCATAAAACCTCTCCAAAAACAGTTTTCCGTGACGGTATCGGTGGCCACGTAATTTTCTATCGCAGGATACAACCTGATGCTCGACTATTTCTTGCACAGCCGGACACTCATCATCCAAAAGCCACACATCTGATTGTTGATGGAGGCTAACACGCCATGCTTTCTTGTGGTCCTATAAAAACACAACCAACTTAATTAAATTGATCACAAATAAATAATATAATAACAACATACAAACGTCTTACATAAGTTTGATAGATCCAACGAGCCCAAGAGTCTTTATACGAAAATAATAGTTGCGGGTTTATCGGTTGACCCCAATGTTTGCCATCATTGCTGTCAGGAATCAAGTCGTACTTATCAAGCAAGTGAGGAGGGGGTGCCTTTTCATCATCAGTTTGTCCTAAGCCACCTGCTAGTGAGGATGAGCCACCTGCTAGTTCAGGTTCTTGTGGATTTTCCCTCTCATCATCATCATCAGTGATGGTTGAGTCGCTTATAGGATGATCCTGAATTGTTACCTTCGAAGTAGACTTATGTTTTGATTCTTCAACAGCTTTTCCTTTTCCTTTGTCCTTTGATGGTGCGAGAGACCTATGTTCCAACACGTTAAACTGAGTTATAACGGTATTTCAAATAATGAGCTCTCCTATGCCGGAACATTTTAACTTTCAAACCAGAACTCCAAACATGTTCAACATAAACCAAAGTAAATAAAGAGTTAACCCACAATACAAACCAAAACAAGTTTGAAATTGTTTTTGACGTAACCAAAAAACTAAAGAGTTAACCATCACTAATTAGTCTTTTGTTTCTTTTGGGTTGGCGCCTTCCTTGTTTCCCCATACATAGCTTTCACAGTAGGGTCAGTTTCTTCAATTATATGAAGCTTTTCCTCGAGTTCCTTGATTTCTTGAAGAGATAACACAACTCCGTCCTTATGCTTGCAACCTAACATCTTCGTAACCTTGCCAAGCCAACGTCGCTAGTTTAATACATCAAACACATAATCAGCATATATGTTAACATATGATTATGTTTACGTTTAATTACTATAAGCAATTAAGAAAACTTACCACCATTCTGAAAGTCTTAAGGAGTTGAGCCATCGTAGGTTGTGGAGGTGGAGGAATTTCAACAGGAGGGTTTTCTTGGTGTGGAGCTTCGACGGAGGGAGGGCGCACGACATAAGGATGTGATTATTCCAGGTAATCCCTCATGTAGCTGTCATCAACTTCATAACCATTTTCCGCAATCTCCCACTTACTAATATCTACCAAATGACGTGGCTCTCTTTCCCTCCAATGTGTTGGTTCCGGTTCTGGATCATACACTACATGCAACTTGTTGGGAGTTGAATTGCAACGAGAAAAGTAAAGAAGATAATTCTCATCAGAGGTCGACCAAAAACGGGATAATTGTTTAAATCCATGTTGGCACATCACACGGCATGGGTCGGACATGATGTATCCTCTTGGGTGGTACAACGGCCCATGGTACAATGCAACATCTCTTGGAATTTGACGGTATACTCTAATCTCCTTATAAGTGTCAAAAACAACGTCTTCCTTCCTCATATCATCCAGAGCCAATCTCATATGGATGACTCGACCTTTGTTACTAGGCTTCGGATTACTGTTAAACTCAAACCTCTGAGCTCTAGGGGTATCGGGTTCAGCAAGGTCTTTGATCTTCAAGAATTGGCAGTCCTTGAACAAGGTTTGGAAGTGTTCATAACACCACACCTAATCCAATGTCAACAATGTACATGTGAACATAACTTAAATAAATACATATGAACATAGATTAAAAAAAATTGTACCTGGAGTAGAGTGAAATTACTGACAAATTGGTTTGTTTTAGCCAATGAAGACCTTCTCATCTCCGCCATCAAATGTTCCATGACCGCGGTGCCCCAAGAATAGCCATAAACACCTTCCAACGGGTCCAGGTACTGGAGAAAGTTTGCACTTACCCGGTTTCCATTACTGTCAGGGAATGCCCTAGTGCCCAAGAGGTATAACAGGTATGCGGCAGCGGTATACCGAATCTGTGCAGGGTCCCATCCAGCCTCCAAGCTTCTAGCCTTTGTATTTTCAAACATCTTCTTAAGCATCGTCAGCTTGAATGTCTTCATATTACTTCTGTTCGATGCTACATAAAAGCTATCCGAAGAAGTTTTGAAGTCCCAACCAAATAGCTTTGCAGTCAAATCGTGCAACTTCAGCCAATCTAGGTCCCGAGACTCAACTCCTTCTGAAATTGATTTTCCAATAACATTCAATCCTAGAATGGCATGAGCATCTTCAGGAATCAAGGTCATCTCCCCGAACGGGAAGTGCATTGTATCGGTTTCACCATGATACCTTTCAACGAAGCAATTAACAATGACAGTATCTGGATTCATGTAATTTTCAACCAAAGAATACAAACCCGAGTTCCTTACTAATGTTTGGACATCTTCATGTTCCAACGACAATTCCCACTCAGCCGCGGCTTGGTTTCGGCAGACACGCACAGCCTTAGTATGATCCTACAAATAAGAGATACGATTAAGAGATTATGTAAAAGATAAAACAATGCACATGCACAAAATAAAAAATACTTACATAAGTTTGAAAGATTGTACGAGCCCAAGAGTTCTTGTATCTAAAGAGTACTTTCGGTTCCGGAGCTTGACCCCAAATTTTACCATCTTCGCGGTCGGGTATCATGTCATCAATGTGAGGAAGGTGACAACCTTTAACTTTGTGTTTGCCCTAGCCCTTGCCTTGTGTTGGTTGTTGACTAGTCTCACCAACTTCGCTGTGGCTTGCTAATTGACTTAGGGGAACCTCATCATCTTTCTCCTCACTGTCCCCTTCATCATTCTCATCGTTCACAACTGTACCTTCACGGATTTTAAGTGCACTACGATCACCACCACTCTGCCAATCTAACCCTCTTGTTTGAAACCCCAAACGCTTTTTGCGACCCGCGTCTATCCCCGTAGAGTAGGACTGGGAGTATCAAGACCGTCCTTCCTCCTTTTTTTAGTGAGAATAGGACCTTTATTTTTCTTCGCTTCTTTGGCTTTTGACCTATAACATAAGCAAACGAAACAAACATAAGAAAAGTCGTCACAGCTGAGGAACCGGCATTGCAACTCTTAAACAAACTAATGTCGGTAACATGTACCGGCATAAATGTTCAAATATCGAGAATGCCGGTTTATGAGTGTTTCTTCCTGAATGTTTCAAGTGTCAAACCGGCATACACGAATTGAACTAAGTGATGCCGGTATTTCAGGACCGGCATTAACGAAACCTAGATACAATACCGGTAAACATAAAATTGTTCCTGTGTGTTTTTGGTTGACTACCGGAATAGTCTTCAACCAAATTCGAATGTCGGTCCTAAAATTTAATTTTGAAGGAACTCAAACCGGTTTGGTATTCAACCATTCTTGTATGCCGGTATTGATATTTCAGGTTCTGGAAGTTAAACCGGCATTGTATTCGACCCAAATGCTATGCCGGTATCTATACCGGCTTGGTATTCAAACTAAGATACAATGCCGGTTTTCTCTGCAACTCAACAGTTTCAGCAATTTTGGTGATTCTAACCTAAACCCATGGCTATAAATCGATTCAAACAATCATAAATGAGTTCAAAAATCACTTACCTTCTCAGAGAAGCCATGATTGGTTGATCATCCGAGTTCGATGATTCCTCCTCTTCTATTTGGTGAGCAATGTTCTCGATTCGTTGTTCATGAGTTTTTTGAGCAGGTGATTTGGTTCTCGTTTTTGCTTTTGATTTGGTTCTCGGAGGCATTGTTATGGTAGGTTAGTCAACGAAGAAATTTTTGATTCAACGATTAATCGTCGATGAAGAATGAACGAGGAGGAAGAAGATGAATAAATTTTTTTTTTGAAAACCTAACCCTATGCCGGTACAAATTGAATTAGGGGATATATGAATTTGGTATTTAGATTTTATTATTTTAGGGAAAGGGCATTACAGTCTTTTCATAATGATTTTTAATTAATGAAAGGGTGTTTTGGTATTTTCGCACCCAAAAGACACCCCTTATCATCCACCTTTGGTTGGGGGAAGTAATTCATATCCCCCAATTAGTTTCTATATCCCCCAATTAAAGGTTCTTTTTATTTACTACAGACCTCCTTTCTATTCATTAGAAATGCTTTCCCGGTAAATTAATTCGGATGATGGTACTTTCTTTATTAGACAAGTAGTATGTGTATGTCAAGTCAACATTAGTTGACTTGACCTGTTCTGTATTGTAAGTGTGTGAATACTCGGTGTGGTTGTAATGATACTACACATACTGATTGGCTGTATTAATAGCCAATGTCTCTCTTTGTAACAATTATCTAATTTTAGTTCCATTGGATAAATCCAATGAAATATACTATAATCATCTACAAAAACAATGTAATATCTATAACCACTAGTAAGGACACATGGGCAATGCACATGCTTGAATTTTTTACTTATCCAACAATACTAAATTTGAAAGACATGAAATTTTTTTCTAAAACAAAAATTTACCATTCTTATTTGTACTCGCTATGTAGATAATTGAAAGAGCTTTTCAAATATATAAATTAAAAAAAAAATCCGGTGTATATTTTGCAAGATATTAAGTTTTTAAAAAGTTTGATCTATTTTTAAAACAATAGTATTTATGTAAATATGTAAAAAATTGGGACACCTAAGTAATTTAGGGGGTCTCCTACCAAAACGAGCTCTTTTCTTTATATTTGTATAAGATAAGATGTAAGGATGGAACTTTGAGACCCCAAACATCACAATGAATCAAAGAAAGAGGTTTAGTAGCATGGGTAGAAGAAAGCTTAAAAGGAAGTTTCTTGCTCTTAGCAAGCTGACATGGATGACATAAAGCAGAAGACTGAGAAGATGTTACAGAGATATGCTTAGAAGAATTTAGTTTTTGGATAATTAGACTAGAAGGGTGGCCTAGTTTATCATGCCAAACTTTAGAAGAATCACTTAAAGTGGAAGAAAAAGCACAAGGACTATGTTTGAGACTAGGAACATACTGAATAGGATACAAATTGTTAACTACTGTTCCATGAGCAAGCAAATTATCTGAGTGTAGATCCCTAATTTCATATCCATATGGATGTAACTTAAAATAGCAAGAATTTTCCTTTGTAAATTGTGCAACTGATACTAGATTATGCTTCATATCAGGAACTAAGAGAACTTTGTCAAGCCTAAAATCAGTCTTAATAATTGAAGTACCAGTAGAAGTAATGTTTAAGGACTTACCATTAGCTACTTGCACCTTCTCCTTGCCTTTAAAACCAGAAGTATTCTGTAATAGATTGACATCACCAGTCATATGAGTTGTTGATCCACAATCATCTAACCACCGTTGAGACTTAGAAGTTGATGGATCACCAAAATACTGATCCTCAGTCATTGTAGTAAAAGCTTGTTGAGAACCCATATTAGGAGCAGCACTAGTTGAAGGAGCAATATAAGTAGGTGGATAATATCTGAAATGACACCTGCTGGCATAGTGTCCTTTCTTTCTACATATCTGACACTCTATATGAGAAAAAGCTCTTCTATAAGCCTGACTTGAAGAACCACCAGTAAAACTAGTGTGATAAGCTGAATTATTGCTTGCTTGACCTTGTACATTCTTGAAACCAAAATTGTTATTATGTCCATTCTTTGAGTTACCCTTAGGCTTTCCTCTACCATTCCTAGAACTAACATTTCTAGAGTATAAAGCAGATGGATTTTGTACATCAAAAACATTACTAGAATCATGTTGCTGATCAATGCGCCATTGCTCATGATTCAAAAGTCTTGGTTTAATTTCAGCAAAAGTAAATGGAACCTTCCTATTCTGAGAAGAAATCACAAAACTATCATACTCTCTACCCAAGCCATTCAAGACATACATTAGCAAATCTAAAGCATTAACCCTTCCACCTATGGCAGCTAATGAATCTGCTACATTCTTGATGCTTTGGAGATAAACTGAGATAATCATATTACCTTTCTTAAAATTGTGAAGTTGATTTCTGAGCATACTTTTTCTTGCCATAAACTGACTTCTGAAGCTAACCTCAAGATAACTCCAAATCTCTTTTGCTGTAGAAATACCCAAAACATCACTAGACACAGAATCTGTAAAAGTTGCCTTCAAACAGCTTGTAACAAAACAATCTATCTTCCTCCACCTAAGCCATTGTGGATTCAATGTCAAAACATCATCCTCTTCAATATGTTTAGCCGGTTCTTTAACCTCACCAGTAATATAACTATACAAATCTGTAGAGACTAAGATGGATTCCATCTGATCACGCCATAGAAAGAAATTGTTTGAACCCAATTTTGTAGAGACAAAATTGGAAATATTAGTAAATGGGAATGTAAAATCGGCAGCGGAATTGTTAGATGCCATATTTCGTCTTCTCTGATAAACAATTATTAGAGTTGACATTAACCAGAAGAAGAATCTGTAAGAACAGAATCAAGATTTTAGGTCTTGAGATGAAGAAATTGGAAAAAATTTGAGAAAGAATGTATTGAATCAAAAAGATATTGAAAAAGAGTGTATGATTCTTTGTATCTGCGTTATGAAAAAGATGTGTTGTAAAGATTATTTGCAGATGAAAAATTCTCAGGATCTTCCCACTGATACCATGAATATTTTAGGGTCAAAATGGGTTTACAAGATCAAACATAAGTCAGATGGCATTATTGATAGGTTCAAATCAAGACTGGTTGATAAGGGATATAATCAACAAGATGGTATAGATTACAATGAAACTTTTAGTCATGTAGTTAAGTATACTACTATTAGAGTTGTTCTGTGTATGACACTTACATATAATTGGGAAGTTAGACAATTAGATGTGAGTAATGCCTTTTTACATGGCTACTTGGATGAAGATATCTATATGGCACAACCAGAAGGCTTTACTAATCCAGACTATCGTTCACATTTTGTTTGTCATCTAAAGAAAAGCTTATATGGATTGAAACATGCTCCTAGAGCTTGGTTTCATAGATTTAGTACTTTTCTGTTATCTTGTGGTTTTAAGAAATCTGTGTCAGATAATTCAATGTTTTTTTATTCTTCTGCAAGAGGCATGGTTGTTTTACACTATATGTGGATGACATATTACTTACTGGGAGTTCTCCAACAATGTTGAATAATCTAATTATGTGTTTAAAGAATGAATTTGCTATGAAAGAGTTGGGGAATTTAGGATATTTTCTTGGTTTGGAGGAAATAAGAACTAAAGATTCTATATTACATTAACTCAAAAGAAGTATACTTTAGAATTGTTATCAAAGGAAGGTATGCTTGATTTAAAGCCTTGTGACACTCCTGTTGTGAAAGGTGCTAGGTTGTTTGTTAATGATGGAATCAAATTAGATAATCCTACTGATTACAGGGCAATAGTGGGTGCTTTCCAGTATTTGACAGTCACTAGACCAGATATCTGTTTTGGTGTTAATTATGTTTCTCAGTTTATGCATTCACCAACAAATATGCATTTCCAACTTGTTAAGAGGATTTTAAGGTATCTGAAAGGTACAATTGGAATGGGTATTACTTTAAAGAAAGGTATTTTAAGTCAGTTGAAAGATTTTACAGATTCAGACTAGGCTGGTTGTCCAGATACTAGAAGATCTACTTCTGGATATGCTATTTTTCTTGGTACAAATCTTGTTTCTTGGTCTTCCAAGAAACAACCTATAGTTTCTAAGTCTTCTGCAGAATCTGAATATAAGTGTTTGTCAGTAGCATCTGATGAGTTACAGTGGTTATCTTTTTTCTTAGTTGATTTACATATTTCTTTGGATGGTCCTGCACTGTTGTTGTGTGATAACACAGTGCTCTTTCTATGACAACTAATCATGTGTTTCATGCCAGGACAAAGCACATAGAAATTCAATATCACACTATCAGGGAATTGGTGGAGGAAGGATTCTTACTACTGCAACATATTTCAACTGAAGATCAGCTGGCAGATATCTTCACCAAAGGCTTATGTTCACCAACTTTTACAAGATTACTTCATCAATTGATGGGAAGTTCTACACCTCCTTCAACCTCAGTACAATTCACTTCAGAAGATGATGATGATTAGCTTTGCTGTATCCTCTAAAGTGTAAACTCATGTGGCAAAAAAATGGAATATGAATTTCTCTCTCGCCATAGTGGTTGTCCCAAGTTGCAACACAAGAAATAAGAACACATGTATGAAGGTTGATTGATAGGGACATGTGAAATATTGGAACTTAAACGTCGGAACAAACAAAATTGACACCAACTTGCTAGTTCAAGTGTCCCTTTCTGATGCAGGGAATAGCGTCAGAGAATGCGTTCCCGTTTTTTTTTTTAACTTTGGTGGCAGAAGTGCACTTCTTGCCTGCCATCATAAATGCTTTTATCACCTGGACTTTATTATAAAAAAAAAAAAAATCCACGCACACTGCTACCATCACATACATAATCCAGGAATGAATGTTGTCCCTCGAATGATCGAATCCATTACTGATACTGGTTTTGAAATAGGTAAAAATCTCTAGAGGTTGGGGATACCTTCCAAGTAAACTTGCAATGTTTTTAGACTAGCTTTGGGACGCGGATATTAATTAATTAATAATATGATTTTTGGTGAATTTTCTCTATTGTGGTTAAAAGCTGAACAAAGTTTTCTTCCTAAAGTTTCTGCCCCACCGGAGAATATTTAGACCAATAAGAATTCATGGGCACCCTTTGTCGTCTCTCACACGTATTTTACTACCCACGTACGTCTAGGTTTCTTCTCCACAAGATAATTTTTTTTTTACTACCCACCTACTGACGTAGGTCTAGGTTTCTTCTCCACAAGATAAAAAAAACCTAAGCGGCGAAAAAAGAAAAAACTCTAGGTTTCTCCGTCACAACCACTAGTTGCATATACTAAACAAAATCGATATTTCAAGTTTTGTAAGTGGATTCGAAACAGGTTTGTCTAAATAAATTTAGGATTCGAAGTGTTGGTGTTTTTTTGTTAAAAGGTAATCTCTTCAATTTGTTTGGTTTGAATTGTGATTTTTGGATACCCTTTCCTTCATGCCTCTCTATCTTCTGTCCTCGGTCTCTCTAACTCCTCCAAGTCTCTTTTAGTTTGCACATTCGTTCATCCGTTTATTATTCATTACTAGTATTAACCAGTGCTACGCACCAGGTACGATATGAATTGACTCCCTTTGGTGAGGCGGGGATTCGCCCCATACCGTCCTAAATATGGTCCCAATAACAGCTGCAGTATATAATAAAAACACCAATTATCATTATAGTTGAAACCACTCACCAATTATGTATTGTTAAAATGTTGGAGATTAAGAAATTCTCTAAAAGAAAATATTTTTAAAAAATTATACCAAACCTTGGAAATCAGTAAGTCATGACATTGCCAACAAAAGTATTATTGGCATATATATATGATATTAGAGAAATCAAGAAAAAATGATATAAAATAGATTTCCAACTATAAATAGTGCTAAGCATTTGAAGTGCTTCCCGTCAAAGAAGATGTAAAAGGAAATGCACTGATATATCTGTCTTCAGAAATCATATATTTGCATTAAGAATCAAGCGGCCAATTCAACTACTCTTTTAGGATCCATCTTCTTATAGTTAAATGAAATAATCACACTCACTATATTAGTATTTATATCTGATATTAGAGGCACTAAAAAAATCACGATATTAATATAAAATAGATTGTCAACTCTGAATAGAGAAAAGCATATGCAGTGTTTCCCGCCAAATAAAATGTAATCAAGGAAACACGCCGATATATCTTTCTTCAGAAATCATATACTTGCGTTAAGAATCAAGCGTCCAACTGAACAGCTCTTCCAGACTCCTACTTTTTGTAGTTAAATAAAAAAAAATCACACACAATATATAATTGTATTAATATTCAAGAAATTAAAAAAAAAGCACAATATTATTAATATAAGATATATAGAACGCCAACTCTAAATAATTCAAAACATATGAAGTGCTTCCCGTCGAAGAAAATGTAATCAAAGAAAATCGCTGATATATTTTATTCAAAAATCATATACTTATATTAAGAATCAAGAGGCCAACTCAACTACTCTTCCAGGATCCAACTCTCCATAGTTGAATGAAAAATCACACTCACTATATATTTCTATCAATACCTGATATTAGAGACATAAAAGAAAACACGATATTAATATAATAAATTGCGAACTCTTAATATCACGTATCATATGAAGTGCTTCTAGAATGTACTGATATATTTTTCTTCTGAAATCGAACATTATTTTTTACTTCCAGTGTAGGGGTTTTCTTCAGTTGTATCAATATAAAATAGACTGCCAATTCTAAATAGTGCAAAACATATGAAGTGCTCCCGTCAAAGAAGTGGTTATCAAAGAAATGCACTAATATATCTTTCTTAAGGAATCAAACATCTTTTATAACTGCCAGTATGATGCCTTTCTAACTGCCACTATATATTTATTGATATTATAGACACTAAAAAAATACGATGTAAATAGATTGCAAACTGTTGATAGTGCAAAACATTTGAAGTGCTTCCCGCCAAAGAAAATGTAATCAAGGAAATGCACTAGTATATATTTTTTCAGAAATATTGGTCGCTAATGGATTGAAATTCAAAGTGTATATTACTTCATAGGTAATAGTTCAATTAGAATATGCTTTATTTGAGCTTGCCGAAATGGTTTTCGCTATCACTCGTTCAATTAGAGTATGTTCCTCGGTTTCTTCTTTGAAATTAGCTCCACTATAAAATGTAAAGATCATGCATCAAATTTTTTGCAAAGTACAATGGATTCAAGTATCCATTTCCACCCAACCGATCATAATGCAATGGAGGAACTAGAAGTTCATTTTCTACATAACCACAAAGTCAAGCAAAAATAGCGTCTACTGGGTTTTCTTGATTATTTATCATTCTCAATTGCGTGGTAGTATCCCCACAAATAAACATATTTTACTGGCATACAAAAAAGATCATTAATGATAAGTTTCATACAGTTTATTAATTGGGTTCAAGTATGAGTTTTTACCCGGATGACATAATACCATATAAAAACGTTCTCGTTGTTTTTTTTTTCCATCCTCTTGTACCGTCTGAGTTCTCATGCCAGACAATGTGAACTAATTTCAAACCATTTCAATTGAAACCATAAAACATAAAAATGTGTGTAAAGCATATTGGAAACGAAATAGCTGATGAAAAAATCCATACTAAAACCAATGAGTTAACCTAACTATACGTCTTAGTATTCGGAAAAATATAATTATCGACTGAACAATAATACTAACAAAAAATATATACTGGAATTTTCAAGGACAAATCAACATACCACCATGCTTGTCAAATATCTCTGATTGGTGCCCAAAACTTTTATATATGCTCGACAACTCGAGATTACATTTTTAAATTCAATTTAAGGTTTAAGGTTATCATACTTTTTAATTTGTATCCCACATGCAGTATCCCACCACAAATGCCAATAACATAATATTGCAAAATATCTCATGCACCACTCAAGCCAACAACATAAAATTTAGGGCACAATGTATACCCTTTCATATAACCTCTAAGATTACTATGAAGTGCACCAAATTGGTAAAATTAGTAAAATTGCTGACCATATTAAAGTGTTCGACTATCAACATGTGAGTTTAATAAATTGATACGGCAACATGAATGGTACCATCAATTTTAGATAAAAAAACTATAAACGAAAATTCCAAATGAACTACAACGATGAACATTTTTAAGCGCCAAAGGAAATTTTTTACAGTAAAATTAGAAAAGAATCATTTATGCCATCATGTCGATAATTTTGTATCATAGCTTAGTTCCTAACAAACAAAAAAAATGTGAACACGATGAAAACCATAATATTTTTCATTAGACAACACACGTAATACATCTATTAGGGGGTATTAGCTGTGTTATTTATGGAATCACCAACTACCTTCAAAACAAAATAGCACTGGAGACTGGATATAATGTCGGCAGTGTTGATAGTTCAACATATGATAGTTCAACATAATTTGTCTTACATGATCTTTTTTTTGTTAATAAAAACTCTAATTAACGATAATTCACACACCATATGTATCCATGGTAATAAGAGAGGTACAAATAATCATACTTACCCCATTAATAAAAACTCAATACCATTCCAACAACGGTATTTCCAATTGCACCAATTACAAAAGTTATAAAAGAATCATAATAAGATGTATTTTTTAATATGCACGACTTGAAGTCGCTAAAAAAAAACATGATATTAATATAAATAGATTGACAACTTTAAATAGTACAAAGCATACGAAGTGCTTCCCATTGAAGAAGATGTAATCAAGGAAATGCATTGATATGTCTATCTTTACAAATCATATATATATATACTTGTGTTAAGAATCAAGCAGACAACTCAACTCGGTGTAGTTAAATGAAAAATCACTCTCTATAATTGTATCAATACCTAATACTACTGTCACAAAAAAAGGTATATAAAATCGATTGTCAACTCTAACATGTGCAAAGCATATGAAGTGCTTCCTGTCAAAGAATATGAATCAAGGAAATGCGTTGATATATCTTTATTCGGAAATCATATACTTGCATTGAGAATCAAGCGTCCAAATCAATTGTTCCTTAAAAAATCACACCCATCATATAGTTGTATTAATAGTTACAATGGAGATACCAAAAAGAAACATGATATTCATATAAAATAGGTTGTAAACTCAAGAAAATGCAAAGCATATGAAGCGTTTCCCGTCGTAAAAGTCGTAATCAAGGAAATGCACTGATATATCTTTTTTCAGAAAACATATACTTGAGTTCATAATTAAGCGGCCAACTCCCTATAATTAAACTATGGTTGATATGCAATTTTTTATTTAAGGAAAAGGCTTTGTATCCCAGTATTTTAGCCTGAAATTATTAAGAGAGAGAAAGAGCGGGGACCTACTTCCCCACACATCAATACTGATGATAGAAATGATAAATTCCAAAATTATTGGGCGTCAACATAGCATTGTTGTTTCTTGTAATAATTTTATGCAAAACAAACCTAAAAAAAGAAGGATAATTGGATAATAAGGTATTTAACATACGAATTTCTAACCAAAGAAGATTTTGATTATATGAGGAGAATTTTGGTTGTTTTGAGCTGCCCCGGCCAATGGAAGGAGGGTAAGATCCTTGTATTATTCCCTTAATGGACAAATGAAGAGATATCTCCTATGATTATTCACATTTGTGGAAGTTCAATTTAAAATTATTTTTTTCACAAACATAGAGTATATAGTTTTGAATGTTATCCCTACCTTGAAAATTTTCAGAAATATTTTCGTAGCATGGAATCACTTAACTAAATAGCGGAAATCTCCCGTAGGGTTTGTCTCGCAAAAATTGCATTGTATGTTGTATCTAATAATTATAAGATGACTCCATGTATTATATGTGAGAGTTGACTTTGGAAAATAGTTACTCAATTTCAATTGTTTAGCTAAATAACTATACTTGGTTGCATTGAGTTATGAATACCCATTCAATGAATTATAGGATGAGATAGCGCACCCGACCACACACGTCTTTTGAATTACACGAAAAGTACGTACTTTTAAAAGTTCTTTTTGTTCACCGTGAAGTAGGGTATCTAAGCAAGCCGTATAAGTGGGTTGTACCACAAATAATTTGTTTACATAGTAAGTAGCCCATTCCACATTTGTTGTTTTTTTGTTAATTATTTTTCTTAATTAAGTTTTACTTTCTTCATATATTAGTGTTCATGAGTTAGTGCAACTCAATTTTATTATCAAATGATGAATTGTATATGTACTCACTGCGGTTGAACAGTGAATTGCATTTTTAGTCATAAAAAGTTAGAAGAAAAATAATGCATTAAATTACAACTCAACTCAATAGTGTTTATTCCCAAGTATGTACAAAAAATTTCATTGTATCCGTTACTAATTTAAAGCAAAAATTAACACCATAAAAGTGTTCGGCGTATTTGATTTTCATTTGTTTTTAGTAATTATGACCATCATTTGTTGTCTATTTTTCTTGTTTTGTATTCCATTTTGTTTTGAGTATAATACGCTTTTCCAACGTTCAAAATGAGGCCAACCTACGTAATATTTTTAAATTTGTACATAAGTATAATAGGCATTTTTTTCATTTCAATTAATTGAAAAAAATTCTTATAAACCATGGAGATATATTTCTTGCATGGATGATCAACCTTACCCGAGTTCAACAAAATAACCTATCACAATTATATATTAGTCTCTTCTTAGTTGAACTCGTGGTATTATTGGTACCGGGTTATGCAGCGGGAACCTGGTTGATTACATCATAATACTATTTGACTGTAGATAATTGGATAATTTAATATTGCAAAAACCAACTGTTCAATATTTCAAAAACCAACTGGAAGTTGTTGTAATTCCTGGGGTGCAGGAAGCGTAAAGAAAACATCATTTATTTATTTTCTTGTACAATTTGATCTTAAAAAGATTAAGTCTATCATTTGGAAATGAGATATGCTATAACTCACATTGTTAGAAAGTGCTTAGTTAATTATGGTGACGGAAACAACCAATACCACTTTTGGAACATCATATATGAAATTGTTTCGTTTTTTCTTTTTAGGCAAAATCTAAACGATATGTCAATTTTTCTGTACAATCGCACTCACCCTAGTCTTCGCACTTTCCTCATCTTCACTGAACACAACGAAACCTTAGCGAACGATGATAAAGAATAATAATCCAACTATCAATGTAATGGAGTATACTCCGTATAAAAATGTCATTTCTTTAAGCAACATACTGGAAAATTTTAATATATGGGAGGAAAATCTTCATAAAAGTTGTGCGTTTATATTTTGCATGTTCTTACCAAACTTAATTAGATCATCTAACTGTCAATGTAAAGGGAATTTAAGAACGAACAAACAGGACAAAGTGCAATTTCATTTGTCCCATATGAATCATATGATAAAGAACGAACTCATGGGCATACTACCAGAACAAATGCAATTTCATTCCTTACCGTATTGATGAGTTTGAGATCTTGACTGAGTTCAAATCTCTGGTAGTTTCTGGTAATCGCCCATAGCTTTGTTAGTTTTTTTGTTTACTGGGTGGATACACAAAAAAATTGAGATTCTCGTCAATATTTCCTAAGCTATTTTTAGGATAAAAAATCTCAATCACTGTAACCTTTTTTTGTCTTTTGAGCCGCAAAACCATAATCAACTGAAAAAAATCTCAAATACGGTATCATGATCAACGAAAGTAATAATTGAATTCAGCAATAAAACCAACAACCCGTAATAAAAACCACCTGAAATTATAAAAAGTCGTAATTTAGAAAGGTCATAAACATATTTCTAACGAAAGAAGATTTGATTACCTTGAAGCAGACAAAAATTGAAAGAAAATATGGATTGTTTTGAGTTGCGCCGATACGATTGCAGTAAAACAACAACTTGAACAGCTCTCATTACCCGTTCAAAACTAATATTTACAAAACAATAAAAAGGAAAAGAAAAGATCACTTAAGATGATTTTCTAAGAAGAAAAGTAGCTCAATGGATTGAATTCTTTTGTATCCTGGAAAAAGAAACAATAACCACCGATCAGAAGAAGAAATTTTGCAAGCATATGCGGAAAAAATCTTTAAAAAAAAGAGATGGGACATTTTTTTCAAGCGTTTTTACACATGAGAGAATATTATTATGTTTGGAATTAGTTTCTTAAATCTCCCAATAAATTCTAAAGATTTTTCCTTCTATAATCTTTTTGCTTAGATTATAGGAATTAAATTTATATTTACCAAAAAAAATAATCTAAGAAGATAAAAAAAAAATTGATCTATCGATTGTTTTAGGAAAATATATGCTTTAAGTCCAAGACTTAAAGCATATATAATATTTTTCTAAAATCTAAATCTAATCTAAGACTTAAAGCATATATAATATTTTTTATTATGAAATTTACTTAAACGAATATGAAATTAATACTCGCCCGCTGAAATCAATTTAGGTTTTTCAATCCACATATACCAGGCTAATATAAACATATACGTAACTTAATAAACCTGATATTTTCCAAATATACTAAATGTTGCCTACCTCCTTTAGTTTAGCCGTATAATGTATTTTTTTTTTCCAAATGTTTCCTCTACTTTAAGCACTTCATAAATCAAAACTAATCTTAAAAAAATTAGTAATACATCAAAATTTGAAAACATAATTTAGAATTACAAAAAAGATCCTTGTTTTTGAGAACTCTTGTGGAAAAAAGGTAATCTAGTGAACTTATCTGCCGATGTTAATATGTCGCCGTCCACTTAAACCCTAATTAAATCTTCAAAATCTAAAGTTACAAATTAACCAAAAATAACACGAACACAAAACAGAAAATCGAAAGCAAAGAGAATATAGATAAATTAAACTCACACCTGGTTGAGAATTTTGTTTTGCGCAACTGTTAACAAATCAATAAAACAAACAGAAAACAGAAAATCAAAAGAAAAGAG
This sequence comes from Papaver bracteatum, assembly GCA_023529315.1. Classification (NCBI taxonomy): domain Eukaryota; kingdom Viridiplantae; phylum Streptophyta; class Magnoliopsida; order Ranunculales; family Papaveraceae; genus Papaver; species Papaver bracteatum. The sequence continues at coordinate 3,727,557 of JAJJWX010003419.1, forward strand.
AATATTGAGAAATTAAACTCACGGCTTGTTGAAAATTTTAATTTGCGCACCTATTAACAAACCAATAAAACAGTGAGTCAAAATCACAAATCATAAGAAAGAAAACTACTACTGAAACAATATATATTGCAACAAACCATAATCGAATATATATTAAAAACTTTCGACTTGTTCTTCATGTAGAAGAGTATCTATAATTTTATAGAGAGGCTCCGAAAAATGAAGCCGGACCTGGCTCTATTGATCCCCATGGATTACCTTAATAACCCATGGCCTGGTTTTAATAAACCTCCGGATGAAGCCGGACCTGGCTCTATTGAGCCCCGTGGATTACCTTGATAGCCCACGACCTGCCATTAATTTAAACAGCTTATGCGGTACGCGTGCACCTATTTTAAATAGGGTACAAACAGTATGTTTCATTTTTCTTTGATTCTCATAAGTTTGGTTCCTTTTTCCTTCCGAAAGTTAGAGATAAACTAGGCAGTCTAATTGACGATTTTACGTCGCATTTTTTTTTGATGTATATGATGGAATCCGGTCATCAGAGGTTTAATGTTCAGGGAGAAGTTTTGGACCCGGGTCCGATATTCGGGTCGGCAGAAAATGAGATGGGGAATTTATATTATAATATATTGGGCATAAATGAAGGCTTGTGGGCTGATTCTAAATATTCATCAGTTAGGCGGCTCCAATTTCTTTTAATCAGGTGGCTGTGTCGATGCCTATTGTAGCTAATACCTGTCATTGGTCAGATATTTTTTTGAAGGAAAATAAAAATAAAAATGGAAATGGAAAAGATTCCGCTGAAATAGAGAGAGATGTCAAATCTGGTAACTGTTGGGAAGAAATCGTGTCGATCTCTAGCAAAGAGTAAAAAAAAGAGACGTACCCTCTAGATTCAGAAACTCCAATCTTTAAAGGTTCCATTCTAAATTTCATATTGAGTGGTTCGAAAATAGGAAGGATGGTATGAGATCTGATTAATGATGAGGATGATTTAAAGAGTACAAAGAAAGTTAAATTTGAGAGATCAAATAAGTTAGTTTCTAATTTGAGAAACGCAAGAACTTTCAATTTGATTATTATTGATAGTCTCTTGTGTGATTCTTATGAGGTTTTAAAAATTCATGAGACTACGGAAATAAATAAAAAGGTTTCTAAGGTTCAAGGTAAAGTTCGGTTTTATGAAGAAGAGATTTGGTTGTCCACTATGTTGAAAGTTTATTTAAAAATAGACGCAGAAGTCTTGGTTATTTGGATTGAAATGGGGGAGGAGTTAGAAATTTTTGCTAATATTGGGATTGAAAGGTCTTCATTACTGAGAACTACAATACAGGTTAGTTTTCTCATACAATTAGAGTCTCTTACCCATTCCTCTGAATTTGTTTTTTCTCATTTATATTTGGTTGAATGTTTTCAAAAACCTAAGTTAGGGTCTGCTGATTTTATTCTTGAATTAATTTGGTTTATTTGTCTGCTCCGCATAATGAAAATAATCTCATGGAATGCCCAAAGTTGTGGGCCTAAACCAACTAGGAATCACTTGATAAATTTTGAGAAGCCTGATGTCTTGTTTATTTCCAAAACTAAATCTCAACAGCCTTTGATGAGACAGTTTTCCTAATCTTTATTTGGTTGATCCTGTGGTAGTAGCTGGTACTAAGGGTGGTCTGGCTATTACTTGGTTAGATGGTTTTCAATTTGAAATTGTGCATTCAAATTTCAATATGATAAATGTGATTGTTAAATCAAATTTTGCTATGAAAAAATGGTTATTAACTTGTTTCTATGGAAGTTCGTACCCGGCGGAAAATCCTGGGGCTTGGAATTTTTTAGAAAAAATTGCATCTAGGTCAATAGAAATGGTATACCTTGGGTTCTCTTAGGGGATTTTAATGTGGTTTTTGATCAATCGGAAAAGCAAGGTGGTTTGCCCTTTAACAGTATAGAAGTTAGTGCTTATGCTAGAATCATACAAAGGTCTGGTTTAGAGGATTTAGGCTTTAAAGGCAATATTGTTACTTGGAATAATCATAGAGAGGGAGGTCAGAATATCCAAGAGAGATTAGATAAGGCCTTTCATAATTCAGAATGGATACTTTATTTTCCCAAAGCGTCTCTTATAAATCAAGTAGATTTAGGATCTGATCATAATTCAATTTGTTTGCTTCTTGATGATGGGTTTTCTAATTCTTCGTACTCATTAAAATTCTATGATACCTGGTTGAAGAATGCTTCTTGTATTGATTTGATTAATGTTTCTTGGGATCACTCTATGAGTGAGCCAGCCAAATCTTTGGCCGCAAATCTACATGCTCTAGGAGAAAACTTGTTTACTTTAAAATATGCTATTTTTGGTAATCCAACAAAAAAAATAAAAATGCTTTTGAAAGAGGTAGAAAATATTGACAAAAGAATAGTTTCTTCTCATAATGCTGCTTTGAAAAACTCGAAATTGCATGAACTAGAGCTTTTATATGATACTCAAGAGGAAATATCCAAGCAACAATCTAGAGATAACATGATTTCCTTAGCGGAAAAAAAATTAAGTATTTTCATAGAGTAACTCTTATCTTAACAGAAGGAAATAAATAATATTAATTGTATTACTGATTCTCATGGGCATGTTGTTAAGGATAAAAATAAAATTGCTGTTGCGTTGGAAGATTATTTTACTAAATTGTTTTCGGCTCCTACTAATGCTTTACATGCTGATCCGATTGTGCATATTGAGCCTGTTAACTCATGCTGATAATCAATCTTTGCTTAGAATGCCTGATAATGATGATATCTTTGACATTGTTAAGAAAATGAAGCCCAATAGATCCCCGGGGCCGGATGGATTACCGTCAAGCTTTTATAAACATAACTTGGTTACTATTGGGCCTCAATTTGTTTCTACTGTCCAAACATTTTTCACTCAAAAGATGTTATTACCAGATCTTAACAAAACTCATCTTTTCCTGATTCCTAAAACAAAAACCCCAAATGAACCTAGCGAGTTCAGGACGATTGGTCTTTATAATACTTCTTACAAGATCGTCGCCAAATTACACGCAAATAAAATGAAAACTTATTGGACAAGGTAATTTCACCATATCAATTTGTTTTTTTTTATCTTTTAGGCAAATCTCATACAATATTATTGTTGCTCATGAGATAGTGCATTCTATGAAGAAAAAGAAGGGAAAAGTTGGGTGGTTGGGGGTTAAAATTGACATATCAAAGGCTTTTGACAGGGTCAGTTAGGAATTTTTAGACAAAACTTTATTGCAATTTGGGTTTAGTCGTGATTGGTGTGATTTAATTTTCCAATGTGTTTCCACTACTTCAATAGCCGTGTTGTTGAATGGAAAGTCTGGTCATTTCTTTAAGCCCACTAGGGGTTTGAGACAAGGAGATCCTTTATCTCCTTATCTCTTTATACTTTGTATGGAGGTGTTCTCGAGATTGCTTTTGGCAAAGGAAGCTTCTAAGCATATACATGGTATTAAAATGACCAGGAATAGTGGACCAATTTCTCATATTCTTTTCGCTGATGATTGCTTGTTTTAAGCTAAAGCTGACTTATGTGAATGTCAAAACCTTTCTAAGTATTATTGATCAGTTCAGTAAGGCCTCGGGCCAACTAATAAATTTCAAAAAATTAGGCCTGTTTTTTAGTAAAAAGGTACACCCGACCAAAGAATGATAAAAAGATTGCTCAAAATTAAGAAAATTAATCTTAAAGATTCTTATTTGGGGGCTCCTCTCTTTGTTGATAGGTCTAAATTGAAAAAATTTGATGCCTTGGTGGATAAAATGGAAAACAGAATTCAAGGGTGGAGGAGTAAAATCCTTGCTCAAATTAGTAGGATGGTTTTGAACAAACATGTCTTATCTAGTATTCCTACTTTCCAAGTGGGGTGTTTTTAATACCTAAGAAAATGGATGATATTCAAAGGGACTTTTGGTGGGGTAAGGATTCTAACTTTAAAGGTGTTTATATTAAATCTTATGCCTTTCTTTGTAAACCAATTGCTCAAGGAGGGCTAGGATTTAGAGACACTGACAAGGCCAATCTTGCGATGCTCGCTAAGGTGGCTTGGAGATTGTTAGATGAACCCAATTGAAAAAGCGGGGGTCTAACAACACCACCCAATATTTCGATTAGAAATCTATATGGACAACTCCGAGTTGTTTTCTAGAGAATCAACTATACAGTTAGACTCAATCAATAAAAAATACTCAAGGAGTTATTATCTCAATCTGTCGATTTGATTTACTCAAGCAAATATGATTCGCGAGTCTAATAAAAGAGAGATAACTTGGATGGTACCAAAGACCAATATCCAAGTGTCAATCAATTTAAATCAACAACCAAAATGGTCGGATATTCTAATTAATTGAACAACGCACAACCTGTATTATTTTAATTATATAAAAATATAATTCGGAAAATAAATAACACAGACACCAGAAATTTTGTTAACAAGGAAACCGCAAATGCAGAAAAACCCCGGGACCTAGTCCAGATTAAACATACACTATATTAAGCCGCTACAGACACTAGCCTACTCCAAATTAACTTCGGACTGGACTGTAGTTGAACCCCAACCAATCTCACACTGATCCAAGGTACAATTATGCTCCTACACCTCTGATCCCAGCAGGATACTACACACTTGATTCCCTTAGATGATCTTACCCACAACCAAGAGTTGCTACGATCCAAAGTCGAAGACTTTAATAAACAAATCTGTCTCATAGAAAAGTCTACAGGTAATAGATAAATTCGTCTCCCACGAATAAACCTACAAGTTTTGTTCCGTCTTTTGATAAATCAAGGTGAACAAGAACCAATCGATAAAACCAGACTTATATTCCCGAAGAACAACTCAGTTTCATCAATCACCTCACAATAAACTTAATCGACGCAGCGAAGAATATTATTGAGGAATCACAAACAATGAAACGAAGATGTTTGTGACTATATTTATCTTGCCTATTAGAGATAGAAATCTCAAGCCAATTATTATAATTGTACTCGTATGATAGAAACAACAAGATCAGATCACACAACTACAAGAAAACTAGTATCGGTCTGGCTTCACAATCCCAATGAAGTCTTTAAGTCTTTAACTTGGTTTTAGAATAACAAAACCAAAGGTTAAAGGAGAATCGACTCTAGCTTTAGCAAACTAGTATCACACAGAATGTGTGGGGATTAAGTTTCCCAGTTACTAGAGTTCTCCATTATATAGTCTTTCTATCAGAGATTATACGATTAAGCGGAAGCGGGTATCGGTTCGTACCTTGAACTTGAGCTCCGATTAGCAAGAACAAGCAGCAGCAACAACAACGTTTCAACATGACGATCAGCAGGTACTACAATCTTTTAGGATGAGCACAAACTTGATTCACAGGCTAAGAACTTAAAACCTTTTTCTCCTAATGGTAACTCTCTTTTAGGGTTAGAGTTACCACTTTTCTTACGGTAAACTTATGTGTGATATATGTGGAATCACGTAACCCTTTACACATATGCTAGAGATGTTTATATAGGTTCCAAACCCTAAGGAATATGGAACCCTACCGGGCTTGCCACATACAATATGGGCGACCATATTCGGGTTCAACCCGAATATCTAACATCTCCCACTCGCACATAGTGTGTGTGGATTGTACCGGAAGAAAGAAAAGTTCATATTAGTAAATAGCCCGTGCGACCGTCGAGGTACCTGCAATTTGGGAGCTCTATACTAGCAGCTCAATATGAGTCAGCATAGAGACATCAACCCTTTAAAAATGTTTGTATCTTGTTGTATCCTAGGTCTATCAAAATCTCATTGGTCTAGACTACTCTGATCCCTCGTAGAGCTAGTCTAACCCTCATGCTAGATTATTGTAAATACATTCACACTTGTGTTGCAACTCCAGCAAGGCAACCCAAGTCGTCGACTATGAATATAAAAACATTCATGAGTTTGATGACATTCCTTTCGCCCTATTGCCATAAAGTTTCAGAATCAACTGCTTTCCCAGATATGTACCCTTTAAGCCGAATCATCCATGGCCACAGGACACATACTAAAGTAGAAATCATCGAATCTTTACTTAATAACAAATTCAAAAGTCGTAAGGTTACCTGTGTATAATATAATTATCATACGGACTCACATGGTAAGAAAAGCAGGGAACGATTTTCGCACCTCCGTAGCGGTTGTAAGCACGCATAATATGAAAATGCGCTAGAGTGGAGTTTTACTTGACTAAATAAGTATATGTCATAAACTCTTACACTCTACAAATCTTGACTCAGTCGCAACTCTTGCGCCTAATCCGAAATTTCTAATTGCTCGCTTTCATCAAGCGCCGTGAAAGATATTTCTTATTTGGCTATCCTTTAAGGTATGATGAACAGTAGGTACATTCATCATCGATCTTCACTATATAGATCTCATCTTGGTATTGCCAAGGTGATGCATCATCTCATCTTTGCTCGCTCTCCTTAGCGCCAAAAGGTGACTGCTTATGTGAGTAAGCCAGTCCATACCAGGTGACATATCAATCAAGTTTCGACATAATGCATTCTCTATGCACCAATGTCAACGTGTATATCCATGCCCATAAGTAAATAATCAATCATAAAAATGAACCATTATTAAATTGTATTGATTATTAATAAATATCCATAAAACATATACATCTACGATCATCATGTCTTAGAAAAATAAATAATTAAATAAAGAGACATCCATTACCACTTACGTAAACCTAACGCCCTAACATGAGACATGAAAACATCTCTTGGTATAGGTTTAGTAAGGGGATCAACTATCATCAACTCTGTAGGCATGTACTCCAAAACTATTTATTTCTTCGCAAGAGCAGCTCTAATAAAACAACACCTCCTATCAATGTGCTTTGTCTTTCCGTGGTACTTTGGGTCTTTTGCATAAGCAATCATTGATGTGCTATCAGTGTGAATTTTCACCGCATCAGTGGCGTGAGTGACAAATTCAAAACTCTCAAAGAACCTCCTTAACCAATTAGATTCTTGTACTGCAGCTTGACAAGCTACAAACTCAGATTCCATTGAAGACATAGCGACAATTGACTGTTTCTTACTACTCCATGTGATGGCCCCGCCATTTAACAAGAAAGCATACCCTGATGTGCATTTTTTCTCTCCCATTTCTCCATTCCAGTTAGCATCACAATAACCACTGAGACGTAAATCTGAACCCTTGTAGCATAGCATGAGATCGCTCGTCCCTTTGAGATACCTAAGTATCCTCTTGACCGCTTGCCAGTGCCCAAAACCAGGATTCGACTGGTAACGACTAACTAATCCAATAGCATAGCATATGTCAGTCCGAGTACACATCATAGCATACATCAGGCTCCTAACTGCATTGGAATAGGGTACCCGCGACATCCTGTCTTTCTCTTCAGTGGTATTAGGGCACATCTCAAGGATTAAGTTCTGACCTTTAGCAACTGGTGTGTCTATGGGATTGCAATCTTTCATGTGAAATCGCTCAAGAACCCTTTTAATGTACGTCTCTTGTGACATACCTAAAAGTCTCTTTGAACGATCTCTAAGGATCTTAATCCCAAGAACATAGCTTGCTTCTCCCATGTCCTTCATCTCAAAATTTGAGGACAACCACTCTTTTGTGGCAACGACAATCTCCATGTTACTTCCAGCTATAAGGATATCATCAACATATAAGGAAAAGATAAGGAAACATTTATCGGACCGTTTACCGTACACACAATGGTCTTCTTCTATCATCGTAAACCCATTGGAAACAATGGCTCGATCAAATTTTAAATACCATTGTCTAGATGATTGTTTTAGGCCATAAATAGATTTTTGGAGCTTGCAAACTTTGCGCTCTTGACCTTTAATCACGAAGCCCTCTGGTTGCTCCATGTAAATTTCCTCATCTAGTTCTCCATTGAGAAATGCAGTTTTAACATCCATTTGATGAAGTTCCAAATCCATATGTGCGACAATAGCAAGCATAAGGCGTATCGAGGAAATTCTCACCACAGGGGAGAAAGTTTCCTCGTAGTCAACACCCTCATGTTGGGTGTAACCTTTCGCCAAAAGGAGAGCCCTATATCTTTCATCTAAACCATCTGTATTGCGTTTGACTTTGAAAACCCATTTGTTTCCAATAGCCTTGCGCCCTTCTGGGAGGTCAACATATTGCCACACACCATTTATCCTCATTGATTCTATCTCTTCTTCCTGTGCAATAATCCATTTTTCCCTTTTAGGAGATGACATAGCCTCTTTAAAATTCTTAGGCTCCGCGTCATCATGTGAACAAACCATGAAACTTTCCCCCTCAATCTGAAAACGACGACGCGATACTTTTCCACGTTCACTTCTCCGAGATTGGGGATCCTGATTTGATGGAGACAATCCATTATCAGGTGGAATACTCCCACTTTCCCTAGGAGAACGAGGAATTTCTTCGTTATTCTCAACTAGACGAACTGGTGTGTCTTCCATTGACTCTTCCACCTCAAAGAGGCTAAGATCTCCCCCTACCTCGTTCCTTCTAGGAAAATCCTGTTCTAGGAAATCTATATCACGTGACTCAATCTCAGTTACACTTCCATCAGGATGCTCACCAATGAACACATGGCCTTTCGAGTGATCAGAATATCTAATAAAGATACACTTTTTTGCTTGAGGTCCCAGCTTCCCATACCGGTGAGAACTGTTGTGTACATAAGCCGCTGAACCCCATGGCCGAAAATTACCTAATTCAGGTTTTCTGCCGGTCCATAATTCATATGCGGTGGAAGGCACTGACTTCTAAGGCACACGATTAAGGACATAGGCAGCAGTCAGTAACGCATCTCCCCAAAAAGAAATAGGAAGATAAGCTTGTGCCATCATTGACCTAACCATGTCTAACAAAGTACGATTCCTTCTCTCTGCTACACCATTTTGTTGCGGAGTACCAGGAATAGTCAATTGTCTTAGGATCCCTTTTTCCTCACAATACCATTTGAATAGGTCAGATAGATACTCGCGTCCACGGTTAGTTTTGAGAGCCTTAATGCTCTTATTTAGTTGATTTTCCACTTCGCATACATAACGTCTAAAGCAGTCCAATGCTTCTGACTTGTGGGATATCAAGTAAATATGACCATATCGCATAAAGTCATCTATGAAAGTGATGAAATAAGAGGCTCCATGTCTTTCCTTAACATTCATTGGTCCACATATATCAGAATGAATTAATTGCAAAGGCTCAGAGGCCCTTTTGGCTGTCCCAAACGGTTTTCTAATGGCTTTACCTGCAAGACAATGTTCGCAGGTAGGCAAGGAGACTTTAGCGATGGGGCCTAAAAGACCTTCTCTATCTAACCTAGTCATCCTTTCTTGCCCTATATGACCTAATCTAGCATGCCAAATCATAGAATCATTATTAACATCTAAGGAAGACGCAACTAATGAAATAGATTTATTAGCATCAAAAGAACTAGAATTGTCAATATCCAAAACCATTAAACCATCCGACATATAACCAAAACCATAAAAATCAGTTGCCAAGTAAATCTTAATAGAATTACCCTCAAAAAGAAATCTGAAACCTAGACGCAACATACTATTAACTGAAACTAAATTTCGTCGAATATCTGGAGCATAAAGTACATCATGGAGGATTATCGTGCGCCCTTGTCGCAGATTTAGCATATAGGTACCGATGCCAAGTACTTCTATGCTAGTTTTGTTCCCCATATAAACTCTCATGCTCCCAGCAGGAACTCCACGATAATCTAGGAACCCATCTCGGTCCCTCGCTACATGGGCAGTTGCTCCGGAATCTACTACCCACAAATGAGGAGAATGAGCAACTAATGCTTGACTAGAAACAAAACATTCATAGCGAGGAATAGGTTCAGAAATTACCTTCTTTGGCTCAGTGCATTCACGAGCAAAGTGTCCTTTCTTATCACAGTTAAAGAATTTCATCTCTGCTTTGTATTTCTTACCAGCACGCTTGCCTATTTTGCGCTTAGGAGCGTTGGTAGTGGATGACCCGGATCCATCACGAGGATTCTTAGTAGAAGAACCCTTACCCCTCTTGTGCTTAGACCCATTGGTCTTATGCGAAGCAGATTCAACAGCAAAAACAGAACTGTCAGTCTTAGCAGCTTCCAAGCGCTCGACTTCTAGTTCCACACGACGAGAAATATCCTCAAAAGTGCGTACATTATCATTATGTGTCATGTTTTCCTTCATCTGCTCCCAAGAGTTAGGTAACGAACGAATAACAACTTGTACCTGTTGTTCATCTGTCAAGTGATGACCTGCAGCCTCAAGTTCGAATATCATTGACGACATTGTCCTCAAATGTTGCTTCATTGTAACATTCTGCTTCTTTTGACAAGTGTCAAACTTCATAGTCAAAGCGCGCAACTTAGCCACATAGGTAACTCCAAATTTCTGCCTGACTGCCTCTAGCATGTCATGAGCAAACTGGTGGTTCTTAAACTCCCCAATGAGATCATTGTGCATTGAACTCAGGATCATATGACGAGCACTGCGATCCTTGGTGAGCGTCGTTTACTCAACAAAATAAAAATATATTTCCCACTAATTAAATATAATATAGCGGTAGTAAGAGATCGTTCCCACGAAGAGTAATGCAATTGATATGTTATCTAAATCGGAGAAAATAATAAATAAGGATAAAAAGAAAAAGATATTGAAGAAATCCTTCGCCGTTACTAACCGTTAACCCAACATTGTACCCGTTTATCTCTTGTTAGAAACAATTGTCACCAATCGTAGGAAAGCAGGTACGCTTAGCAATCCCCAAAAACTCCATATATCACCGGATACGGAAGCGCTCAACTATCGGATTCTATTCAAAAGAACCACCTTGACACGGAAGCGCTCGACTACAAGATGTAATTCCCAGAACGCATTAATATTTGTGAATTTAGGTTTGATCCCAGCAGTAAAACTCGGTACGCTCGGTCCACTTACTGGTGTTGTCTTTACTCACAATTGCTCCACAGAATCCCTCCGCAAGGTCTTGCGATTTCTACTTGTGTAGGAGATAAGAGACAATTACGGGTCGACTCACCTCTCTACTAGCATTAGAATGATTAATAGGATAATCTGGTTGCGCACCCAAACCAATCTAAAATCAATCATAAACCTTCGATATAGTAAAAACAATCCACAATGAATCAATTTAAAACTTGAAACAAACTTGCAAATAATTGAGCTTCACAATTAGAACTTTGAATTCATCCTTACAATATAAAAGAGATAGTTCTCCCCCTAAGAGGAGAAAAACGGTGAAAAGAAGATATGTGACAAGAAGATGATATCCAAAATTGTATCTAGGGTTCCCTATATATATAGTTTTGTAACCTCCTCCTAAAGAAAACTAGAAAACATAGCAAAAATAGGAAAGTGCACCTCCTCTTCAAGAAACTAGAAAACCTAGCAAAAATAGGATAGTGCACATCCTTAATGTCCCGTGCATAACGCCCGGTCAAAGTAATTCCAAAACTCATGGCCAAAGCTGAAATATTTGCGCCCTTAAATAACTTATTGGGCTCGTGCAGCAACAAAAGACCAGCCCATATTCACGGCCAAGGCTTGACCATGCAAAGAAGTTGCAATAAAGCTTCCAAACATTGGTCTTGTGTAGCAGCTATATAAGCCCAGCCCATTCAATCTCTCCTTACGTCAAACCAGAATACTCGGTCTTACATTGTAGAACTGACAGCCTCCGGTGTCACTTCATCCGCTTCAGAAACCAGTAACCACAATACTCCTTGAAAGCCATCATCTAACTATCAATTCCATTTTTCCCTCTCGTCAATCTTTCGAGCTCCAACTCTCCAGCTCGAGCCCAAACACCAGCATGCAGCGTCCATCGACCAACAGTAGCACGAGTTCACCAATATCTTCACCGCCATAGAACATGGCTATTCGTCTCCTCCTTATCACACATCTCATCTCCTTCTTCGATCACCGTACACTCCATGCATGTCATCATCTCATGTGGGTTGTCAACAGCTCCAACTCCATATTCTCCAGCCAACCATTCACGTGCAACTCCTTTAATACTTCTGGCCATTTATCTCCTGTTGATGTTGCCTAACCTCTGCCGAATGTTGGTGTTGAAAACATTCATTACCACTGCCGGTTACTCTTCATACACAGCCATTGGAGCTATGGCTAACCAGATTCCTTCTCCCATCACTAGCTGCAACCAAACTCCACTTGCGAAGATCCAAATCCTCACTGCCATCGAATTCATCTCCTCACAGGTCATCAACACCGTAAACCAAACCATCTCCAAACTTGGTCGAACATCACCCAAACCACAGCTTCAAGATTAACTCCATCCAACTGCCATCAATGGCATTAGCCAAATCGAACTCAACATTTCTTCTCTTCTCGTTTCCCGACACAGTCAGGATTCACCTATTAGAGATGGAAGTCTGCTAGTGTACTAACACCACCACTGTGCATCGAATATAACCCGAGTCTGTTAATAACTCCGACAACCCATTAATGGCAGCATCATTATTTCGACCAAACCCAAGCTTCATTCCACAACAGTAGCACCATTACCTGGCACAACAAGCATATGCCATCACCAGTTGCACCTGAAACAACTGACAGTACCCAGTAACTCCACTCCAGCTGGATCACTAACTGAATTGCACCATCACCTAGCTGCAAACACTCACTGCAATGCCCTGAAACTCTCCTTGTTCTTCAATGCATCTCCAAATAACACCATCCATCTAACCATCTCAGCATACACTCCAGCAGCACAAACCTTGTACATCTCCAACATCATTGCTTCTCTGCCATCAGTGACCCATTATATAGAACTCCATCAACCATATTCCGAGCCGAACATTCGCCTTAGCCCTTGTGTAACACCCATGGCTCAACCAGCAGCTCGAGCTCAAAGCATCATCGCTGCCAATATCATTAATATGTGGGCAGGATCAGTATCTCTCGGCTTCTGCCATCATCGCCAGATCTGGGAAATAAATATGGAAGCAGCATCCATCATTATCCCTGCCATCTCCTACGAAAACTTCATCTCGCTGGCATCATCGTTCGTTATTAATCCATTACTGGCAATAACGCATTCCTCGGACCCATCGTTTCCGGCAGTAAAGCTTTAGCTCTTCTTCTCAGCTCAAATTTGGTTCCTTACCCATACATCTCTTCCACCAGCACACATATGTGCTACCCTTGATGTGAACTCCATTTTTATACTTTATTCCAGTAAATGTATGCGAACCATATAACCCATATTAAGCCCATGTTGGACTTGGTACCTCCAACCCATTCATGCAATGATAATTCCGTCTCTCTTTTGGCAAATTGGACGATTTCTTGTTCTTTTCGGGAATAAGCTCCAAAATTCCCATAAAATATAAAAGAAAGATAATAATACAATTTCACACGAAAATTAGCTAAGAAGGCATAACCAATCGATACTTAGAGAGGTGTTTTTATACACCTATCAAATTCCCCCACACCTAAACTTTGTTAGTCCTCGAGCAAACAAAACGAAACAAAATTAAATACAATTCCATGTCGTGAGGATACGGTTACTCTTAGCATGAATAACATGCCTTTAAACCCCTAGGTGTCCCTAGTGGACGAGTTATAGTCTCGTGAGGGCTTACGAGTGATATACCCACAAAACCTTTTAGCCAAAAAGAATAACAAGGAATTAGCAATTACTCCCCGGCAACAGCGCCAATTTTGGTGAGCATCGTTTACTCAACAAAATAAAAATATATTTCCCACTAATTAAATATAATATAGCGGTAGTAAGAGATCGTTCCCACGAAGAGTAATGCAATTGATATGTTATCTAAATCGGCGAAAATAATAAAGAAGGATAAAAAGAAAAAGATATTGAAGAAATCCTTCGCCGTTACTAACCGTTAACTCAACATTGTACCCGTTTATCTCTTGTTAGAAACAATTGTCACCAACCGTAGGAAAGCAGGTACGCTTAGCAATCCCCAAAAACTTCATATATCACCGGATACGGAAGCGCTCGACTACCAGATTCTATTCAAAAGAACCACCTTGACACGGAAGCGCTCGACTACAAGATGTAATTCCCAGAACGCATTAATATTTGTGAATTTAGGTTTGATCCCAGCAGTAAAACTCGGTACGCTCGGTCCACTTACTGGTGTTGTCTTTACTCACAATTTCCCCACAGAATCCCTCCATAAGGTCTTGCGATTTCTACTTGTGTAGGAGATAAGAGACAATTACGGGTCGACTCACCTCTCTACTAGCATTAGAATGATTAATAGGCTAATCTGGTTGCGCACCCAAACCAATCTAAAATCAATCATAAACCTTCGATATAGTAAAAACAATCCACAATGAATCAATTTAAAACTTGAAACAAACTTGCAAATAATTGAGCTTCACAATTAGAACTTTGAATTCATCCTTACAATATAAAAGAGATAGTTCTCCCCCTAAGGGGGAGCAAAATGGTGAAAAGAAGATATGTGTCAAGAAGATGATATCCAAAATTGTATCTAGGGTTCCCTATATATAGAGTTTTATAACCTCCTCCTAAAGAAAACTAGAAAACCTAGAAAAAATAGGAAAGTGCACCTCCTCTTCAAGAAACTAGAAAACCTAGAAAAAATAGGATAGTGCACCTCCTTAATGTCCCGTGCATAATGCCTGGTCAAAGTAAGTTGCAAAACTCACGGCCAAAGATGAAATAGTTGCGCCCTTAAATAACTTATTGGGCTCGTGCAGCAACAAAAGACCATCCCATATTCACGGCCAAGGCTTGACCATGCAAAGAAGTTGCAATAAAGCATCCAAACATTGGTCTTGTGTAGTAGCTATATAAGCCCAGCCCATTCAATCTCTCCTTACGTCAAACCAGAATACTCGGTCTTACATTGTAAAACTGACAGCCTCCGGTTTCACTTCATCCGCTTCAGAAACCAGTAACCACAGCACTCCTTGAAAGCCATCATATAACTCTCAATTCCATTTTTCCCTCTCGTCAATCTTTCGAGCTCCAACTCTCCAGCTCGAGCCCAAACACCAGCATGCAGCGTCCATCGACCAACAGCAGCACGAGTTCACCAATATCATCACTGCCATAGAACATGGCTATTCATCTCCTCCTTATCACATAGCTCAGCTCCTTCTTCGATCACCGTACACTCCATGCATGTCATCATCTCCCGTGGGTTGTCAGCAGCTCCAACTCCATATTCTCCAGCCAACCATTAACGTACAACTCCTTTAATACTTCTGGCCATTTATCTCCTGTTGATGTTGCCTAACCTCTGCCGAATGTTGGTGTTGAAAACATTCATTACCACTGCCGGTTACTCTTCACACACAGCCATTGGAGCTATGGCTAACCAACTTCCTTCTCCCCTTTAATCATTAGCTGCAACCAAACTCCACTTGCGAAGATCCAAATCCTCACTGCCATCGAATTCATCTCCTCACAGGTCATCAACACCGTAAACCAAACCATCTCCAAACTTGGTCGAACATCACCCAAACCACAACTTCAAGCTTAAATCCATCCAACTTCCATCAATGGCATTAGCCAAATCGAACTCAACATTTCTTCTCTTCTCGTTTCCCGACACAGTCAGGCTTCACCTATCAGAGATGGTAGTCTGCTAGTGTACTAACACCACCACTTTCCACCGAATATAACCCGAGTCTGTTAATAACTCCGACAACCCATTAATGGCAGCATCATTATTTCGACCAAACCCAAGCTTCATTCCACAACGGTAGCACCATTACCTTCCACAACAAGCATATGCCATCACCAGTTGCACCTGAAACAACTGTCAGTACCCAGTAACTCCACTCCAGCTGGATCACTAACTAAATTGCACCATCACCTAGCTGCCAACACTCACTGCAATTCCCTGACACTCTCCTTGTTCTTCAATGCATCTCCAAATAACACCAGCCATCTAACCATCTCAGCATACACTCCAGCAGCACAAACCTTGTACAGCTCCAACATTATTGCTTCTCTGCCATCAGTGAACCATTATATAGAACTTCATCAACCATATTCCGATCAACACATTTGCATTATCCCTTGTGTAACACCCATGGCTCAACCAGCAGCTCGAGCTCAAAGCATCATCGCTGCCAACATCATTAATATGTGAGCAGCATCAGTATCTCTCGGCTTCTGCCATCATCGCTAGATCTGGGAAATAAATATGGAAGCAACATCCATCATTATCCCTGCCAGCTCCTACGAAAACTTCATCTCGCTGGCATCATCATTCGTTATTAATCCATTACTGGCAATAACGCATTCCTTGGACCCATCGTTGTCGGCAGTACAACTTTGGCTCTTCTTCTCAGCTCAAATTTGGTTCCTTACCCATACATCTCTTCCACCAGCACACATATGTGCTACCCTTGATGTGAACTCCAGTTTTATACTTTATTCCAGTAAATGTATGCGAACCATATAACCCATATTAAGCCCATGTTGGACTTGGTACCTCCAACCCATTCATGCAATGATAATTCCGTCTCTCTTTTGGAAAATTGGACGATTTCTTGTTCTTTTCGGGAATAAGCTCCAAAATTCCCATAAAATATAAAAGAAAGATAATAATACAATTTTACACGAAAAATAGCTAAGAAAGCATAACCAATCGATACTTAGAGAGGTGTTTTTATACACCTATCAAATTCCCCCACACCTAAACTTTGTTAGTCCTCGAGTAAACAAAATGAAACAAAATTAAATACAACTCCATGTCGTGAGGATACGGTTAATCTTAGCATGAATAACAGGCCTTTAAACCCCTAGGTGTCCCTAGTGGACGAGTTATAGTCTCGTGAGGGCTTACGAGAGATATACCCACAAAACCTTTTAGCCAAAAAGAATAACAAACAATTAGCAATTACTCTCCGGCAGCGGCGCCAATTTTGGTGAGCGTCGTTTACTCAACAAAATAAAAATATATTTCCCACTAATTAAATATAATATAGCGGTAGTAAGAGATCGTTCCCACGAAGAGTAATGCAATTGATATGTTATCTAAATCGGCGAAAATAATAAAGAAGGATAAAAAGAAAAAGATATTGAAGAAATCCTTCGCCGTTACTAACCGTTAACTCAACATTGTACCCGTTTATCTCTTGTTAGAAACAATTGTCACCAACCGTAGGAATGCAGGTACGCTTAGCAATCCCCAAAAACTCCATATATCACCGGATACGAAAGCGCTCGACTACCGGATTCTATTCAAAAGAACCACCTTGACACGGAAGCGCTCGACTACAAGATGTAATTCCCAGAACGCATTAATATTTGTGAATTTAGGTTTGATCCCAGCAGTAAAACTCGGTACGCTCGGTCCACTTACTGGTGTTGTCTTTACTCGCAATTGCTCCACAGAATCCCTCCGTAAGGTCTTGCGATTTCTACTTGTGTAGGATATAAGAGACAATTATGGGTCGACTCACCTCTCTACTAGCATTAGAATGATTAATAGGCTAATCTGGTTGCGCACCCAAACCAATCTAAAATCAATCATAAACCTTCGATATAGTAAAAACAATCCACAATGACTCAATTTAAAACTTGAAACAAACTTCTAAATAATTGAGCTTCACAATTAGAACTTTGAATTCATCCTTACAATATAAAAGAGATAGTTCTCCCCCTAAGGGGGAGAAAAACGGTGAAAAGAAGATATGTGTCAAGAAGATGATATCCAAAATTGTATCTAGGGTTCCCTATATATAGAGTTTTGTAACCTCCTCCTAAAGAAAACTAGAAAACCTAGCAAAAATAGGAAAGTGTACCTCCTCTTTAAGAAACTAGAAAACCTAGCAAAAATAGGATAGTGCACCTCCTTAATGTCCCGTGCATAACGCCCGGTCAAAGTAAGTTGCAAAACTCACGGCCAAAGCTGGAATAGTTGCGCCCTTAAATAACTTATTGGGATCGTGCAGCAACAAAAGACCAGCCCATATTCATGGCCAAGGCTTGACCATGCAAAGAAGTTGCAATAAAGCATCCAAACATTGGTCTTGTGTAGCATCTATATAAGCCCAGCCCATTCGATCTCTCCTTACGTCAAACTAGAATACTCAGTCTTACATTGTAAAACTGACAGCCTCCGGTTTCACTTCATCCGCTTCAGAAACCAGTAACCACAGCACTCCTTGAAAGCCATCATCTAACTCTCAATTCCATTTTTCCCTCTCGTCAATCTTTCGAGCTCCAACTCTCCAGCTCGAGCCCAAACACCAGCATGCAGCATCCATCGACCAACAGAAGCACGAGTTCACCAATATCATTACCACCATAGAACATGGCTATTCGTCTCCTCCTTATCACACATCTCATCTCCTTCTTCGATCACCGTACACTCCATGCATGTCATCATCTCCTGTGGGTTGTCAGTAGCTCCAACTCCATATTCTCCAGCCAACCATTCACGTGCAACTCCTTTAATACTTCTGGCCATTTATCTCATGTTGATGTTGCCTAACCTCTGCCGAATGTTGGTGTTGAAAACATTCATTACCACTGCCGGTTACTCTTCATACACAGCCATTGGAGCTATGGCTAACCAGCTTCCTTCTCCCCTTTAATCATTAGCTGCAACCAAACTCCACTTGCGAAGATCCAAATCCTCACTGCCATCGAATTCATCTCCTCACAGGTTATCAACACCGTAAACCAAACCATCTCCAAACTTGGTCGAACATCACCCAAACCACAACTTCAAGCTTAACTCCATCCAACTTCCATCAATGGCATTAGCCAAATCGAACTCAACATTTCTTCTCTTCTCGTTTTCCGACACAGTCAGGCTTCACCTATCAGAGATGACAGTCTGCTAGTGTACTAACACCACCACTGTGCATCGAATATAACCCGAGTCTGTTAATAACTCCGATAACCCATTAATGGTAGCATCATTATTTCGACCAAACCCAAGCTCCATTCCACAACGGTAGCACCATTACATGCCACAACAAGCATATGCCATCACCATTTGCACCTGAAACAACTTCCAGTACCCAGTAACTCCACTCCAGCTGGATCACTAACTGAATTGCACCATCACCTAGCTGCCAACACTCACTACAATGCCCTGACACTCTCCTTGTTCTTCAATGCATCTCCAAATAACACCAGCCATCTAACCATCTCAGCATACACTCCAGCAGCACAATCCTTGTACATCTCCAACATCATTACTTCTCTGCCATCAGTGACCCATTATATAGAACTCCATCAACCATATTCCGAGCCGAACATTCGCCATAGCCCTTGTGTAACACCCATGGCTCAACCAGCAGCTTGAGCTCAAAGCATCATCGCTGCCAACATCATTAATATGTGAGCAACATCAGTATCTCTCGGCTTCTGCCATCATCGCCAGATCTGGGAAATAAATATGGAAGCAGCATCCATCATTATACCTTCCAGCTCCTACGAAAACTTCATCTCGCTGGCATCATCGTTCGTTATTAATCCATTACTGGCAATAACGCATTCCTTGGACCCATCGTTTCCGGCAGTAAAGCTTTGGCTCTTCTTCTCAGCTCAAATTTGGTTCCTTACCCATACATCTCTTCCACCAGCACACATATGTGCTACCCTTGATGTGAACTCCATTTTTATACTTTATTCCAGTAAATGTATGTGAACCATATAACCCATATTAAGCCCATGTTGGACTTGGTACCTCCAACCCATTCATGCAATGATAATTCCATCTCTCTTTTGGAAAATTGGACGATTTCTTGTTCTTTTCGGGAATAAGCTCCAAAATTCCCATAAAATATAAAAGAAAGATAATAATACAATTTCACACGAAAACTAGCTAAGAAAGCATAACCAATCGATACTTAGAGAGGTGTTTTTATACACCTATCAATCCTTCTTAATCCATTCCTGGTAATCCTCGAGTTTGCGACGGTGTTGAACTGTCGTCCCCTCCTCAGGCCGAGGCATCACATGCTCAGTTATTTCCTGCAGCCCATCATCATTCAAGAGAAAAACGATCTTTCGGCGCCAGATATTATAGTTGTCGCCATCAAGTTTTTCACCCTTGTTCAAATTAGCAATGATGTTCTTGGAAGCCATTTAGTCTAACATAGAATGCGAAAAAAATAAAGGATATTAAACTTATGGCACTATACACATGTTAAAAAAAAATAACTTTGCAGCATTAATCAAAATAAATAGCAAAACAACATTACAAGTCGCAAGATCGAAAAATCGTTAAACTCCTAATCATCTCTTGCGCCACAAGTAATATTATCTACATCTATTTAATATATGCGCAAGTTATTGGTTTTTGGGAATTAAACAAACTCAACCAGACAACCTCCCACTCAATTGTTTTAACATGTTATCAATCAAAATAATAATTCAATCAAACATGTTATCAAACCAAAATGATTATCTAATCAATCAACATGTTATCTAGACATACAATTCAGTAAGATATGAATTCAATCCAGCACCATACATGTTGTATATTAAAGAAATTATACAATCACCACATAAACCATTCACATGTTATCATGGATAAAGCGATTGACCATATAATTTCAAAGAAACACTATCATGTGAATATAATTAGGTTCTGAAAATAGTTTTATTGAATTCGGAGCGTCGAAAAACCTCAAGGTACCAAAATTGGGGTTGATCCGACAAACACAAAAAGAGAAACAAACAAAAAACGATAACCAAACCGGACCGAAATGTGAACCGAACCGAACTGTGAACCGGGCCGAACTGTGAACCGCGAGCTGACCCACCGGTCTGGGTTGGACCGCGGGCTGATCTAGCGATCTGGACCGCGGGTTGACCCTCCGGTATGGGTTGGACCGCGAGTTGACTCGCCGATCTGACCCGTTCACTAGCCGATTTGACTCGGTTACTGTTCATCGTCTTCTCCAAATTTCAGCAGCGTACAGACGCGCCTGACCAACTTTGGGAGACGATATCTCACTCATACGAGCTCCGATTTAAGAAAATAATATGTCAAAAGAAAGCTCTCAGAGAGCACTATCTATCTATATTAATTTTAATTACCATGGATCGACATATATACATCAAAACAATCATTAAACCACTGCTCACAAACATGATATAAAACTAGGGTTTTTGCAATATCTTTCAAACCACACGTTCAAACAATACAAAACTTTCCAGGAGATCATTTGAATCAATAATGAACATACCCAATTAAATATTTCAAACCAAAACACCTTATCAAGATCCGAAATATTTATACATCCATTAATGATTTTTAACCCAAAAAACAACAAGAACCCTAATCATGATACTATCATGTTATCAACAACTTTCAAGCAACCAAAGCAAGTTAAATCAAGCACGAAAAACGCAGCAAACCAATAGCTCATGATACCAATATCAAAGATTATACGATTAAGCGGAAGCGGGTATCGGTTCGTACCTTGAACTTGAGCTCCGATTAGCAAGAACAAACAGCAGCAGCAGCAGCAACAACAACAACAACAACTTTTCAACACGACGATCAGCAGGTACAACAATCTTCTAGGATGAGCACAAACTTGATTCACAAGCTAAGAACTTAAAACCTTTTTCTCCTAATGGTAACTCTCTTTTAGGGTTAGAGTTACCACTTTTCTTACGGTAAACTTATGTGTGATATATGTGGAATCACGTAACCCTTTACACATATGCTAGAGATGTTTATATAGGTTCCAAACCCTAAGAAATATGGAACCCTACCGGGCTTGCCACATACAATATGGGCGACCATATTCGGGTCCAACCCGAATATCTAACACTTTCAAATCAGGGTTTGCAATCAATGTTAGCTTAATAACAAAGCATTCAATATTCACCGTTAGATGAAAACCTGATTAGATACAAGCTAATATCTCTCAACCGTTAGATCGAAAACTTAGCTTGCCATACACACATGTGCTTGATGTTTTGGGTTTGTGTAACCGTACCCAAACGTGTACAATGGTTGGTTCAATAATAGTCAACCAAATGGTTAGCCAAATGATAACTTTCATATCAACCATATTCTTCTTCACCATAACTAGTCCAAATGACTTAAATGAACTAGTTATAGAGTTGTTCAATTGTTATGAGATCTCATGTACTACACAAGACACAATTGAATCAAAAACGATGTGATTCACTCGAATCATTTCATGAACTATAAAGCCACGGTTTGCAAAAGCATTTCTTAGTAATTTAAGATAAGTTCATGAACAACGTTTTCAGACATAACCTCTTGAGTTCGCGGACTGAGTTCGTGGACTCAAGCTAACTGGTTGAAGTTAATGAACTCCAGCAGAATTTTTCGGGTCGAGAACTTTCGTCAGTTCGCAGACTGCACCTGAGCTTCAACTTCAGCAGATATTCTCGGGTTCGAGAACTTACGCCTGTTCGCGGACTGGGTTCGCCGACTGAGTTGACTGCTCACGTTCCGGTTCCACTTGATCAACAAAGTTCGCAAACTTTGCAAACTTCGGTTAAATTGCTAAGGACTTATACATATATGTTTTGCCACAATAATGTTTATATCCCACAATGGTTATATAGTATAAACTCTCATTTCAATCATTGAAACATTCTCAGAGGGCGTTATATAGTTGTTATTCACAAACTATTTTTCGTCAGAGCGATTTCTAAAGTGATTGAAACATAACATGACTTTCGTCACTAGGAAAAGATGAACTTGACTAAAGAGAAAGCTTTACCAACACCCATTTCGAGAAATAGATAAGCAAGATATACTCAGCTTGAAATGTCACATGTGCATATTCTTAGTCTATATAGTAAAACGACTTTTGTCTCAAGATAGGAGATAGAGTATATAGACTTTTGAGTGATAGATAAGTTCAAGTATCCACATACATTTTAGTCGATGAAGATCCACTGGTTCCTTGAGTAGTCATTCGTCTTGTATGATGATCGCCATGGAGTTCTTGAGCTCAACTACACTTTCTATCCTAGTCCGAGACCTTAGCTATAGTAGACTAGAAATCAAGACTTTATAGTTTTGATCACTAAGATTGACAAACATACTTGAGATAGCAACACATGCGAGTTTGACCGAGTAGTGCTTTAACAATCTCCCCTTTGTCAATTTTAGTGGGAAAACTATTAATACATATGGAATACAAAAATTATATAAATAAACTTTGTAGCTCATATTCCACTTGCCTAATCTTCAACAATACTCGATATCTTCGTCACTTCCAAGTAGTCCAATGATCCCAAAGGTTGTAAGTTTAGCATCATCGTTGTTGAAAATCCGTAGCTATAACAATGACAAAAGCATCGGTTCTCAATCATTGTTATACAGTGTCATAGTATTATTACACAACGTCAAAGTCCAATTACATCACAACTTCAACAAAAATACTATGGTGATACTTCACTCCCCCTTAGTCAATACTCCATCTCACATGGAAACCACTCCCCCTTACATAATGATCCGAAAACCATATGTATTTGTAGTATGAACTACAATTAATTCTCCCCCTTTTTGTCAATAAAATTGGCAAAGGTACAAGAACGGGATCCTAATGAAATTTCTGTAAGAGATATTTCATGACCAAATGTAAATGTTCTATCATCTTGTTTAGATGCAATCATAAATCCGAGGCTAAATGCATTCATCAAGGAGTTTATAAAGATACAAGATAACCCCTAAAAATTCCACAGCCGCACTCCCCATGAAGATTTGGAAATTAAGCGCAAGTTCAAAAAAACTCTCCCCCATAAGATGTCATTCCCAAGGGAACAACAAAAGCGACCTTATTTTCAAGAGAAAAGAAGGATTTCTTTAGACTCAACAAATTACATACAAGTATGAATTTGGAATCCAAAATATTAATCATATTAACCAAAGCGAACCAAGATTAATTTGTCTAAAAATGCTCAACACGAGTAAACTTATGGAGACTTAATACATCGATTAGATTATTCACAAGAGAACCCATAAATACTCTAACCGGATTGCACAATTAAATTAATCACAAAGTAATCAATTCAATTGTCCACACTCGACATGAGAAAAATCTATGGAGTGCTAACTAAATAATCACACTAGATGATTGATTTAGTTCATTTGGGCTCAACATAATATATTATGGAACCCCGACTAAGATTATCATAGAAAATGACAACCTTAACCGTCCATGTACTCAATATGAGAGAACTCACGGAATACAAACTAAATAACCACACAAGTTGATTATTTTAGTTCTTAATGCTCAACATATTGCATCTTTATGGAACAACCAACCATGCCAATAAGAAATCGACTTAGTCGTATAGTGCTCAACATAAGATACAAGATGGAACCTTCGTGGTAATACATAATAATATGGAACAATTAAGCTCTAAACCGTGGATTACAAAACAAGGACCTATTCTATTTTTCCATCACAAAGTGACATAATAGACTTTATCCTTGAATCACAAAAGATTTAACCTATCTTACATCAAAGATTGACAATATATTCTTAACTTTTGTGTTTTGCCAAAAGTCCATTCATTCCTTTATCAATATTTGCATACCAATACGTGAATGACTTTAGTTTTGACAAAATATGGGACAATCAAATTCACGGACGTAAACACACATATCCTATCAAAAATTTTCAGTATATAAAACCATGAAGATTAATACTGCAACCATCATCTTCCAAACAAGTTTAGAATTAAAACCAATAAATCTAAAAACAAGAAGATGAATTCATTGGATATAGCTATGTGTAATCACAATCATGGATATTCCAAAACATTAGTTATTCTTCTAAATAAGACAGAAAACATAGAAGATTTACTAGACATAATAGGCTCATTATTCATCATCTTCATCGGAGATACTCCATGATGCTCGAATTGAGTCCAACTCTCCCTTGAGCTCGGGAAACTTGTTTGCAATAACCGATAATTGTTCTTCAACGCACTTCACCCTTGAATTCACCTTACATACTCCCTTGTGAATTATTTAAAGTAGACTCAAGGCGGTAGGGTCAAACTCATTAAGAGAAGCATCCCTTTGTCTTTTTCATACATTTTCCCTTATGCGCCTGAAGGTACAGGGACGAACCGGTTTGGGAAACCCAAGAGAGTTGCCAATTAAATCAACACCATGATTATGGTAAATTCGACTAATCAAACAAGGATATCTTAACATCTTGATGGGATAAGTCATTGAAATCATTTGATAAATCATGAAACCACAAATATCAAGACTTTGAACACCGGATACAAGGAAATAGACTAATTCTGCAAACTCATGACTCCACCAAGAGTTTTCAATTATGGAGGGACAAAGATTGGGAATACCCAATTTTTCCCTTATGCGCCTGAAGGTACAGGGACGAACCGGTTTGGGAAACCCAAGAGAGTTGCCAATTAAATCAACACCATGATTATGGCAAATTCGACTAATCAAACAAGGATAGCTTAACATCTTGATGGGATAAGTCATTGAAATCATTTGATAAATCATGAAACCACAAATATCAAGACTTTGAACACCGGATACAAGGAAATAGACTAATTCTGCAAACTCATGACTCCACCAAGAGTTTTCAATTATGGAGGGACAAAGATTGGGAATACCCAATTTTTCAAATGCCATCAGTGTAATACTAAGATCACTAGTAGGAAACTTTCCTTGATTCCACACAACCTTCTTCCCACAGAGCCCAATAGAGATATCATCACATGATGGACGTTCTTCACATGGACTAGGGAGACGCACGTTCCCCAACGGAATGTTGGTAATCTTTGAAATTAATTCTCTATCAACAAGAACCCTTTTTCTATTTATCATGGATTTGAATTCCATCTTATCAAGATCAACATCATGAATGTTGGCATAGAAAATTCTTGTGAGAGAATCAAACCCTTGACCAAGACCATCATAGATATTTCCAAGATTTAATTTTTTGAAGCAAGTTAAATCTTCATCATGTCCACTTGAAATATCTAATTTCTTTTCAACAATAAAACCTTTAGATGAAATCTTCTAAAAAATTCTAGCACAAGAATCATTCACAAACGTAATCCTAAGGGAATTTTGGTCACAAGGAGAATCCATACTAGAAGAATTTGGATTTTTAAAATTCCTACTTGAGCCCTTAGAATTCATCATGAGGTCAAAGAAATTGAGAGGAACAATAAGAAATTACTTTCTTGGAGTGAACTTTGAAGCACTCTTTCTCTTATTTTCTCCTAAGAGTCTTCAATGGAGGCTTCTCACAAAATCCTAGAAGTTCACGTACGCGGACGATAAGGAGGTAGATGAGTGTGCGAACTTTTTCCTTAAATATACCAAGAATGGGCTTGGACTCATTCGCGAACTTCAACTTTCAAGGAACACGACAAGGTATTGTTAAACATTTGCATATTAAGGATTACGTATTTCACAACATAAAGGATACACTTAAAAAAAACTTAATTCAAAGATTATACACGATTCAACCATTTCTTGCCCCACTTAAAGATATATACATATGGGGTCGTGCCAATCTTGTTACCAAGAGGCATAATGTGCATAGAAATTCTCATGCAACATTTTTGGTTGATCAATGTAAATAATCCCTGAAATGTAATCACCATAATGATGATATTCAGGGGAGTCTGTGCTTCCATTCCTTTGCTTGCCCCACTTAAAGATATATACATATGGGGTCGTGCCAATCTTGTTACCAAGAGGCATAATGTGCATAGAAATTCTCATGCAACATTTTTGGTTGATCAATGTAAATAATCCCTGAAATGTAATCACCATAATGATGATATTCAGGGGAGTCTGTGCTTCCATTCCTTTGCTTGATATGCCTAGAAGGAGGACTCATCCATTTTCCGGGTTGTAAAATATTATTCAAAGGTCTAATATGTACATTGTCCTTTTTGGAGTGATTCTTAGACTTAACAGAATTAAGTTTCTCTAAGGATCTGAAAACGTATTTGAATGCTCTGAATAGATCTTTATCAGCTGATCCATTATGATAGTATTCCTTATACATATCAGTAGTTAATCTTGTGAGGTTCCATATCATTGAGCGCCATGAACGTTTCTTTGAGCTCCTCTTATTTTTATTTTTTTGTTTAGATTGACACATACCATCCAACACTCTCTTCTCAAATGAAATGAAATTATCATGAGACATAAGAGGTATTGATAATAAAAGGTCTTGATCAATCTTTAAGAAATTTTGGCGTGCGTTACAGATGCCAAGAGCAAGTTTTCCAAAGAAATTTCCCATGGGATAATTTTTAAGGACCGAACAAACACAAACTTATCAAGTTTAACGTGTTTGCCTGCTCTGATACCAATTGAAAAAGTGGGGGTCTAACAACACCACCCAATATTTCGATTAGCAATCTATATGGATAACTCCGAGTTATTTTCTAGAGAATCAACTAGACAGTTAGACTCAATCAATAGAAAATACTCAAGGAGTTATTATCTCAATATCTCGATTTGATTTACTCAAGCAAATATGATTCGCAAGACTAATCAAAGAGAGATGACTTGGATGGTAACAAATACCAATATCCAAGTGTCAATCAATGTAAATCAACAACCAAAATGGTCAGATATTCTAATTGATTGAACAACGCACAACCTGTATTATTTCAATTATATAAAAATATAATGCGAAAAGAAATAACATAGACACCAGAAAATTTGTTAACAAGGAAACCGCAAATGCAGAAAAACCCCGGGACCTAGTCCATATTAAACATACATTGTATTAAGCCGCTACAGACACTAGCCTACTCCAAATTAACTTCGGACTGGACTGTAGTTGAACCCCAACCAATCTCACACTGATCCAAGGTACAGTTATGCTCTTACACCTCTGATCCCAGCAGGATATTATGCACTTGATTCCCTTAGCTGATCTTACCCACAACCAAGAGTTGCTACGACCCAAAGTCGAAGACTTTAATAAACAAATCTGTCTCATAGAAAAGTCTACAGGTAATAGATAAATTCGTCTCCCACGAATAAACATACAAGTTTTGTTCCGTCTTTTGATAAATCAAGGTGAACATGAACCAATCAATATAACTAGACTTATATTCCCGAAGAACAACTCAGTTTTATCAATCACCTCACAACAGTCATAATTGACGCAGCGAAAAAAGATATTGTGGAATCACAAACAATGAGACGAAGATGTTTGTGATTAATTTTATATCTTGCCTATAGGAGATAGAAATCTCAATCCAATTATTATAATTGTACTCGTACGATAGAAACAACAAGATCAGATCACACAACTATAAGAAAAGTAGTATCGGTCTGGCTTCACAATCCCAATGAAGTCTTTAAATAGTTAACCTGGTTTTAGAAGAAGAAAACCAAAGGTTAAAGGAGAATCGACTCTAGCTTAGCAAACTAGTATCACACAGAATGTGCGGGGATTAGGTTTCTCAGTTGCTAGAGTTCTCCCTTATATAGTATTTCAAATCAGGGTTTGCAATCAATGTTATCTTAGTAACAAAGCATTCAATATTCACCGTTAGATGAAAACCTGATTAGATACAAGATAATATCTCTCAACCGTTAGATCGAAAACTTAGCTTTCCATACACACATGTACTTGACGATTTTGGGTTTGTGTAACCGTACCCAAACGTGTACAATAGTTGGTTCAATAATAGTCAACCAAATGGTTAGCCAAATGATAACTTTCATATCAACCATATTCTTATTCACCATAACTAGTCCAAATGACTTAAATGAACTAGTTAGAGAGTTGTTCAATTGCTATGAAATTTTATGTACTACACAAGACACAATTGAAGCAAAAATGATGTGATTCACTCGAATCAATTCATGAACTATAAAGCCACGGTTTGCAATAACATTCCTTAGATAATTTAAATAAGTCCACGAACATCGTTTTTAGACATAACCTCTTGAGTTCGCGGACTCAAGCTAACCGGTTGAAGTTAATAAACTCCAGCAGAATTTCTCGGGTTGAGAACTTCCGTCAGTTCTTGGATTTGGACTTGTGTGATCAAGAGTAATATAAATAGTACTTGGACTGGTGGGAGATACCTTTCGTGGATTGCAAGGTATTACTCTATTGTCCAAAAGGTATTACTCTATTGACAAAGGTATTACTCTATTGACAAAGGTATTACTCTATTGACAAGAGTAATACCTTTCGTGGATTTGGACTTGTGTGAGGAAAGGTATTACTCTTGTCAGACAAAACTCTATTTGGGGGGTGGGAGATGGATGTTCTATTGATATTAGAAAGTACTGGTGGATTCCTGGTCTTGAGGTAACTATTGCTGATCTTTGTCCTAATTTTGATTCCGATCTCATTTTGATATCAAATTTGATTGATGATTCTTCTTTATCCTGGAATGTTAGTTTGATAAATAGCACTTGCCCACCAGTTGTGGCTAGAAAAATTCTTAATACTAGGCTCCTTTGTTCGCAACATGGGGTTTTATATAAGGACAAACTTAGATGGAAACTTGAAAAGAATGGGAATTTCTATGTTAAAAGTATGTATGCAAAACTGTTAGGACTTAGGAATGTTGTTGCTAATAATGCTTGTACAAAAAAGTTTTGGAAGAAAATTTTGAATCTTAACATTTCTTAAAGGATTAAGCTACTCCTTTGGAAATTCTTAAACAATACTTTGCCAACTAGGAAAATTTTGTCATCAAGAATGAGGGATATGGTTTTTGATTCCTCTTGTCCATTTTGTGGAACTGCTGTGGAGTCTTTGACTCATTTATTTTTTGAATGTTATTACTCTAAATATGTTCGGGTGCTACCACCAGGACCAAATGTTGTGAATGTTTACAGTAGTGATTCATTTTTAGATCATTACAAGGAATGGTCCAAGGATGATGGTAGTTTGTCTTTAGAAATAGCTGCGACAAAAGCTTGGTTCATATGGAAAGAGAGATGTGATAGGGTGTTCTCTAATAAAACTAGTTCAAGCATAAGTTTGTCAATTCTAATTCAGTGGCATATTCAAGTCTGGACTCCTAGTAGGACTGTAGTTGGTGTGAGTGATTCTATGATTATTCCAAGAGTTCTGTTGCCTTTTCCTAATAGACAATGGGTGATACCTTTAGGAGAAACTACTAAGATAAATTTGGATGGGGCTTGGATAACTAGTGATACAAATGCTGGTTACGAGGTGGTTATCCGAAATGTTGTAGGGTTTTAAGGACCAAGGTGAGGAAATGGTTTGGCTGGATCAGCTGAAGAGGCAGAATCTGTTACTGTTTTTGAAGATGCAAAATGGGCGCGAGAGAAGGCCTTGACAACTTCTGTTTAGAAGGGGACTGCAAAAATGTGATTGATTACTTGAATGGGAAGAACTCTATAGTTTCTTGGCAGGTTCAAAGACTATTAGATGAGGTAAAAAGGTTGATGGCTGAAGTTACAAGTTTTCTGGGTTATCGATTCATTCATAGGACGGGTAATACCTCGGCCGATTTGCTTGCAAAAGAGGCTAGATCATCTAGCATATCTCAACAAACATGGATTCAAATTCCAACTGTTATTAGACAATCTCTTTTAGTTGAACAGTCTAATTACAAAGGAATCTGCTGTTTTAACGGCTGAAAATATTTGTAACTCAAACAATTCCAGTTAAGTTTGAATTAATTTTTTTGTTTAAAAAAAAAATACTTTCAGAAAATAACAATTGGAAATGTAAAAGAGGCGTTGGTTCAATTGACCATGGAGATTTATTTTAGTTACGTTACAATTTTAAAAAGATTAGCGCAATTTTCTCGTCATTTATACAATTCAATTATGTATCAGAAAAATATGATGCCTTTCTAATTGCGATGACCTTTATATAGTTTGAGTAACATTACGCATTAACGTTCCATTTCCTTAATGGATGTAGGCCTCTTGAAATCATGCTTAATCTAAGGTATCTGGAATGGATCAGATGCTTTCCAAAAGTTGTGGTAAGGTGCTATTATAGAGTGTTATTCAAATTGAGTTCAAGTAAGGAGCGCAAAGTTCATTAATTGCAAGATTATTTGGCCTCGATCAAGGAATAACAAGAGGAATATGAGCATATATTAAATCTTAGGAGATTTGCGTTTCTTTCATTTCAATCATACACAAAACCTCTCTCTCTCTCTTCTCTATTCTAGGCGATTTTTCCGCCGCCCCAAAATATTACCAGTAAACACCATTTTCTAGCCAACATCCACCGTCTGCGTCGGTGATGACCATAGAGAAACACAATTGAATCGAATAACCTACAGATATGCTATCTCTAGTTCTTATTTCATCAAGTTATTGTTGATTACTAAGTTACAGAGACTCCATAACACCAAGACTCGAAGACACAAAGACACAAAAACACCAAGACTCGAAGGCACAGAGACTACAAAATCCGATGCTACTAGGAAACCAAGAGTTGTTTTGAATTTTTTCTGGTACAAGCCACCGTCCTCTTTTGCTGGGTTAAAAAGCTTTGTTCTTTATCTAGAAGTTTAAGAAGATTTCGTCACCTCCTCTTGATTCTCTTTTTCTGTATATCTTCAATTATATATGCTGGTCTTAATTTAAGCTTTTAATTTGTGATTTGTTAGAAGTTACCTGCTATAGAAGTTTCGATCTATAGGTTAATTTTTGAGTTGTCCTTCATTTTAACTTAATTTGTTATTTTTTTCCCCTAAGATGAATTTTAATTTGGGTTGCTAGTTTATGCTTAATTGGAGAATCACTAGAATTCCACTTTGTGTCTTTGCTTTGGTCTTTGGATTGTGGTCATTTGAATATTAATTTTTAATTTTGATTCTTATCTAGTTGATTTGGTTCAATACTTTTTACATTTGATTTGGTGTCCCTGTTTTTGGTATTTGGATTGTGGTCATTTGAATTTATTTATTTTTACTTAATTTTGATTCTTTTCTAGTTGATTAGGTTCAATTCATAATACATTTGATTCTTATTTAATTACTGTAGTCAGAACTATGAAGCAACCTAACTTCTGCAAAGGTCTTTTAGATTCAAAAGCAAGACTAATGCTCTCTTGTCAAATCCCAGGTACTTATTGTTACAATTGGAAAAAAAGAAAATTGAGAAAATCAAGGTTTCAAGGAAATGCACAAACCATACTGCTGCCCAGAACTAAGCACAAAAGATGGGAGAAAAAAGAGGATGGTGATAAATCAGTAGCAAAAGAGATATTTGCGTCAGCAAGTTCCATTACCCTTCGGTTCCTCCCACATCTGGAAGAGGTAAGTAACCATTCTGAAAAGCAGATGTGTTGTAGAGTTATCAAGTATATGAATAAGGAAAACCCCTTTAAAAAGAATGCAAACATATTGAGAAACTAGGATAGAAATCATGAACACGTAATTCTGGTAAAGTTTAAAACTCAACAATTGATCTTAATTATGATATGCGCATTGCCCTATTGCATGAATGAAAGCATGAGTAGTCTAAAAAATATTTATGAATGCATAGTTTTAGTAGAATTCTGCTATCCAGAAATCTCTTATTTCTGGCAATTTATTATTATGATTTCATGGAATTGCCAAGGGTTAGGAAAACTAGAGACCAAAAATAGTATGTTAGATATATTGAATAAAGAAAACCCAGATATTTTGTTTCTTTCGGAAACAAAACAACAGAATTGAGAGATGAAAAACATTATGAAAAGGGTAAATGCCCAAAATTACTTTATAGTTCCCCCTAGAGGTACAGCTGGTGGTCTATGTCTCATTTGGAAAAGCAATGTAAAACTACAAATTGATGATCATGCCTTTAATCATATAAATGCTACTGTCACTAACCATAACAATGATATTAGCTGGGCTCTTACCTGTTTTTATGGGAGTCCATATAGGAAGTTTAAACTTCAATCCTGGAACATTATTAGTCAATTAGCTGACACCATAAACAAACCCTGGATAATCATAGGAGACTTAAATGTTGTGCTTCATGAGGAGGAAAAAAAAAGTAGTTTTCCGTTTAAGAGGAAGGAGGCCAGAACTTTTAATAATTTTATAAATGAATGTAACCTCATGGATTTAGGCTTCACATGGTATACTTATACTTGGAATAATCATAGACAAAACCATCAAAACATTGAACAAAGACTAGATAGGGGCTTATTAAATGATAAATAGAATAAAAAATTTCCAAATTCTAGCATAACTCATTTAGTACCTCTAGCCTCTGACCATGTCCCAATAAAGATAAATACTCATAATCATTGGAATGATAGCCCTACGCCTTTTAAATATTTTAGGGAATGGATCAGGCATGAGGAGTGTAAGCCTTTAATCATGAATAGTTGGAACAAAAATATCAAAGGCTACCCAGCACACAAGGTGAATAAGAAACTTGTAAATGTTAAACATATTTTGAAACATTGGAACAGAACTAGTTGTGGAAATATTGATAATAATATCCAAAAAATAAAAAGGATATGGAAAAGACTAATAGCAGGGTAAACTACCCAAATAAGGTTATTGATCTAGCTGATTTGAGAAGAGACCTGGCAAAATGGTATGCCATAAAAGAAAAATTCTGGAAAGATAAGAGTAGAGACCAGAACATAGCTTTAGGAGACAGAAACACTAGATTTTTCCACAATAGAGTTAAACAGAGATTTAGGAGAAACAGAATTGAAACTATTAAAGATGAAAATAATGTTTGGTTAAACACTAAGGAAGAAATTTCAAAATGTAAAACAAGACACTTTCATAAAGTTGCTACCACTGTCAACCCTAAAATCGACTAGAGTATGATAGATCTTATCCCTAATACTGTAAATCAATAGGATAATGAAATGTTGTGTGTCACTCCTCTTGAAAATGAGATAAAAAAAACTTTGTTATCAATGGAACCATACAAGAGTCCGGGACCAGACAGTTTTCCCCCAAATTTTTTTCAACAAAACTAGGATATAGTCAGAATTGATTTAACAAAAATGGTACAATTTTTTTTCATAACTGGGAATATTTCTAAAGAAATGAATGCTTCATTCATATCTTTAATTCCCAAAAATTTAAACCCGACAACTCCAGTGGAGTTTAGGACAATTGCTTTATCTAATACTTGCTATAAAATTATTTCTAAACTCATGGAAGGGAGAATGAAGAGACTGCTATATAAAGGGTACTCGCGCACAACAGAAGGGTTATGGAGAGTTAGGGGTCAAAATAGAGGAGTTTGGTGAGCTGCAGAGAGAAAAATCAAATTTGCAAAGCTGCCATTTCTGCTGCTGCAAAACTGAAGAACACGAAGAACGGACCTGCACCAGCAGTCATTTTTGAACAGTGACAACGACTCATTCATTGGGTCGCAGTTTACAGGCAGACTTAAAAACGCAACAGCAACAGTAACGGTTCTTTGTAACGGTTTTTGCAACAGTTATAAGCGTTGCAAAGCCGATTTTTATTATAATTCTCCCTTATTCATCATTTGTAACCCTTTGAGCATAAATGAAATCAACTTTTGAGTGTGTTTCCAACATGATGAGCTAAACCCAACCCTGGGACGAGGGAGGAAGCCGAAATTCAACATGGGTAAATTTTTATATGACTTTTGCACTTATTTTGAATTGATTTATGATTCGATAAAATTAGTTGTGATTCAGTTAGATAGGTTATGCTTTGAATTAAGATAATCTATGCTTAGGGGATCCAATTAATGTTTTGAGGATCAACTCTGGCAAAATAAGAGTCCATGTTTTTATTTGTTGAGCGATAATTGTTAAAAGAATTAATTTTTGAACCTTTTGTTGTGAGTTTGGCCGAATCCTGAGTCCCAGCACATCTCTTCATCCTGTGACAATTTTTGTATATATATTTATCTTATTTTAGTTTTATTAAATCTAAAATTCTTTGCTTTCACAAGTCTCACGAACCTTTTACTACTACAACATCATTGATAAATACTCGCCAACAAAGATATAAAATCAGTGAAGATTTTGGGAACAAAGAAAAATTTGAAATCAATTTCATAGTCCAAGACTTTACTTTAGTGAGGACAAAAAATGTTATTTGGGAAGCAAGAGTTGCTACTTTTTGTAACAAATATAGGATCAGACATAATTGGGTGGATCACAGCCTGTGGGCGATTTTACACTATCTAAACATTCAAGACTGGAATGAATCTGTAATGATGAATCGGTGTTCCAATTATGGAACAAACGATGTCCAATTTTTAATGCAATGAGGTTGTCCTCTTTTTCGGAAAAAAAAAAAAAGGATTTGCGTCTCTTGGGAACACTGCATTAAGTTATCCAGATTGACATCCTCTCACAATCATCAAAGTGGCTAAATTTCCAACAAATACAACTCTGCCACAATTTCGTTTATCCATGTATTTGATTTCTTAAAATGGTAAGGTTCATATTTTCAGTAAACAAGAATGATGGACACGTGCAAACGCACGTGCTTAGATCAATGGTTAGGAACCTAGTTAGCAATTCGGGATACGGCATTCGTACGGAACGGCATACGTATGAGTATTATACGTATTCGTAAAAATCAAATTCGGTCAAAAATCCGGTCAACGATTCGTGATTCGGCAGTAATACGGAACGTGATACGTACGAGTATAATTCGTTTTTCTAGTCTGAGTTCGGGATGGAAAATACGGCACACATTAATTAATAAAATAATATGTTTTAGCTGTGGAAGTGCATGATTTGTTATCTAAAATGCAATATATATTTCATATACCTAACTATGACACCAACAGACGGCTGGTGCAGTGGTCTTGGATTGATTTGGGAAGCAACAGGTCGAAGGTTCGACTCCCCCACTCCCATTTTTGCGAAAAAAAACTAAAAAGAAGATATTCGTTTGTGTTGTGCCAATATTATAGTGGGCTGTGAGGTGGGCTAGAAGCTACAGTGCGAAGTACAGTTGGACAGTGAGGTGGGCTAGGAACTACAGTGGGCTGCGAATATTATAGTTAAGCTAAAGCACCTATCCAGCTGGCGAACACAACCACCGAATGATTCGCGGATCCGTATAATTCGCGGATTATTCGAAAACTCTACAAAACACGCGTATTAGGTACGGTGATTCAGTTGGACGACCGTATAATTCTGTCCCGAATAATACGCAAGTATTCGCGAATTACTAACTAGGGTTAGGAAATGATCTAGCAAGTGGGAGTAGCTTAATTAAGTCATACTATAATATACCGAATCACAGCATCAAATTTTACTTCTTCTAATCTTCTCTTTGCGTTTATACCTACCCAAAAATCTTTGTTGTTCTCTCTCTCACCTGTCCCCATTGGCGCGGTAGCGAAGAAATATGTCAAATGACATCAAAAACAAAAGAAAATTAATTTTATTCGATTAAAACATAAAAAAGAAAAGAAATCTTGCTCAGATCTGGTCCAAAAAGGACCAAATCTGAGCAAGAGATTAATGAAGGCTAAGGGTTTTTTTTTTTTTTTTTTTTTTTTTGAGAGAAGAGGAAAGGAGCTGTTGAATTATAAATCAAGAGATTTAATGCCTCCTTTTTATTCATAATACATTTTTTAGGTGCACATAATATAGGGGCAGTTTGGGGATATCAGAAATTGCAGCTTCATAATATAGATTTACGGCACGCGCTTCGTACGTGCATTCCTTTTACCCTTTCATGGGACCCTTAAACACCTAGCCTACTCTCTGTCTGCTCTTTATTCTCGCCCAATTTGTTTTTTTTCCTTTCTGTTTTGACCTTTTTATCCTCATTTAATTTACATGATATATTTAATGAAGTTTTGAAACTGTGGGCAAAACAGTCCAAAAAATTTGCAGCTTCATTTTTACTGTAGCAGGAACAGTAAGGGGTCTTCCCTTTATATATTAGATAGATAGATAATGCTTGATCTACCGGGGCTGAAATCCCGGGGATCTCAAGGCGTGACAAAAAAAAGGTGGGGCCCACCCATTGACCCCACCCCCT
This sequence comes from Papaver bracteatum, assembly GCA_023529315.1. Taxonomy (NCBI): domain Eukaryota; kingdom Viridiplantae; phylum Streptophyta; class Magnoliopsida; order Ranunculales; family Papaveraceae; genus Papaver; species Papaver bracteatum. Next base: position 3,764,558 of record JAJJWX010003419.1, read on the forward strand.
GCAGTTCTTCAGCGGGGCTGTGAGATGCGGGATTTTTCCAGGTGCCCAGCCCGGTAGGCGTAGCATCATCCTTTTTATATAATAGATAGAATAGATAGCTATTTTTGTAGTTGATTCATATAATAGGTAGCAGGATGTAGAAGTTCATGATGGAAACAGAATAACATCGACAAGTAAGATGGATAAAAAGTTAGATCAGTTTTTCTGTTTTATCCCAACTTCATCTTAGTATGTATGTATGTGTCAATAAAAATGACTTTCAAAACTTAAGACTTTTTAGTGGAAAGAGGTCTATATGCTTTTAAAGCCTGGTTTAATCGGGGCCGCCCACATTAAATGGGAGCCATGACATTTTATTTACACTCCAAAATTTTTCCGGGGCATATTTATCCGACTGTGAATATACTGTTTTACCCTTACTTTTAAAAATCAGTTATAGGCTAATTAACTACCCTAATCAAGGCCCCTAATTTATACACCCTAAAACCAAATCTAACTTCACAAAATCAGTTTCATTTCATCTTCTTCTTCTCCTCTTCTTCATCTTCTCCACTACCACCACCATTAAGGACGGTCGAAGAAGACGATTTCTTCATCCGATTCATCGTTTAATCGTCGATGATAAAACTTTAATCGACGATTAACTTCTTCTACAATCATGGATCACACAAAGACGACCGCTCGCAAAGCAATTCAACTCCACAATTTCGTCGAAGCATTGAAAGGCAAGGTTAAGGAGAAACCCTCAGTCTCCAAACCGGAAAAATCGAAACCCAGGAAACGCATGGCTCCAATTAGAAGGTATGTTAACTAAAACTAAACTTTCATTCCATATTTTGGTGTGTTTTTGTTGTGTTTTGATTGTGAAATCGAGTCTAGTAACCGAATACTGGAAGTTACAATGTTAGGGTCGGCAGTATCGTAACATTAAAACCCTAACGACCCTGTAGTTGCATGTAAAATGTATGAAAAATCGTTAGGTTTTTAGGATGAAGATGCCGACCGTTTTTCTGAAACTGCATTTATGGTGACCTAGATTAGCGTCGTTTGGGTATTAGTATGAAGACGCCGACCCTTTTGTAGCGACGGTGATTATATACAAACGACCCTTTTGTTTTACTCCCAACGATGCTAACTAATTAACCAATGACCCTACTAGAGAAAAAGGCAGGGTCCCTGTCCAAAAAAACGAAAGCATCGTCACCTACTAAATATGGTCGTTGTTGTGTCTTAAAGGGTCGTTTGGTTGTTGGATTATTAAATTAACGACCCTTAAACTGAAGACATGAATCTAACTCTTATGTTTGTTATGTTCTTTTACGTGTATGGGATGTAGTGCCAAGAAGGCCACAGACAAGGTTAAAATGATGATAACCCCTCCTTCCAAACCTCCCCGACATGGTAGGTACTTAAATGATGGTCCATTACGCGGAAGAAAACCGAGTGAGGTAGACTTTTCTATCACTGAACCAAGAGACAAAGGTGAGGAGTCGTCGGATTCATCACGTTCATCCTCTCCTGTTATTTCGGCTGAAGGAAGTGATAAGGAAGAAGAAGTATAAGAAGAAGAAGAAGAAGAAGAAGAGATACAAGAAGATGATGGTAATGGCGATGGTAATGGGGATGGTGATGGGGATGGGGGTGGGGATGGGGATGGGGATGTTGAAGAGGAGGAGAAAGAGGATAAAGAGAAGGATGATGATGAAGGTAAAGAGGATGATGCTGGTAAATAGGGCGGTGAAGAGATTGAACAGCCGAAGACTAAAAAGAGGGTAAAGAAGGATGGATCGGACATTGCACCTAGCGCGAGACACGTTCCTATAAAAGATTTTCAGCTGACTCGTCTTATTAGTGGTAAAGCGAGAGGAGAACCTCGGGATGGATGTAAAGTTCTATTTGGATATCGTGGATCATGGGCTCGTACCATCTATGAGACAATCGTAAGTATACCAACTTTGCTTGTTATTCGATTAGTTGATATAACTTTGTAAATACATTCTAATTATGACTAGTTTCTCTTTTGTAGGATCATAAGAATGCCGTCCGTCCTTTCAGGCACCAATCTTCCTTCGGGAAAATGGATCTATGGCCTTTAGACAAGGAATGTGCAAGAGTTAGATCTCATGTTGAAAACTCTGGTTTGTATACTGTCGTTCAGAACTCAGTGATTGATTATGATAAGGTTTCAGTATCTACTCTATGTGAAAGGTATTACCCTGAAGTTAACACATTCCAATTCCCATTTGGCGAGATGGCAGTTACTCCTGATGATGCGGAACAAATATTAGGGCTGCACGTCGAAGGAAAATCCACCAGTGAGAATTTCAAGAGAAGGTATACTTGGGATGATATCTATGGGTGGACCAAGAACTTGTTTGGATGGGATCAAGCCACCACTGATGGGCAATTTGAGAAGGGAACCAACTATAATAAGAAAGAGTTCAAACTTGTAAAGATTAGGGAGATGTTTTCTGGGACATTGGAAAAATAAAAGAAGGGTCTCACTGATGAGGAATGTCGTTACGCTGCTAGCGGGTATTTGTTTTACGTACTTGCGTCTGTTATATTTCCCGACAGCAAAGGTAATAGGGCTAGCGCCAACCTTCTTCAGCTTTTGGATCCTTTGGAAGATGTGAACAAGTACTCTTGGGGTACTGCCATAGTTGCACATTTGAATAGTCAGCTTTCCAAAGCATCTCGGGAACAAACTTCACAGATCAATAGCAATTTGTGTCTACTCCAGGTATTTGGATTGATGAAATTTCTTTTGTTTGTCTATATTATTTTCCTTAAATTATTTGATGTTTATTTCATTGTTATAAATATAGGTGTGGTTTTATGATCATTTCTCGTCACTGATCAAAGGTAATGGAGATGTGAAACTAAACAAAGATTGGAAGCAAGGTGATCCAACATGTAAACGATATTTGTTCACCGGTTCTCGGGATAAGGAGCAAAAAGAGGTGTTGGTAGCAATGCGGGAAAGTTGGACAACATCAATGTGGAAGAGGTAAAATTTAATCCGTACGCGGAGAATAGAGCTGGCGTAATGGAACCTGTCGTGCTGTACGATGGACCTTTGTTTCACCCTTACGGTTTCTTGATGTACAATCCGATGAGAGTGATGCGTCAACTTGGGTTTATTCAAGATTCACCCGATGAAGAGTACGTACCTCCGTTCAAGCATGAGTTGTTTAAGTGTCTGGCTGACGAGTCGAACATAAAGGTGTTTTATGACCCTGAACCCAGTTACCACCATTCTAATGATAGACACTCTATGTTAGTAGATGTCACAACTTGGGCGCATGTCAACGAAGGGCACGAGGCAACACCAGATTACCTTGAATGGTATGAAAGTTTCTCGCATGGTTGGGTTATTCGTATTGATCCAACTAGGAGGACCAACAGAGCATCCTCCTCTTATTCTCAAGCTAACCCTAGAGATGATTCTACAATTCTTAAACTAGTGGTGAGTTGCTTATTCAAAGTATTGTGTTATTCATCTAAATTCAAATATAAGCTAGTTAACGTTGAATTCGTATTTGAATGCATATAGAGGGAACGGATGAAACTTTTTGTCAAGGAACTATTTTGATCGGATGATAAAGGGTAAGTCTTTGATCCTGAGAAGCTATGTCGTTATGCTAAATACATAGAGCACATTGAAAATCCGAAAGCAAAGAAGATGTTTGATGAGCTCTCCAAGGAAGGAAAGAGGAGACGGAAAACACGTGCACATATGGAAGAAGAATGTTCTCAGTAGGGATAAAGTAGCCAACCACAAAATGAACAAGATGGTGGTGGTGCAACTCAGGGTCCTCCAAAGATAAAGAAGACGGTCTCTAGATCAGGCAGGTCGTAAAGAGGAGGTGGTCTTCGTTACAAAGAAGTTTGTTAACTTTAAACTTGAAGTTATGTTTTATAACTTTTCTTAGATGGTTTCTTATTATGTTTGGATGGTTTGTTAAACAACTTTGTGTGTTAGGTTTGAAAACTTTAAACTTGAACTTAGGTTTTATAACTTTTCATAATATTTTGGCACGATGTTTATTGTTTTAGCATGTTTACGATTAGAAAAAAACTTTACCTTTTCTAAACTAACATAAGGGTCGGAGACGTCCATTTTAGTAGATGAATGACCCTTAGGTTGAAGCATTGGAATTCAATTCCCAGTATCAGATTCGTTTACTATAACTGTATCAACACGATAACACTTTATTAACAAAACATCCAGGAGAGCCAAAGAAATAGATGGACAGGGTCGTTAGGGTGTTTATGGATTAACCAAATGACCCTAAAGTTCAATAATCCAAGGAATTCCAGAATTATCTAGATAGGGTCGTTATTGTTATTTGAAATATACCTAACGACTGTATGAATGCAATAATCCAGGGAAGTTAAGAAATAGTTGAATAGAGTCTTCATTGTGTTTATGGATAAAACTAACGACCCTTATGTAGATCATAACAACCATCTTAAGGGTCGTTATTATAATTTGGAATATAACTAACGACTCTTTATATGCATAACATCTGACCCAACAAAAAAAAGGAATTGATTTCAATAAAAAAGCAACATTACATAGAGTGTAGAATTATAGAAAAACTATTAAGGGTAATCAAGAATACGGCGCATCAAATGTTCATCAATAAACCTTCTTGCTCGTCGATACAATGTAGTATATTCTTTGCGGTGAATGAAGCTAGTTTCCCCATTACGAATTGTCCATAACCCTTTGAAACGTTCCAGCTAAAATAATATAGGAATTCTTACATTAGAAACTTTTAACAATGAATAAGGTATAAACATTATTGGATTACTCACCTTTTCCCTTAAGGGAGCTTGTGGATGATATTCATACACAATATTTCTAACTATTACGTACTCTCGCATTGAACCTTTCATGTAGTTGAATCGAAATGCTAAGTCTCTCCATTTGCGGTTATTAGGATTCGCGGTACGCTCATAGAAGAACTCTTTAACTCTCTTCCAAAACATTGAATATATTTCATTTGGACGTTCATGAAACGTATTAGCAAATGATTTTACGAGACACAAATCCTCATGCCTTTCCCATTCCACCATTGCCATTGAAGGATGAGTATTTTGGAAGATAGTTAAAGTTTCTTGCAATTTTATCAACATGTGAGGGTTGTATTATATAGAAGAATCCTCCAACGGTCATTTTTTTTATAAATTCGTAACCAAAGTCGTTAGTCTGGCAAATTAGCAGTAGGACGACTCATGAAACTTTGTTAGAGTCGGCAATTTTGTGAGTATTGTAAGATGACGACTCTTTAGAGTAACTAAATCCCCTATGCATTGAATTCTTGGAAATAATAGCATTGGTAGTGTAAGTAAATTTTGAGAAGATATTACATGTTAACCACTTTTACTACTGCGAGATTCCACAACAATTGCGACTTCGATGTGATAAAATGGCTCTCCTCTCCATTTCTTATACGCTTCTTGGGCCGCACGCCTATCCTTGTTGTTCATAGCGAGAAACTTGTTGTATTGCTTGCACAATTTCATAACATGAGTAACCCTTGAAGAAATGTGCCCACTATCATAGTTGTGGCGTGGTTTTTTGTAGTGTTCACCCATCTCCACAACAGGATTTGACCGAGACGTAGTCTCATCTTCAAGATCCTTACATATGTAGTAATTTTTGATCCATTGAGTCTCTTCCTCCACTTGTTTCATCCTTTCCCTTAGATGAAATTGTTCTAGACCCCGCTTTTTTGCCTCGTGATCGGTTGTCAGCCGACACAAATATAATTTCACTTTCTTACTTAACTAAAATAAATGTAGTAGTGATAAGAAAGAGTTCGTATCCACAGAGAGGCTTTCGTTGTCAATATATTTCGGTTTCCTAAAAGTAACAAGGGGGATTTTTCTGATTTTTAAAACTTAAAATAAATATAAAAGCAAATAAACAAATAAATCAAGTAGAAAAGATATTGGTTAAGGATTCATCTTCATTCACAAACATGCTTTTTAACAATAAGTAGAATTGATATTTAATCTCTATTTATCAATGGCCCTAGAATACCTTGATCGCAAGAATATCCCGCTAATTTCCTCTTGTCATCAACAATCACATTAAAAGATGCGAATATGAATTCTATCTAAGAGAACAACCTAACATGTAAAAGCACTAATCAAATTTAATTCCCTAGATGCATTAAGTTCTATGAAATCAGGCCAATCAAAGCAACCGAACGTGTAAAAGCACTAATCCAATTTAACAAAGGTTATGTTTCACATATGGTTACTAGGATATATCACTACAAGCAATAACCATATTTGTGCTACTTGCAATCAGGAATTATCACTTTTGCGTATAATAACCCTAATCTAGCAAAAGATATGCATGTGAGTTCTACCAATTTGCAACTTGACAAAACTAACATTCAATCATGCAACAATATTAATGGTGAATCATAAACGATAATATGAGACAAAACTAATTTATTGAACAAGAAACATGTTATGTGAAATTAAATCAATCCATCACCAATAATAAAATTAGCTCATGCTCATGGAGTTCATAACAAGGATAAAAAGAAATTCTATCATGTTGTAACCCTAGGCAAAAGTAAAAGTTAAGATAAAAAAAATTCCCTTAGATTTGTGAGAAGTCTTCCTTTTATATCTTCTGTAAACCTAATTTTGGTCACACACCCATCTGCCAAACAACCCATGAGTGAAGCCCATGTCCAACTCCTCCTGAGTTAGGTAGCTGGATCGGTGAGTCAACTCGGTGTATACCGATTCCTTGCTGTTTCCAGCCAGATTTCAGCAATTTCCGACAGTTACATTCATCCATTTCAAACATTCTCATTTAGAAGTGCAACACTCATTGTCACAGCACTGTCTCTTCTTCTCAGTTGCCTCGATAGCAGCTACAACCCATTCTAAGATCTTCCCTGTCACGGCAAAACACACACACTAACTCCCATTTCCAACAATTGCAATGCCAACCAGTTCACAGCTCAAGCCAACCTGCAATCCATTACTGCATACTCAATTTCAGCATCAGTTCCATGCCTAGTTCAAAACCAAACCTTATCTTTCCTTGGGCCAACAGCAACATCACCTGCTCTTGAATCAATTCCTGCAACTTCATCTTGACTTATTTTCTTTGAGAACTGCTTGTAAACATTCAACCAAAGCCCATTGAAATCACTAGCAGATACGCTAACTCCTGTAGCTGTCCGCCGGCCATCATTGGCAACATCACTATTGTCTTCAGTTCCATAAGCTCAGGCATATCAACTCTGTACACATCATCCACCAGTCTCCTCACTGCAATATCAATTCATATTCAGCAACAGCTTCTTTCCTGTGAAACGCCAACTGCCATTTACCAATTCCATTGCATTTAACACAACTATCTTCCCGTGGCAGTGACCACCAAAACCCATGTAAGCTTTCACTGTTGCCTGCATACTTGCAATTCCAACTGCAAATCATCCTGTTATTCCCAACAATTCAACCTCTCAAAACCCAGTTCTTATCTCCACAATTTCGAATTACAGCTATCTAACCCTCTGTACTCAAAAGCATCAACACCAACAGTACTCAACCATTAATCCACCACCAGGTTTCCACTTCTGCAGAAACAACACAAGGCCTTCCCTGCACCAGCAACACAATTACATTCGCCACTGCAGCTGAAACATGGCCACCTATACCAGCTTTCACCTGTTACTGGAACCCACAACACCACTGCAACAATACCACATCCATAGCTACCAGCTGTAGCTGCAACTACAAATAAACCAACTGCAATCCACATACACACAAACTCATTCACCATTCCTTGCTCCACCTGACAACATCATTTGTAACTGCACTTCATTCCCATTTTTCTTCTAGTTCCAGCTCCTAAACCAAGTCCCTAAAAACACTCAATTTCTCCACCATTGGTCCCCTAAACAGTTGTAGACTATTAGCTTCAAAGAACTCTTTTTGCTCTATCAGACAGTTTGTCAAACAGTTATTGAGCACAATGCAATGTTGTTGTCGTGCATCGGTAATTTTCTTCTCTAGTTCCCTGTAAATTCAAATTCAATCAAACCCATAACTCTAATTCCATCAAGGATTTCAAATCTTCATCAACCTACGCCATATACTGTCACAAATCAACCACATCAGTAGCACTTCTTAGCTGCACGGACAAAGAAAAGAGGGGATGAAACAAAGCCTTGTTTCTTGGCTGTATAAATAGCCCAACTCCCATTCCATCTCGAGCTCATGATTCTTCAAATTCATCCATCGAAACCCATTTACTCAATAGCCTCAGATCCCCTTCTCTTCCCTGGGTTTCTCATCAAACAACATCAACAGAAACTCACTCCAATCTTCCTTCTTCTTCTCCATTGAACAGCTACACAAGCTATGGCTTGAGCACCGGCAAACTAACTAGCAGACTACGATTTTAGGAAACAAAGTCTGGAGGTCTTCTTCTCAGCTTGAGAACTGATGGTTTCTCGACTTGAGGAAACCTGATTTCTCTTCTCATCTATCCGTGCTAACACTCAGGTGGGTGTCTTCCAGGCTCCAGCTTTTATTTCGAGGCCTACCAACTCAAATGGTCTCATCTCCACTGTTCCACTAAGCATAGCATCACTCTTGTTGATAATTAATCAAACTTCAGCTCCCTGACAAGAAATATGAAGAGAACAAAATTCTCTTATAACTCTAGTGCATAGCCAATATGACCAATGTTGTAGCTTCTCGTTCCTTCATGTAAATCCAAGCCATTTTTCCTGGAAATATGGAAAACAAACATAATATACAAATTTACAAGAAAATTATTAAGAAAAGTGTACGAAAATCGATACTAGAATTAGGCGTTTTAGACACCTATCAAATTCCCCCACACTTAATCTTTGCTAGTCCTCGAGCAAACAAAACAAAACTAAAATACAACAACTCCGTGCCGTCGAGGCTACGGTTACTTTTAGCACAAATAACAAGCCTTTGAACCCCCTAGGTGTCCCTAGTGGATGAGTTATAGTCTCGTGAAGGTTTACAAGAGGTCTACCTACAAAACCTATATTTCCAAGCTACCTGTGACAAATCTATGAAAGAATCCAAAATGGCTATTGGAGGAGGTACCCTGATTCAAATTCAATTCATATATAAGTAAATAAATTTTTTCTTAGAAAGTCGAACAAACCACAATACTCGGAATCTGACTAACCACAATCATAGTGAAAAGATTAAGAAAATGGATATAGAGGTAGATGTTGCGAATGTTTACAAGTGATTGGTGTTTCCCATATCTATCTGAAGGTCACCGCCAAGATGAACCTATGCATCCTATTAGATTGAGCTACTGGTCTGAATTCTAGTGTAAACACACTGGCATATACAAGGGAACCAGTGGTCAACAATCTTATTTCTACATCAACTCAACATGCATATACAAGGGAACCAGGAGTGACTTTATTCAACAAAGATAATCTTTTCTTTTCTTTTTGTTTTTCACTTTTTTTTTAGACAGCATGGTTAGATCTTTTGGACCCAAGCGTACGCTTCTTTGTCAGCAAGAATGTGATAGTTTCCTTGGATCCTGCATTCCACGCTTGTTTAGGCGACGGAGATAGGGACAACGTTTCACACATACTGTTATCCAAGTGTCTTTTTTTATTCCGTTTGGTCTAATTGGTCGGTCTTTTTTTTAGCAACTCAATCACTCTATTTCATCCTAGCAGTAATAACAAGTGGATGTTTAGTGACCCACCAAAGCACTTAGATAACAGTAGATAAATATGGAAAATAAAAATATAACGTGATATGGTGATATTCCGAGATATGGTAACAACTATCATTTAATTTCTAACACTTGAATAATTCTGTCCCTTTTAGTTAATGGGTTCCTTAACTCCTCCAGCCAAGATGGTTCCATCCATTTAGATTGATAGTGTCATCCTAAAGGCACAAATTTCTAGGTTTCGGAGTTTATAAAGAATTTTTTTTTATTTTTTTTATTATGAACACAAGGGAAAACTAACAAGGCTAAAAACTCTATATGAGAAAACTCCCCCACACTTAAACTTTACATTGTCCTCAATGTAAATTGAATCGTCCAAAGAAAGTCAAGGTGGGAAAACCATAACATGATATATATACAAATGCATAATAAAAACGGATACTCTAACTCATAGTTATTTCTGAACAATAGATAATAAACATTAAACAAGCTATTTAGTTGGCATCTAATCCCAACTCAACAAATATATACACCTCATCGTTAAGAAAAAATTCCATCTACTTTGAAAGGCTAGTGTTTATTCTAAATTGTTCAAAAATCTCTAAAAGATTGAGTTTTGATATGCAAATATCCAAAAAAAAAAAAAAAGATAGAGATAGATACACAAAACCGGTGGGTTGCCTCCCATTTAGCGCCTGGTTTAAAGTTGTCAACCCGACTTGCAAGACGAATTTCCCATACACCAATAATATGAAAAGTTGGGGATCCTTCCATGTAACCTGTTTTGCAAATATTAGCTTCACACAAATATTAGTACAAGAAAATAGAATTGAAGTTATCGCCCCATAGAAGTTTCCCCCACAATTATTCTTTTCTACACTTGGAAGTGTATAAAGAACATAAAAATCAGGGACTTCTATGGTTTCTTCTTTGCAAACATTCATAGTATGAGAATAAAAAGTTTCTAATGGTGGATATCGAGAAACAAAGTCATTTAACAATATTGTCGAAGCACATATATTCAAGCCAATAAGAGGTAAAGGAGAAGGATAAATAGGCAAAGGGTTTGACAAATCTTGCAACTCTTGTATTATAGTATCCTCTTCATCCTTAGAAACTTCAAGTGAATTACTTACCTCTTGCACATCGTGGTCCTCTATTGAAACTTGCAACAATTCTTCATTCGTTTCTGCCTTTACCAAAGTCTCGACATCAACATCTTCGTTACAATCTTTTGCATGCTCAATTGGGTCTTCCACAATATTGGTCAAATCGGTTTCATTCTCAACATACTCCTCTTCGTTGCAAGGCACGTGCTCTTTTGTGGATCCAAATTTCACTATGAGGATTTTTTTTAGAACACTCAAAAATGCATCATCCTCAAGCTCCACCCTTTGAATAGGCTCTTGATCATTATTAAGATCAATGCTTGAGTTATCTACAGAAATGTCATCATAGTCCTATTCGTCTTCATCTTGATCCCAAAAAGATTCTGCAGTACACCTTTGGGAAATGTCACCATGAGTTGATTCAAGCGATGTATCTTCATAATCATCATCACTTTCATAGTTAACATAAGATTGGTTCTCACTGAATTTAGTGTTGCTAGTCTCAAACTCATCCTTTAAAATAGGTGAATGATCATTATTAAGATCAAGAGTTGAGTTAACTACACAATTATCAACGAAAGACCCCAAAGGTTGGCCTTTTTCAACATTAACATCAATCAAATATTCATCACAAACTACAGACACATTAGAATAATCATTGCTTTGAAAAAAACGTTCTTCTTCATACCTTTCTTCTTTGTATTGATCAATATCTCTTTGTAAGTTAGCAATACCTTCACGAAGTTCTTGGAGTTGCTCGTTTGTAGTCTCTTTATCTTTATGAAACTCTTGTCGTACAAAGTTGGAAAAATTGTCTAAAAAGTTAGAGACTTGTTGTTCACGAGCATAAGAATCCTCCAATCCTTGTGGTTGTTCACTCATGTACCCGCCATAAGGTTGTTGAGGAAAACCATAAGGTTCCATGGAATATTGGTCATAACCAATGAATTGGTTTTGATTATACCCCTGGAATTGGTAGTTGTCGTATTGTTAAGGTTGTTGAAAAACGCATCCATCCATGTAGTATGCTCCTTCCATGAGAAACAAGTACCTGAAATAAGATTCTTAAACTAAGGTTAAAAATCAGAAAATAAAAAAAAAACAAAACAAAAAAAAACAAAAAATAAGAAACCAAAAACAAGTGACAACCGCTGCCTCCCCGACAACGGCGCCAAAATTTGATCGGTTGTCAGCGGACACAAATATAATTTCACTTTCTTACTTAACTAAAATAAATGTAGTAGTGATAAGAAAGAGTTCGTATCCACAGAGAGTCTTTCGTTCTCAATATATTTCGGTTTCCTAAAAGTAACAAGGGAGATTTTTCTGATTTTTAAAAACTAAAACAAATATAAAAGAAAATAAACAAATAAATCAAGTAGAAAAGATATTGGTTAAGGATTCATCTTCATTCACAAACATGCTTTTTAACAATAAGTAGAATTGATATTTAATCTCTATTTATCAATGGCTCTAGAATACCTTGATCGCAAGAATATCCCGCTAATTTCCTCTTGTCATCAACAATCACATTAAAAGATGCGAATATGAATTCTATCTAAGAGAACAACCTAACGTGTAAAAGCACTAATCAAATTTAATTCCCTAGATGCATTAAGTTCTATGAAATCAGGCCAATCAAAGCAATCGAACGTGTAAAAGCACTAATCCAATTTAACAAAGGTTATGGTTCACATATGGTTACTAGGATATATCACTACAAGCAATAACCATATTTGTGCTACTTGCAATCAGGAATTATCACTTTTGCGTATAATAACCCTAATCTAGCAAAAGATATGCATGTGAGTTCGACCAATTTGCAACTTGACAAAACTAACATTCAATCATGCAACAATATTAATGGTGAATCATAAACGATTAAATGAGACAAAACTAATTTATTGAACAAGAAACATGTTATGTGAAATCAAATCAATCCATCACCAATAATAAAATTAGCTCATGCTCATGGAGTTCATAACAAGGATAAAAAGAAATTCTATCATGTTGTAACCCTAGGCAGAAGTAAAAGTTAAGATAAAAAAAAATCCATTAGATTTGTGAGAAGTCTTCCTTTTATATCTTCTGTAAACCTAATTTTGGTCACACACCCATCTGCCAAACAACCCATGAGTGAAGCCCATGTCCAACTCCTCCTGAGTCAGGTAGATGGATCGGTGAGTCAACTCGGTGTTACCGATTCCTTGCTGTTTCCAGCCATATTTCAGCCATTTCCGATAGTTACATTCATCCAATTCAAACATTCTCATTTAGAAGTGCAACACTCATTGTCACAACATTGTCTCTTCTTCTCAGTTGCCTCGATAGCAGCTACAACCCATTCTAAGATCTTCCCTGTCACGGCAAAACACACACACTAACTCCCATTTCTAACAGTTATAATGCCAACCAGTTCACATCTCAATCCAACCTGCAATCCATTACTGCATACTTAATTTCAGCATCAGTTTCATGCCTAGTTCAAAACCAAACCTTATCTTTCCTTGGGCCAACAACAACATCACCTGCTCTTGAATCAATTCCTGCAACTTCATCTTGACTTATTCTCTTTGAGAACTGCTTGTAAACATTCAACCAAAGCCCATTGAAATCACCAGCAGATACGTTAACTCCTGTAGCTGCCCGCCGGCCATCATTGGAAACAACACTATTGCTTTCAGTTCCATAAGCTCATGCATATCAACTTTGCACACATCATCCACCAGTCTCCTCACTGCAATATAAATTCATATTCAGCAACAGCTTCTTTCATGTGAAATGCCAATTGCCATTTACCAACTCCATTGCATTTAACACAACTATATTCCCATGGCAGTGACCACCAAAACCCATGTAAGCTTTCATTGTTTCCTGCATACTTGCAATTCCAACTACAAATCATCCTGCTATTCCCAACAATTCAACCTCTCAAAACCCAGTTCCTATCTCCACAATTTTTAATACATCCATCTAACCCTCTGTACTCAAAAGCATCAACACCAACAGTACTCAACCATTAATCCACCACCAGGTTTCCACTTCTGCAGCAACAACACAAGGTCTTCCCTGCACCAGCAGCACAATTCCATTCCCCACTGCAGCTGCAATATGTCCACCTACACCAGCTTTCACCTATTACTGGAACCCACAGCACCACTGCAACAATACCACATCCATAGATACCAGCTGCAGCTGCAACTACAAATAAACCAACTGCAATCCACATACACACAAACTCATTCACCATTCCTTGGTCCACCTGACATCATCATTTGTAACTGCACTTCATTCCCATTTTCCGTCTAGTTCCAGCTCCTAAACCAAGTCCCTGAAAACACTCAACTTCTCCACCATTCGTTCCCTAAACATTTGTAGACTCTTAGCTTCAAAGAACTCTCTTTGCTCTATCAGACAGTTTGTCAAACATTTATTGAGCACAATGCAATGTTGTTGCCATGCATCAGTAATCTCCTTCTCTAGTTCCCTGTAAATTCAAATTCAATCAAACCCATAACTTCAATTCCATCAAGGATTTCAAATCTTCATCAACCTACACCATATACTGTCACAAATCAACCACATCAGCAACACTTCTTAGCTGCACGGACAAAGAAAAGAGGGGATGAAACAAAGCCTTATTTCTTGGCTGTATAAATATCCCAACTCTCATTCCATCTCGAGCTCTTGATTCTTCAAATTCATCCATCGAAACCCATTTACTCAATAGCCTCAGATCCCCTTCTCTTCCCTGGGTTTCTCATCAAACAACAGCAACAGAAACTCACTCCAATCTTCCTTTTTCTTCTCCATTGAACAGCTACACAAGCCATGGCTTGAGCATCGGCAAACTAACCAGTAGACTACGGTTTCAGGAAATAAAGTCTGGGGGTCTTCTTGTCAGCTTGATAACTGATGGTTTGATGGTATTTATCAATGATGTTGTAGTAAAGGTTCGTTGAGACTTGTGAAGGAAGATTTTTTTAGACTCAATTTTTAAAGCAAAAAAGTATAACAAACTCAAAGTAAGATTTTGTCAAAATTATGGAGAGGCTGGGGCTAGGATTCCACCATTGGTCGATATTAGTGATTTAATAAAACAATAATTATGCAACTCAACATTCAAATTGATTCTAATAGTATTGCCTAGACATGTAGATTTTCAAAAGAATAGATGTTAATCCAAGCATAGAATATCAAAACACTAAAGCAAGCATATTCTATCAAGAGAAAATACACCTAACTAATCAAAATCATAAAATCAAATTTTAGTTCAATGCAAAAATCATAATAGAGTTGTTATAATTAATTAAAAGTAGAAATATATCACTTTTATCGAAACAAAGGCTTCCTCCATTGCCCCAAGGATTGGGTTTAGATCATCTTGATGGAAACACGCTCAAAAGTTGATTTCATTGCTCAAATGGTGTTCACAAATGATTAAATGGGAGAAATAATGATTAAACCGGGTTTGTAACACTTGTATTTGTTACAAACTCGGCTGTTACAAAGAATGATAAGTTAAAACTGTTGATGATACAGTAAATATAAGACTGCTGTAGAACTGTCGCAATTGTTGTAGCATGAACGACGGTCTACGGGGGTCTTATGTTCTTCGTGTTCTTCCCGTGTAGCAGCAAAAAAAATTTCTCTGCAACTCGATTCTCGCCTCTGTCTTCTCCCAAACTCCCCGTCCCCCTTCTGCTCGACCCCAGAAACCTATTTATACACCTTTGGAACAAGAATAACTCCTCATTAATCCAAAAAATCATCCCATTACTCGGCAGTGAATAAAAATATTCTCGGGATATATTCTTTCCATCCTTCCCTTCTCATACGTTCAATTGCTGCAGATACCCTCCAATACACTCTGTTACACGTCCAAAAGTGAGTGAACAAGTTGTAGACACGCTCCAACTTTCCAAAACAATTCCAATAAAATCCCGTGAGTCTCTCCAATTTTGTTTCGCTTCATTCCCACGCACACAACCCAGGTTTTGCGATTCTAACACACATTCTAATCCTATTTAGTCAAAACATGATATTTCCAACCAACTTCTTCGATTGAATCTCCTTCAAACTCGTAAAAATCTTCTTTGCAAAATATCGGGTTTTCAAAACCCAAATTCCTGCCAAAACCTTGAATTTTAAATGTAGAAGAAGGTGTGCTCCTATCCAGAGTAGGGGCGCCTTTATCAGCTGGGGTGTCCTAGGGTGCCCTTATCCAAAATGTGGGTGCTTTTATCACTTTTGTCCGGGGGTCCAAAAAGCACTTTTCGAGCAACTTTTTTCCGCATAAGTGTAATTATCCAATAACACCTAAACAAACATTAAAACACCAAAATTAGTACAAAAATCGAGACTAACAATAGAGACACTGAGGACAATTCAGACACAAAAATGTGTCTATCAAATACCCCCAAACTTATTATTTGCTAGTCCCGAGCAAATCTAATCTAGAAAATAAAATGACTACACTTAGCACGTGCAGGAAGCCGTTAAACCGCTAGGTGGCCCTAGTAGCGGAGTGTTGTCTCCGGAGGGTTTACCAGAGGTGTACCCACAAAACCTGTACTTATAATTGGTCATAAGTATCCAAAGAGCTATGAGGACATACAAATTCTAAACCTATCTCCAAGTGACTAGAATGCCAGAGAAATTAAAGGTGCCAGATCTAAAGCTGACTGAGGAAAGGGGAGACATATCCGCAACACTGCTAGATAAAGAGATATCCGCTACACATCTAGATAAACATTATAAGATGCGTCCACTGATTTACAGATGGATAAGATTAGGAGAGAGATAAAAATGAGAGGGACATCTGCTAGACAGCTGGACTAATTACGTGTGATGAGTTAAACCAGTGCTAGAAAGATCTTGTGCCAGATTGAAAACGGACTAACAAAGCAACCAAATGTATCTTTCTTCGACTCTCTCATAGTTCTCAGTAGAAACAACGTCTTCTTCGGCTTCAACTGTTGATGATAAACTCTTGAACCTCGTAGAACCTTGACAATTAAATCTTCTCTTCGATTCCTCACTTGAAACTTCCTGATAGATTTCTATTTCCCTATGGCCTTATTTAAAATTTAAAATTTAAAATTTAAACTTTACTTTTTTTTTCTTCTTTTTTTTGATGAGTAATAACAAGACAAAAATTTACATGGACATCACAGAAGGAATTTAACACTTATGAACTTGTTATGTATTCGCAACTTGTTATGTCTTACTATCATGAACTTCAACAACTTATATCGTTTGATTTTTCTTTCTCTTATAACTTCTTGTAACCCTTGATTTTAAATTCTGATTTTCTATTGTTGCTTATAAACCTTAAACGTCTTCAACTTTCTTCATATATTTTGATGTCGCTCCGTTTGTTGATGATGATAAGTTTCTACTGAGAGAGAGTTGTAATCCAGTAACTAAGACTACATTGTGAGGTTGCTTTGTCTTTCTGGAATTTCCTGACCTACTTGCCTTTCCATCATGGATAGTTAGGTACATCACGGTTACCCTATAAAAGGAACAAGTTCTCTCCTGAATTTCAAGGATCTCAATGTCTTTTTCTCTAATGTCTCAATAGGTTGTTATCACTAGCATTCCAATTTCTATCTTTTCGGTGAGAAACAGTATGTAAGCTTAGCTAACCGGATACCAAGTGACGCTAGAAGTTTCAAAAGTGCAACTAAAAAGTTTCTCCCATACCCCCAAACTTAAGTCTAACATTGTCCTCAATGTTCTAATAATTAAAAACATGAACAAGGAGAAACCGTTATCACTAGAAGGAGATGAGGAAAAATATTACCGTGTTGCAAGAGCAAGGTATACCTCCCAAGGAGTGCTAAGTTTTAAGTCTTCTGCCAGACATCAAATACCTCAAAAAGGATCTTCACCTTACAAAGTCATACACCAATAGCCGAAATAGTTGTGGGTCCATAAGACCAAATAGAGTTAACACCAACATGAGACAACTGCACTAGTTCAGAAAAATAAATAGAAGGAGCACATCCTCATCTAAGGTTTCTGTTAAGACAACTGGGTTTATCTGGGGAAAATAACGAGGCTTCATACGTGTGTCTTGATAAAGAGATTCATCCGAGATACTGGCCTCTAAAACCTGGGTCACTTCCTGGACAGTATCAGGAGGATCGGGTTGCGGAGTCTGAATAGACTCAAGTAATATCTCAGACGCACAAGGCTCGAGTCCCAAGTTAGGGACTTTAATTAGGGACACGTGACGATCAAAAGAACCATCACTACCCCCAAACTTAGGGTTTTCACTACTCACAGACAAATCTCTAACGATACCTTGAATTTATGGATCTTCAGAGTCTCTAAAGTACTCAAGAGCTTCTTCTAATTCTCTACCCCCAAACTTAAGGTCATCATTATTCTCATAAAGACCTAACACTATTGCTTGGATTTCTGGGTCCGTAGAGTCTTTAAAATACTCAAGGGATTCTTCTACAGATTGATCACACATCTGGTCTAAGAGAATGGTTTCCTCAAATTCATCTAAAGAGTCTCCTAGTAAAGTGTCATGCCACTCATCCTGAACTAAAGTGCTAAACATATTCACTTCTTCTAAATCATCATTCTCAGAAGGTTTCCTAGTAACATTAAATACATTTAGTTCGGTGGTCATATTACCAAAGGATATGTTCATAAGCCCGGTCCTACAATTGATGACATCGTTAGCTATGGCTAAGAATGAGCGACCTAAAATCACCGGGATTTGAGCACTTAGGTCCTGAACAGGCTGTGTGTCTAGAACAACAAAATCCACTGGATAAATAAACTTATCAACCTCAATCAGAACATCCTCTATGACACCACGAGGTACTTTAACAGACCTATCAGCTAATTGAAGTGTCATTTTAGTCGGTTTCAACCTACCAAGACCTAGATGGGTGTAAACATGATATGGAAGTAAGTTAACACTATCTCCTAAGTCAAGTAATGCCTTATCGACCATGTGCTTACCAATTTCATAAGATATGGTGGGGAATTCAGGGTCCTTATACTTAGGGGGTGTTTGGTTCAGAAGGATGGAACTTACTTGACCAGCTAAAAAGGCTTTCTTTTGGACATTAAGCTTACGCTTTCGTGTACAAAGATATTTAAGGAACTTGGCATAAGCAGGCATCTATCTAATTTCTTCTAACAATGGAATGTTAATGTTCACCTACTTAAATGTCTCCATTATCTCGTTGAAAGTCGACTCCTTTTTTGTTGGGGCTAACAACTTTTGATATGGGGCTTCAGGCACAAAGGTAGTCATATCAGGAATTTCTTGGGACTCCTTAGGAATTGTTTCAGTTTCCTCAGGTATGGGCTCCTCCTCTAGGTAAGTAGAAGGTGGAACTACAACATGTTCACTTTCAGGCATGGCGACCTTATTGTCAACTTTCTTTCCACTCCTAAGGGTTGTAATAGAATTCACATGATTGTACGATTTATCTCCTTTGGGGTTAGGATCAGTATGACTAGGGAACCTTTCATATTCTCTCTCACTTATATACTTAGATATCTGGACAACTTGAAGTTCTAATTTAGCAAGAGATTGGGAATTATTCTTAAAATTTTGTTTGGTTTCCTCTTGAAAATTAACCTGGCTCTTTATTAACATTTCCTGGCTTTGTGATAGTATATCTGGCTCTTTTTTAATATACTAAGAGATTCCTCTAAGCTAGTCATTTTACTCTCATATGGGTTCTGAAACTGGTCTTGACCTGAAGAGTTCTTGTCATAATCAAAACCTTGGGGAGGCTGAGAAGTACTAGACTAACCTTGATTCTGGCTCTTAGACCAAGAAAAATTAGGATGATTTCTCCAACCAGGATTGTAGGTCTCTGAGTATGGGTCAAACTTCTGACGGTTCTCAAACCTAGCATTGTTATAGACAGCATGGGCTTGCTCTTCACTAACATGACCTTCCCAAAACAAGTTATTAGGTTCTACTCCACAACTAGAGACTTGAGAGGCTCTAATTCTATCATTAGGTTCAACAAAGGACCTATTTTTAGACTGACCCATTTCCAAAGCTTCTAACCTCCTAGACAAAGCAGCAAACTTAGCATCTGACCCAAAGCTTGTATCTACCACATTGGTGCTACTTCTATTGACCAAGAGTCTTTTAGGGGGTTCAACACAAGACTCCCATTGTTGGGATTTTTCAGCTACATCTTCTAAGAAGGAAAGTGCATCATCAACGCTTTTACTCGTGAATAAACCTGCGCACATAGACTCGACCATGGCTTTGGTCGAATAGTCTAAACCTTCATACAAAATTTCAACTAATTTCATTTTTTCGAACACATGGTGAGGACTGCGACAAAAGATCATTAAATCTCTCTAAAAACCTATAAAGGGGTTCTCCTTCTTGTTGCATACTGGCACTAATTTTCTGCCTAAAGGATACGGTTTTATGCTTTGGGAACCACTTTAAGAAGAAAGCAGCAGTAAGTTGGTCCCATGTTTCTATAGACCCAGATGGTAGATTATTCAGCCAAGACTTGGCTTTATCCCTTAAGGAAAAGGGGAACATCCTAAGTTTCACGACTTCATCACTAAGGTCTTTAATCTTAATTGTTCCACAAACTTCTTCAAAGTCCCTAACATGAAAGTAAGGGTTTTCATCGTCTTTTCCTAAGAATATAGGGACCATCTGAAGGATACCATGTTTCAACTCATAATTAGCCGTAGAGGCTGGAAATTTAATGCACAATGCTCGGTTGGTCCTAGTTGGGTACATGTAATCTTTCAAAGTAGCCATTGCTGGCACAGATGAAGTACTAGGGGTACTTTCCTCACGAAGAGACAAATTCTCAAAACTGAAGTTTCCAAAAATGGGTCTCTCAAAAGAAGAGTATTTGAGCTCCCCGCCTTCACAAGAAGAACTACTAGGTTTTTCATTAATCAAACGACCTAGAATGTTTCTTTTCCAAGCCCGTTCTCTAATGACCTCGGGCATACACTAGAAAAACAAAAACAAAAAATCTTAAAAGGAAGGGAAGTTATAAGCAAACACAAATTAGGCTGACTCCACTAAAGCAAACCTAGGGATTTCTAGCAAACAAAAAGCATGATGGCTCCACTTAGATTGTTTTCTAGACCAGCTTCTAATCCTTCGAAAGGGAATTCGTTACAATCTGAGCAAACCCCTCTGGAATCAATCCGAGTTTAAGTTAGTTGAATAGAGGCGAGGGAATCTATGTGGAGCTTTGATACCCAAGGCCACACCGCATTACAAGGCGGCGCAGTCACGCATTCAACTTTCAGAAACCATCATGAACTTCAAAGCATTCTCAAAAGAGTAACCAATATTTTTCGAACGACTTTCCTATTAAGATCGTTACCCAATCGGTATCGTTCTATTCCAAATTTTAAGCTTAGGTTTGCATTTGGTATTATTTTCCTAAGGCGGGCAAGAAGATAACGGTGATGAAATCCGAACCCTTATCTTGTATGGCTAGTCCTTGCCCTTTAATAGGAATTTAAAACATACGTTTTCAGTTCCTCGACATATATGCAAACGAAGGAATACAGTAACTCGCTGACAGGGGATTCACGAGTGTTTCGAAAAACTTACCTCCCGTTCCAGACGGGGGACGAACCGTTGTAGTCGACTCGGTCCACGACTCCTATGCCATGTACGAACCTGAGGGGCCGAGGTGATATCGTAATCACCGTCATTCTCTGCAAACAGTTTAATATTTAAACAACCATTCCGTAGGGTTTAAAAATAAAAGAATGTCCAAATGTCCAAGTCCAAAGTCCAAAGAGTAAAGAGTAAAGTGCAAAAGAAAAAGAAAATTACAAGAATAAAGAAATCCTAATACAATCTAAAGAAATAAACTCTTTTTTTTTTCCTCTCTTTTTATAATAAAAAAAATCTTCTTCTTTCGTTCCTTTCGCTTTGTCTTCAACTCCAAACTTTAAGTATTCACCAAAAGCTTTGGCAAATTTTTCTTTCGCTCCAAATTCCAAAATCTGTAGTAAAAAGACAAAAACAAAAACGTAAAGAAGAACAAATAAAGTAAAAACAAATAAAAACCTAAAAAAAAGAATAAAAATCTAAAAACTCTAGCCTAAAGACAAGCTCTGTGTCGACGGCGCCAAAAATTGATGGTATTTATCAATGATGTTGTAGTAAAGGTTCGTTGAGACTTGTGAAGGAAGATTTTTTTAGACTCAATTTTTAAAGCAATAAAATATAACAAACTCAAAGTAAGATTTTGTCAAAATTATGGAGAGTCTGGGGCTAGAATTCCACCATTGGTTGATATTAGTGATTTAATAAAACAATAATTATGCAACTCAACATTCAAATTGATTCTAATAGTATTGCCTAGACATGTATATTTTCAAAAGAATAGATGTTAATCCAAGCATAGAATATCAAAACACTAAAGCAAGCATATTCTATCAAGAGAAAATACACCTAACTAATCAAAATCATAAAATCAAATTTTAGTTCAATGCAAAAATCATAATAGAGTTGTTATAATTAATTAAAAGTAGAAATATATCACTTTTACCGAAACAAAGGGTTCCTCCATTGCCCCAAGGATTGGGTTTAGCTCATCTTGATGGAAACACACTCAAAAGTTGATTTCATTGCTCAAATGGTGTTCACAAATGATTAAATGGGAGAAATAATGATTAAACCGGGTTTGTAACACTTGTATTTGTTACAAACTCGGCTGTTACAAAGAACGATAAGTTAAAACTGTTGTTGATACAGTAAATATAAGACTTCTGCAGAACTGTCGCAATTGCTGTAGCATGAACGACGATCTACGGGGGTCTTATGTTCTTCTTGTTCTTCCCGTGTAGCAGCTGAAATTTTTTCTCTGCAACTCGATTCTCGCCTCTGTCTTCTCCCAAACTCTCCGTCCCCCTTATGCTCGACCCCAGAAACCTATTTATACACCTTTGGAACAAGAATAACTCCTCATTAATCCAAAAAATCATCCCATTACTCGGCAGTGAATAAAAATATTCTCGGGATATATTCTTTCCATCCTTCCCTTCTCATACGTTCAATTGCTGCAGATACCCTCCAATACACTCTGTTACACGTCCAAAAGTGAGTGAACAAGTTGTAGACACGCTCCAACTTTCAAAAACAATTCCAACAGAATCCCGTGAGTCTCTCCAATTTTGTTTCGCTTCATTCCCACGCACACAGCCCAGGTTTTTCGATTCTAACACACATGCTAATCCTGTTTAGTCAAAACAGGATATTTCCAACCAACTCTGTCGATTGAATCTCCTTCAAACTCGTAAAAATCTTCTTTGCAAAATATCGGGTTTTCAAAACCCAAATTCCCGCCAAAACCTTGAATTTGAAATGTATAAGAAGGTATGCCCCTATCTAGAGTAGGGGCGCCTTTATCAGCTGGGGTGTCCTAGGGTGCCCTTATCCAAAATGAGGGTGATTTTATCACTTTTGTCCGGGGGTCCAAAAAGCACTTTTCGAGCAACTTTTTTCTGCATAAGTGTAATTCTCCAATAACACCTAAACAAACATTAAAACACCAAAATTAGTACAAAAATCGAGACTAAGAATAGAGAAACTAAGGACAATTCAGACACAAAAATGTGTCTATCATGGTTTCTCGACTTGAGGAAACCTGATTTCTCTTCTCAGCTATCCGTGCTAACACTAAGGTGGGTGTCTTCTAGGCTCCAACAAATATTTTGAGGCCCGCCAACTCAAATGGTCTCAGCTCCACTGTTCCATTAATCCCAACATCACTCTTGTTGAGAATTAATCAAACTTCAGCTCCTTGACAAGAAATATGAAGAGAACAAAATTCTCTTATAACTCTAGTGCATAGCCAATATGACCAATGTTGTAGCTTCTCGTCCCTTCATGTAAATCCAAGCCATTTTTCCTGGAAATATGGAAAACAAACATAATATACAAATTTACAAGAAAACTATTAAGAAAAGTGTATGAAAATCGATACTAGAATTAGGCGTTTTAGACACCTATCACCTCGCGCATTTCTTCTTCTTCCTTCGTGGGATATGGTGATTTGGTGTATGATTTTTTGGGTGGTCGCATGCTTATTTTGAGTATCTCTTCTTCCATTGCCAAAATCGAGTTTGTCGGAGTATGTCTTCGGTAGAATTTCTACTTGACCGTGGAGTTGTCATTGTCAAAAGAACTTGCTAGGGGAAAAACCATTTTTTCCTCTATATTTAAAACCCAATTGCAACGGCTATTTTTTTGGGGAAAAGTGTACACCAAATAGATTCGTTGGGATTCTAAGCTACAATAGAATAGAGTCGTCAATAATTATGTATATGTACTCTAATGACTCTCAGTTGAAAAGCATCCAGGAGACAATGCAAATTTAGATTTGATAGTCGTTACCCTGTATGTATATACACGCTAACGACTCTAGTGATGAATACATCCAGGAGACATTGCAAATTTAACCTTTAAAGTCGTTAGGGAACATGATAATATGTACTAACGACGCTAAGAGTCGTTAACAAATAATTTCAAGACAGTTAACGAATGAACTTGTACAAAGAAAAAAAAAACATAAGCCACAAGAGTAAACACATTGTATTCATCAAGCATTCTTCAAAATACAACTATCCGGGGTCAAGATACAACCACTTACAAAAGGTATGCTTAAAAATGCAATGCAAAGGCCAAAATAAACGTCTTCACTCACGATTCACCGCCCATGTCTACGTAAATCAGGGTTGGGTCCATAGCATTCCAAATGTTCATTCCATACTCATACTGGTTTGTCCACTCCTTGGTGTACTCTCCCCAATCACCATAGACCACCCGTGGCAAAGGGAATTCTTCGGAAATCTTCAAACCTATGTAATGGTTATCGTTCACATGTGCCATTATAATTCTTCTCTTCTTTATCGCCGCCTCACACTTATTTCTTGAGGGTGCGTAAATACAGGAGCCTCCGGGGAAGCCTTTACTGAATACTATTACAACACAAGTGAATGTGTCAGCTAAAAGTTGACCACCAAAGGGCATTTGCATTCAAAACTTATAACCGGCCTTCTTCGACCCTTTCCGCCATTTCACGTTAGATAACAACTCCTTGAACTTCTGTTCTCTCTCTTTTGAATCTCCGTCCATGATCATGGTTAAATAGAGTTGCTTGTCATTCACAAGTGTAGCTGCCATTTTTGTTCTTGCATATTCGATTTGGGTGAGATTTAGTTCGTCGGCCACCTCAAAATGCCCCTATTATTTGATTGCAACATGATAACCACAATTTCCATCCGCATCAACGTCGTCGGTGGATATAAGGTCATCTAAGATGACGTATGGAAGTTGTGCGGTATACTCTTCATACAAAGTGTAAGCAACACGATGTGGTCTTCCTTGCGAATCCCTCGGTGTATGCGGATTTCCTAATTTACCTCTTATCGTCACCATTACGCTCGGTTGGCTCTGTTGAGTGTCGACCACATGTTCTTCCGTATGTATAACTTCGCTATTATTTTGTGTTAAGTCTTCGTTTTTGGACCGACTCCTTTTCTTGGGAAGGAAAGACTTCTTGTACTCCGTAAATTCCTCTTGTACATAATAATGACGTGAAGGGTTACTGGTGCAGATCTTCACATCATTCACAGTTTGTCTGAACGACTTTTTAGTTGTTGGTCTTCCCGGTGGTTTTTGTTTCACTGGATCCTCTTCTACTCCCAAGCACTTACGGGCAGACGACCATAAATTAGAAACCAGTATTTATCTTCCCGCATAAGTCTCTCTTTGATATTTCTCATTGATGTACTTTCCAATCTCCAAATCTCCAAATTGTTCATCAGAAGCTCCTGAGGGAGTTAGGTCAAAAGAAAGTTGATTCCAAAAAGGATCAATATCTGCGAGGGGAATAAGCTCCTTATACCCTCCAAGATTATCTCTACAAGGGAGACCAAGCCAAGTATCGGTTGTACAATTACATGTAAACACTTTTTCTTGGGAAGCTTTCTCTCAGAATCGGAATAGTTCAGCCATCATATGCTTTATTTCCCACCATGACACTTGGTGTGCAACCCCCCTTAGCAAATCTTTTTCTGGTAGGTATTGCTTCAAAAAACGGTCTTTACTATGATCCATCTGAGAATCAATCTTGATAAGATCATTCTCGGCGTGTTCGTGAATAGCTTCTTGTACCGTAACCATCCCACCATTGTTGAGCTCAAGAATTTTTTTCAAACGCCCGTGAGACTGCTCAGCAATACTCGTTGACTCATTCTTGAAGTGCTTGTACTTATTAGTTAATGCATAAACGAACTTCTCCTTCCAAGGATTCAACAACGTATCTAGGAAATATTCGACCACCTTCTTATAATCCGTACTCCAATCATCAATAAACTTCTGCAATCTAGCATAGTACTTCACCTCGGTTTTTGAATGAACCAATTAGTCCCACTCTTTGCAGAATACCTCTCATACATCCCCCTTTTCGTCGTATTTTTCCTTATCTTTCTTTCTCTCTGCCGCTCTCTCTTCTCTTGAAAGTTTACTCAGACGCTCGTCTTCCTCCTCGGAACATTGATTACCCTTCGCCGGTTTGATTTTTTGGATCTGTTTCTTGCAATTTTGAAAAATATTTTGTTGGATGTGCCACGTACAAATAAAATGTTGAGCTAGTGGAAAAACCTGACGAACGGCACTCATAACTGAAAAATCTCGATCCGTAAATATAACTTGCGGTGTTTGTTCACCACGGTAGATCAACCTCACTTGTTCCAACGCCCAAACATAGTCCTCTATTTCTTCGTGTTCCATAAAGACCCACGCCATGGTGAAAGATTTTTTATCCGAAGTATGACTAACCACGTTCAACGTCGGCATGTTATACCTGTTGGTCTTATAAGTGCAATCTATGAACAATACTTGGTAGAAACATTGTGCCAATGCCACCATCCTAGGATGGGCAAGAAAAATATGAGTGACTTTGTCGCCCGGACCCACACTTATTTGCATGGCATAGTTAAGTTTTTCTGCCAACCACTCTGATTGTTGCATGATCAATCTGCCATCCCATTCAGTCTTCTTGAGGGTTGCTTTGGCAGCGTAAATAGTGGAAATAGTTGACAAGTTAGACTTATCGGCCTTTTTAATTGCAGTAAGGATCTTAAGGGGCCTAATTTCCTTCATCTGCCGTAGCATTTCCATTTCATGAGGTTGCAATCGGGCATATGAAGGGTGGCCGTAAGACTTTTTGGTGGAGGGTGATTGTGATGACCGTCGGGAATACTATACAATAACCATTGTCGAGTTTTAGTATTCATCTTGAACACAATCCTGAACGGGCATTTTATCTTCTTCGAATTGTAGACCCTGGTCGTCTTCTTCACATACTTGTAATTCTTTCCTTTATGACTTTCTTCCTTATCACCGGCTCTCTCGCATACCATATCCATTTCTTTCTAACTAGCGTGCTTGCTTTTAACAACCACGCACATCTTCTCTTTTGCCTTGGAAATAGCCCATTGCCTTGCCTCTTCCTTATTTTCCCAAGTCTAATTTTGAGCAAATAACACGTTCATGAGAACACTAAGTAAAAAAAAATCCAAAACATATATATCCATTCAAACCATTAAACCTTACCAAATCATTGATGTAGTGTTCGGAGGTATTCGGCCCGATAGCAGAGACGGGTTCAGGTTGAGAGCTCTGCAAAACCAACTACAAAAAAAAAGGGTCGTCAGCTTTTATAAAATACTCCAAACGACTGTTGGGTTTTTATATTAGACATCATGTGAGTCGTCACATAAAATATTTACAGACAACCGACTATTAGGGTCGTCAAGTGGAATATTTTACTGACGACTCTAACAATCGTCACTTTAAAAAAAATATGACCAACGACCCTTGTGCGGTATATGAATACTAAATACCACCGACTGTAAGGGTCGGCAATGAATTAATAATATGTCTAACGACCATAATTGCAGTTATTGCAAAAATTTAAAATTTGAAACAACGGTTCAATCCTAGGTGTAGTTATTTCATATTTGGAAAATGGGTAACCGTTTTCTTTTTCAAAAAATAGCCGTTTGTACTTTTTTTACTATAAAAAGAGACCTATCCCTATCAAAAATTCTATTCACCCATCACTTTCAAACACCTAATTTGTATTCACCCATCACTTTCAAACACCAAAAATGGCTCAAATTCCATTCAACAATCAAGAGGATGTTGCTATTTTTAGAGCACTCATCACGGTTGAAAAGCATGACTTTAAAAGAGAGCACTGGGTATTCTCAAACCACGACGAAGCCGAAGATCCCTACCTTAACCAAGATCAAACATCCAATGATTGGTGGGAACGTGTGTTTATTATTTTCAAAGAACTTAACAGAAATCGTTATGGAAGGTTTCTCCAAGACATTAGGGAGAGATACGATTTACTCTACAAGGAGTGCGAAGCGCTGAAAGACGAATTTGAAGCGAGACACAAGGCTCTTCCCAAAGAAGGTGGCACCACTAGAGTAAGTTTGTCAATCAATAAGGCCTCTCATATGGTTATTTTCATTTAAAATGCTAACTAATAATTAAATTTTATTCTCCAGTACACTTTGGGTTGCATCCAATACGAGGAAAAGTACGGCCACGAGTTTTTGCACGAAGATTGCTATCGTCTCTTGACAAAAAATTTCTGGCAATTCAAACAATATTGTTAAATATTCAATGGCAATGTAGTGAACCATTCTAATTATGTCTTTTCCTTCTGTTTTATTTTCGAATTACATGTACGTTTCTTTCCAATTCAATAAAAACAGTTCATCTTTTAATTATCAAAGCCAGGGTCGTCAAGTTACAACTATTAAAATCCAACGACTCTTTGTTTTTTCAAACTCAGCACTAAGAGTCGTCTGTTTAGGAGAAATAAATATGAACAACTCGTGATGCTCAATAGATCAGATACTTCAAGATGGAGTCGTCATACTTTAAAAGTCTTAACCGACGACCTTCAATATCAGAAAGCATCGTCACTTTGTTAATATGGGAACAAGGGTCATCAGCTTTTATAAAATATGCCAACTGACTGTTGGGTTTTTATATTAGACATCATATGAGTCGTCACATAAATTATTTATAGACAACCGACTTTTAGGGTCGTCAAGTATATTTTTTAACGAACGACTCTAAGGGTCGTCACGTTATAAATAATCTGACCAACGACCATGCTGCGGTGCTCCAAAACTATAGACCACCGACTGTTAGGGTCGGAATTGAATAATTAATATGGCCAACGACCCTAAGTGCAGTTATTGAAAAAATTTGAAATTTGAAACAACGGTTGAATCCTAGGTGCAGTTATTGCATATTTGGAAAATAGGTAACCGTTTTTGTAGTTGCGGATTATCTCACAACTACACCCTCATAAGAATCCAATATGATGATCTCAATTATTTGATGTGAAGATGAATATTAAAGTACTAAAATTATAAAAAAGACACAAAGATTTTTACGTGGTTCGATCAATGTGATCTACATCCACGATGCTTCACTAGTGATTGTATGTAATTACATGATTTTACAATTGAGGCTCCATTAATGAATATTTGGAGCTCTAGAATTTTGGGGAAGAAGATGATAAAGAAAATGAATCCCTCTCTTAACAATTTTCTCTCTCCTCCTAAAATTATCCTCTCTCTCAAAATGTGTCTCTCCCACTTCTCATGCCTAAATGGCTATTTATATGATTTTACAATAGATGACAGTTGTGTTGTCCCGCCATTTCGGATTTGAAGATTATCTTGCGAACCTTCATGGCTTCCTTTGCTCGCAAAATGTCCTTCTTGCTCGCAAAATGTATTTTCTCTCCACAATTTCGTAAGTTATTATTTGCTGTGATATATATTCCGCTCCTACATCTTGCCTCTTTTTTCTTGAATATTGCTTGAAGAGCGATCTTTAAGAAAAAATCACTTGTTGTGGTTGTTGGAGTAGTCTTTGATATTTGTTGATGAAGGAACGAGTGAAAGAATACTAGTCTTGAAAAGTATATACTTGCCTCTATTCTTTTGCGAAGTTCTGAAGATTTAAGAAGTAATTAGAAGTATCATCTTGCGAAGTATGAAGTATGAGAAGTATCTTGAAGAAGTATGAAGTATATATAAGAAATATAAAATATCCTTGAAGAAGTATAAGAAGTACTTAATCCTCGAAATATATAAGAAGTATGAAGTATCCTTAAGAAGTATAAGAAGTTTTTAATCCTCGAATTATATATGAAGTATAAAATATCCTTGATGAGAGTGATAAATATTGCCTCTGTTCATGTGAAATTATTATTCCACTTTTGGTGAGGATTCTTGCTGAGAAGATAAAGAACATCAAATGTTTTCTTGGGTATCCATAGTTGCCTCTGTTCTTTATCTATGAAGGAGAATCCTTGAAAAAATGTTGAATAATTAAATTGCATCTCTATTCTTATCTTGCCTTTGCCTCAAGTGGTAACCCTGCTAACTTCTGAATTTTTCTGCAAATTTCTGAATTTTTCTGTGAATTTTTGGGATTTTCTGCGAATTTCTGAACTAATGAATAGTGTTGCGAATAGTGCTGCGAACTTACTGTTGCGAATAGTGCTGTGTATAGTGCTGCGAACTTAATGTTGCGAACATAGTGTTACGAACTATGAATAGTTCTGCGAGTTATGAATTTTTCTGCGAAGTTTCGCGGTATTTTCCTGTAAAATATTTGTGCGAACATAATACTTATGTAATGATTATGTTATGAAATGCTTATGCGATGCTTATGCCATGAAATGTTTATGCAATGCATTTATGATGCAAATATGATGCTTGAATGATGCGAGTATGATGCTTGTATGATGCAAATATGATGCTTGTATGATGCAAGTATGATGCTTGTATGATGTGAATACTTATCTATTATAATGCATAGCTAATTTTTGTGTTACTTAGCTCATTTTGCTGCAGTAAAATTGATATATCTTTGAATTGCCTCTATTCATATAATCATCTTCGCAAGTTTACTTGTGTATTTTCGCGAATGAAATCGCCTCTTCTGGTATGACTTCGTGATATATATTCTTGTAAAAATTCTTCAATGATATTAATGGAATTGTCTTCTTTGATATATATTATCTTCAAAATTCTTCAATGATCTTGATGGAATTGTCTTCTTTGATATATATTCTCTTCAAAATTCTTCAATGATCTTGACGAAGTTGTCTTCTCTTCAAAACTTCATGATGTATATTCTTGTATAATTTCTTCAATGATTGTAATGAATTTCATTAATTGATGTGGTCTTATCATGCCTTCCTAAGTAAAGGTCTTATTTTGCCACCTCTTTTGTAGTAAACTTTTGTATTTGCGATTATATGACAAGTCTGAACATTCTTGCGAACATACAACCTCGTGACATTATCGTCTTGCGATGAAATCGCAGGACGTTCTTACAGTTTCATGCAAAAACCCATTGATCTCATCTTAACTTCTTTGAATAGTATTTTAGGCTCTTCAGGAATTGTTGCGACAATATGACAGGCCTAAATATTCTTGCGAACATAAAGCCCCATGACATTGCCGTCTTGCGATGAAATCGCATGACGTCTCTACACTTTCATGTAGTGACCCATTGATCTCATCTTAACTTGTTTATTATGTTCTGCGAGTTCTTTATTCTTTTCTTTTTTTTTTTTTTTTTTTTTTAGATGAATTTCTAAAAAGGTCAAACTTCGAGATTTTCTGTTGATTAGAAATTTACATTTCGCAAAAACAAAATAAAAAAGATTTTATTGAAAGTTTTCATTCTTCGTAGGGATAAATTATTCATCTTAATACCATACATCTTACTAACCAAATTCATTGATCGTTTTCATTCTGTGAAGTTCACTTTTGCGATTGTTAGAGTCCTTTTTCCTAGGATGGGAGAAATAACATTTATGACTAAAAATTTCTGGGAGATTGACAGTGAATTGTTTCTTACGATATTAAGCCAATTTGTGAGAGGGTATACAGGAAGGAGATAAAGGAAAAATAGAAAAATGAAACTAATCAAAGAACGCAAAGGAGAAATTACATTTCTATGAAAGCACCCCTACTCACGAAGCATATAAAGCTCAATTCTCCAAAGCCCACATTCATATCTATTACCTTACAGTAGCAAGTCAATGGCACCTTAAAGAACCTGCGAGCATAACCAATATGGATAAAACACATGCGAAGAGAAATGAAGTCCTGGATAAAAGAAGAGAAGTTAATAAAGAAACAAACTTGTGAAGAATCTTTGCAACACAGTATAGATTTGCGAAGCAACAATATTAGACTTGCGAATATTAATTTGCGAATCTTTGTAAGCCTATTTTGTATGAGAAGTTAATGGATCATGTGAAGAGGAGCTCAAGAGATGTAAAGTATAGGAAGAAGATGTACAGTGACCTGCATCAGTACTGTGTATATGACGCGAAGAAGATATAGGATCATGGACAAGTCACAAAAACTTATCACATTAAAAAGGAAACACATAAGACATACAAGTAAAGAAGTTAGTATAGGAAGGAAAGAAATATAAAATGCACAGAAGAGCTAAAAAAGGGCTATGCAACAATTCAGTTTGAACAACAAGGAAGGATTTTGCGAAGAAATATCATTCCAAGGAAGGAACCATCTATACAAAAAAGAAGTTAATGCTGAGAAGGGTAGGGATACACAGGACGTCTCTGCGAAGAAGAAACCAAACGGGAGAAGTTCGCAAGCCTTTCTACGAAGTTCGTAAGAATAAGCATATAGAGAGATAAGCAGCAATGACAGTAAAAAAAAAAAAAAAAAAAAAAAGGAAGGAGAACCAGTAGAGGATACTGAGAATGAATAAAAACAGAGCGTGAGGAGCAGGGAAAATTAATCAACATTGATGAACTGTTGCTGAGAAGAACAAAATACGAAAAGAGAAAACTTGGTGAATTAAGGTTTCAACATGGAGTGTTCATTTCGCAGACAACGGACATCACATTTAGTTGCAAACAAAGAATGAAGACAACAAATATCTTGATATGTAAGAGGAAAAGCCAACACATCGTAACCCAACAGGAAAAGAAGGACGTTTTCATTTCAACAAGAAAAGAGGATAACCTCCGTCATTGCGAGCTCATAAGGTGAATTGATCAAAACGTACAAGATGTTCGTTTACTTCGTGCAAATTATTATTTCGCAAGATTTTTGGATATTTCACAAGAAGAAAGTGGGAGATTATTTCGCAAGAAATGGCAAGTCATATACTTCGCAAGAGACAATAACAATCCGTAAAAAGTTAAGTACCATTTCCTTGAATATTTATTTTAAAGAAGACAAAAGATTTTTGATGTTATCTACCAAAAGCGATATACTCGCAAGATTTCTAAAATTTCTAAAATTTCAAAACATTTCAAAGATTTTTTAGATTGGTGAAAAACGACACAATCGCAAGATTCAAAAATGACTTCATCACAAAAATTTAAAGATCTCAATTTTTTTCAAAGACTTCAAAATTACAAAAAATAGAGAAAAGTAAATTCCTATATTTCTATAGAACAATTTTGATTAATACTTCTCATACTTTTCATACTTCTTATACTAAACATTTCATGAAAACATTCAACATTTTATGTACATGAAAAATTTACGATGAATTTTTAAAAGGCGAAAAAATACCGCCATTTACGATTAACTTGCGAATAAAAGACCACAATCTGTGATCAGCCTCCAAAAAAGAAAGAGAGCCGCAGAAAATTTTATACAGGCAAACCTTTGTGGCGTACACCCTAGTTCGCGAAGCTATATTTCGTAAGAGGCAAAGTCCTAAAGTACGTCATTTAAGGGGGTACCTATAAACGTGGATAAGGGTAACCGGAACACCACCAAGGACCCTTAGTACATGATAAAAATTTAGGGGTACAACCCAATAATGGGGTACCTATACGGGTTAGACACCTTGGATTCTCACCTAATCTAGCGATATTACGCAATATAAAATGCGGTGTAAGAGGATTTAGGTTGGGCGACTAAGGCATACTGTCTTTCCCAAGAAGTGCAGAAAACGATCAAGGCGCCGAGGTACACGGTTGAGTCAAGAGTGCCGGGTGAGGTTGAACCACATCTGCCATTTTTGACAAGTCTTGGCAAATGATGCACTTGGCCCAAAGATACCCCATAGGGTGCAACCTCGTAACTATAAGCCCTATAGGCAAAAAGGATAAGAGGTTGCGATCAAAAGCTGGTTGTTGGCAGAACCGGATGGGAAGAGCTAACTTTGTATGGTCGATGTACGCTTCCTTGAAGGGGCAATCAGGGGGAAGATAAAGGGCAGCACCCTCCATTAGGGAGCTGATACGTGATATAAGACGCAAATGTCATGAGGCTTCTTGTTTGCGAAAACATAAAGGCTTGTCATATTTGTGCAACAAATGAAGTTCTGCGAGCCTTCTAAAAAAAAAAAAAAAAAAAAAGAAAGAAAAGAATAAAGAACTCGCAGAACATAATAAAGAAGTTAAGATGAGATCAATGGGTCACTACATGAAAGTGTAGAGACGTCCTGCGATTTCATCGCAAGACGGAAATGTCATGGGGCTTTATGTTCGCAAGAATATTTAGGCCTGTCATATTGTCGCAACAATTCCTGAAGAGGCTAAAATACTATTCAAAGAAGTTAAGATGAGATCAATGGGTTTTTGCATGAAACTGTAAGAACGTCCTGCGATTTCATCGCAAGACGATAATGTCACGAGGTTGTATGTTCGCAAGAATGTTCAGACTTGTCATATTATCGAAAATACAAAAGTTTACTACAAAAGAGGTGGAAAAATAAGACCTTTACTTAGGAAGGCATGATAAGACCACATCAATTAATGAAATTCATTACAATCATTGAAGAAATTATACAAGAATATACATCATGAAGCTTTGAAGAGAAGACAACTTCGTCAAGATCATTGAAGAATTTTGAAGAGAATATATATCAAAGAAGACAATTCCATCAAGATCATTGAAGAATTTTGAAGACAATATATATCAAAGAAGACAATTCCATTAATATCATTGAAGAATTTTTACAAGAATATATATCACGAAGTCATACCAGAAGAGGTGATTTCATTCGCGAAAATACACAAGTTTACTTGTGTAGATGATTATATGAATAGAGGCAATTCAAAGATATATCAATTTTACTGCAGCAAAATGAGCTAAGTAACACAAAAATTAGCTATGCATTATAATAGATAAGTATTCACATCATACAAGCATCATACTTGCATCATACAAGCATCATATTTGCATCATACAAGCATCATACTCGCATCATATTTGCATCATAAATGCATTGCATAAACATTTCATGGCATAAGCATCGCATAAGCATTTCATAACATAATTATTACATAAGTATTATGTTCGCACAAATATTTTACAAAATTTTACAGGAAAATACCGCGAAACTTCGCAGAAAAATTCATAACTCGCAGAACTATTCATAGTTCGTAACACTATGTTCGCAACATTAAGTTCGCAGCACTATACACAGCACTATTCTCAACAGTAAGTTCGCAGCACTATTCGCAACACTATTCATTAGTTCAGAAATTCGCAGAAAATCCCAAAAATTCACAGAAAAATTCAGAAATTTGCAGAAAAATTCAGAAGTTAGCAGGGTTACCACTTGAGGCAAAGGCAAGATAAGAATAGAGATGCAATTTAATTATTCAACATTTTTTCAAGGATTCTCCTTCATAGATAAAGAACAGAGGCAACTATGGATACCCAAGAAAACATTTGATGTTCTTTATCTTCTCAGCAAGAATCCTCACCAAAAGTGGAATAATAATTTCACATGAACAGAGGCAATATTTATCACTCTCATCAAGGATATTTTATACTTCATATATAATTCGAGGATTAAAAACTTCTTATACTTCTTAAGGATACTTCATACTTCTTATATATTTCGAGGATTAAGTACTTCTTATACTTCTTCAAGGATATTTTATATTTCTTATATATACTTCATACTTCTTCAAGATACTTCGCATACTTCATACTTCGCAAGATGATACTTCTAATTACTTCTTAAATCTTCAGAACTTCGCAAAAGAATAGAGGCAAGTATATACTTTTCAAGACTAGTATTCTTTCACTCGTTCCTTCATAAACAAAGATCAAAGACTACTCCAACAACCACAACAAGTGATTTTTTCTTAAAGATCGCTCTTCAAGCAATATTCAAGAAAAAAGAGGCAAGATGTAGGAGCGGAATATCACAGCAAATAATAACTTACGAAATTGTGGAGAGAAAATACATTTTGCGAGCAAAGAATATTTTGCGAGCAAGAAGGACATTTTGCGAGCAAAGGAAGCCACGAAGGTTCGCAAGATAATCTTCAAATCCGAAATGGCGGGACAACACAACTGTCATCTATTGTAAAATCATATAAATAGCCATTTAGGCATGAGAAGTGGGAGAGACACATTTTGAGAGAGAGGATAATTTTAGGAGGAGAGAGAAAATTGTTAAGAGAGGGATTCATTTTCTTTATCATCTTCTTCCCCAAAATTCTAGAGCTCCAAATATTCATTAATGGAGTCTCAATTGTAAAATCATGTAATTACATACAATCACTAGTGAAGCATCGTGGATGTAGATCACATTGATCGAACCACGTAAAAATCTTTGTGTCTTTTTTATAATTTTAGTACTTTAATCTTCATCTTCACATCAAATAATTGAGATCATCATATTGGATTCTTATGAGGGTGTAGTTGTGAGATAATCCGCAACTACAGTTTTCTTTTTCAAAAAATAGTCGTTTGTACTTTTTTTACAATAAAAAGAGACCTATCCCTATCAAATGTATTCACCCATCACTTTCAAACACCAAAAATCAGTCCCCCATCACTTTTAAACACCAAAAATGGCTCCAACTCCGTTCATTAAAAAAGAAGATGTTGCTATTGTCAAAGCACACACCACTCTCACGAAGCACTCCGTTGAGGAAGCACAATGGATGACCGGTAACGAAGAACCAACCAGAGGGCCTTACCTTGGGCATGATAAAAACACCCATGCTTGGTGAAAACGTGTATTTAAGGTTTTTAAGGCACTAGACGGAAATCTTAATAGAAGGACGGTCGCGCAGATAAGTAAAGGTACGATTTAATACACAATGAATGTGTATTGCTAAGAGACTAATTGAAAGATAGAAAAGAAGCTCTTCCCAACGAAGCTCGAATAAATAGAGTAAGTTTGTGAATCGATATGCCGTCATCCCTAAAATTATTTCTTTCGTTATGTTTATTTAAGAATGCTAGCTTATAAAAAATATTGTGTCTATAGTACTCTTTGGGTCGTAGCCAATACGAAATAAAGTAAGGCAATGAGTTTTTGCACGAGGAATGCTATGCTCTCTTGGAGGAAACCGAATGGGAATTCTCCTTCTATAATTAAACTCGTTTAGGTTTTCGATGGCAATGTATTGAACTATTTTATGTCTTTCCATTCTATAATTAAACTCGCCTTATGTTTTATTTCTAATTACATGTACGTTTCTTTCCAATTCAATAAAAATAGTTCAGCTTTTAATTATCAAAGAAAGGGTCGTCAAGTTAAAACTATTAAAACCCGACGACTCTTTGTTTTTTCAAACTCACCACTAAGAGTCGTCTGTTTAGGAGAAA
This sequence comes from Papaver bracteatum, assembly GCA_023529315.1. Lineage (NCBI taxonomy): Eukaryota > Viridiplantae > Streptophyta > Magnoliopsida > Ranunculales > Papaveraceae > Papaver > Papaver bracteatum. The sequence continues at coordinate 3,802,079 of JAJJWX010003419.1, forward strand.
TAAATACGAACGACTCTTGATGCTCAATACATCAGATACTTCAAGATGGAGTTGTCATACTTTAAAATCCATAACCGATGACCCTCAATATCAGAAAGAGTTGTCTCTTTGTTAATATGGAAAATGACGACTCTTATAGCAGTAAATGCGAACTTTGAATCCACCAAATGTGGTTGAGTCCACCAACGGAAACAAAATTCAAAAAAGAGGCAGTTGGGTCGTTCAACTCTATAAATAGAGACCCAAGACTCACCTAATACTCACACAACTCTTTCATTCTTAACCTTCTATTGATGGTGGTCTTTAGTTTAGGGTTAAAATCGTAAAACGCTAAACCCTAGCAGACACTTAAAACAAGCATTTACTAGGCGCATTGATAAAAGCTATTAATATTTCCCTAATAATTACTAGGGTATATTTTTTCAAATTAGGGTTACGACAAACCAAACCCTAATTCACCTCGTGTGCCAATGGAAAATTATGCCAGCCACGCCTAGCCCAAGCTAGCCGCGCCATGCCAATCGCAACGTGCCATAGTCCTAGCTATGCTAGCCGCATCTCGTGTGCCAATGGCAAATCATGACCACCACACCCTACCGCGCCAAATCATGCCAACCATGCTAGCCGCACCCCGCGTGCCAATGGCAAATCATGCCAGCCACGCCTAGCCCAAGCTATCCGCGCCATGCCAAATGTACCATGCCATGGCCCTAGCCGTGCTATCCGCACCCCGCGTGCCAATGGCAAATCATGCCAGCCACGCCTAGCCCAAGCTAGCCGCTCCATGCCAATCGCATCGTGCTATGGCCCTAGCTATGCTAGCCGCATCTCGTGTGCCAATGGAAAATCATGCCAGCCACACCCTACCGTGCCAAAGCATGCCAACCATGCTATCCACACCCCGCGTGCCAATGGTAAATCATGCCAGCCACGCCTAGCCCAAGCTAGCCGCTCCATGCCAATAGCATCGTGCTATGTCCCTAGCTATGCTAGCCGCATCTCGTGTGCCAATGGAAAATCATGCCAGCCACACCCTATCGTGCCAAAGCATGCCAACCATGCTAGCCGCACCCCGCGTGCCAATGGAAAATCATACCATCCACGCCTAGCCCAAGCTATCCGCGCCATGCCAATCGCACCGTGCCATGGACCTAGCTATGCTAGCCGCATCTCATGTGCCAATGGAAAATCATGCCAGCCACACCCTACCGTGCCAAAGCATGCCAACCATGATAGCTGCACCCCGCATGCCAATGGCAAATCATGCCAGCCACGCCTAGCCCAAGCTATCCGCGCCATGCCAATTGTACCATGCCATGGCCCTAGCCGCACCCTGAGTGCCAATGGAAAATCATGCCATCTATGCCTAGCCCACGCCAGCCGCGCCATGCCAATCGCACCGTGCCATGGCCCTAGCTATGCTAACCGCATCTCGTGTGCCAGTGGAATATCATGCCAGCCACACCCTACCGCGCCAAAGCATGCCCACCATGCTAGCTGCACCCCGCATGCCAATGGAAAATCATGCCAGCCACGCCTATCCCAAGCTATCAGCGCCATGCCAATTGCACCATGCCATGGCCTAGCTATGCTAGCTGCACCAATGGAAAATCATGCCAGCTACGCCTAGCCCAAGCTAGACGCGCCATGCCAATTGCACCATGCCATGGCCCTAGCCATGATAGCCACGTCTCGTGTGCCGATGGCAAATCATTCCAGAAACACCTAACCCGAGCTAGTTGCGCCATAACTTGGCCCTAGCCACGCCATGCACCCATGGAAAACCTTTGGCCACATATGCCAACATAGCCATGCCGAGGCATGCCATGATAGCTTGTCCATGCCGCTGTCCCTCATAAAATCCTCCTGAGTCTTGCTTTCGGGTTGTTTGGACCCCTCGAACGAGTTCAAAACCTAAATATACCCGAGTAAGGAGATATGAGATTCTTTTCTGGTTGATTTGAGGGGCGGACCATCAAATTCCGAGTCCGTACTAGAATTCTGTAGCGGTTCTAGTGAAGGGAACTAATTAGGGTGTCTAAACCAAATTGAATCCAGGCGCCCATCAACGGTTGCGCTTCAATCCCAGGAGCAAATCATGGCCGTATAAAGTATCCTCATGACTTTATCCCTAGCTTGGTCACACACCTAGCCAAGTGTCACATGCCCATTTAATCGCCTAAAATTTTCACGGGGCATGACCGACAATACTATGTGGTTCAGCGAATCAACTTCACCCACAAGTACTCAGCCTTGCACACTTGCATCAAAGTATGCATCTGCCTTCACTCATAAGGCCATACGCAACAGAAGTCTTTTCTTCTTTCTATCTAACTCTTCATGCCCCCATAAGCATAAGAGGTTCTGCCATGCACTTCAAAAATTCTCACACAAACCAGCAACACAATGAACACAAAGATATGACACAATTAACCCATTTTATTGTATCAAAGGAAGATTACAAAACTCGTCCATCACATGGACCAAAAACAGGCCATTCACCCTCTTGGTGAATGCCTAACTCTCCCAAACATGAGACTAACTCTCTCCTATGTAGCCTAATGATTTTCCTACTCCTTAGGACTATTTATACAGTGGTTACAATGGCCAAAACCGTGCACAACACTTGCACACGCATGGAATAGCCATGTGTCCCATCAGGTAGTTTCTATAACCGCCAGCTTTCTTTTCAACCGCCACCTTTTGTGTTGTCAAGCCAACAGATGCCACATCTGTTCTAGGTGGTTAGAAACACTCCCACATGGTTATAACTTATTTTATAACCGTTTTACTTCGTCTCACATCATTGGAATGCTTGTGAAGATCGTAACCAACTCGTAACCGTCACTTGAGCCGTATTCCACCACTTGTTGCGCCATACTGGATTCTGCCTTGATCCAACGTTCAGCCCTCTTGGCCCTGCATGTTTATCATTCTAAACTCATGCATGGACAATTCTTAAGCTTCCATCATCAATGCCAACTCCTTAATCTCACTCTAGTTACTTGTGCGTCATATATGCTTCACTTCGTCAATTAGCTTGACAATAGCAATGCAACTCTTGCATTACCAACTTGTTTGCACTGTTCAGACTTTATCCCTTCCTTGAACCAATGCATAGACTAACTCTTAGTCTATTTCACTCTTATTGCATCATCCTTGAGTTTGGGTCAACTCAATTCCATGGATATGCATCGATGCCAACATTGCATGTTACATCTGTCAACTTTGGCCATGTCTTGCCTTTCCTCAATGAAGCCTTATTGTGTCGGCCAATAAACTTCATTCCTTAGCCAAATGTATTTAAAATGTAGCACCACTCTTGCGTTTCATTGGCCCTGTAGGGTTATGCCATTCTTGACACTTGACAGTCTATACAGTATACCGCTATTATGGCTTCGCAATGCGCCATAACGGATGAATACTGACTTGGCCTGCAACTTCGTAACGCGTCATCATTATGCGTCACTTGTAGCACTGCAATAGACCTCCCCCACCTAATACATTCAACGCCCTCATTGAACGCAACAAAGTATACTCGTTATACTTGTTCTCTGGCCTTGTACGCTTCTAAACCCTTCTTAGAAATCAGCAAACTTTGTTTGGCCTTTAACTTTGCCAAAACTTTTACGCCTAGTACTAAATGCCATCACTTAGCTTACTTCCTTGCCATTGATCCTACTCTAACTCCCACTACAATCGCATATCAACACCCAAATGCAACTTGGAAATTCCTCTTGCCAACTCCCTGAATTAGACTTGTCACTTGAATCATTTATGCCTAAGTGTACACAAGCAATGATTCCTACAACTGATCATAATGATCATTACCATAGTCTTACGCCTTCATTCTCCGACTTTAGTTGCACCACGCAACTTGACAGGACTTATACAAAACTTGGCCTTAAGCTTCAATCATGTTGCGCCTTCTCCAAACATGTCATTCCTTAAGGTAAGAACTTTATGATTTCATACCACTCTTGGTATGCGCCTCAACCTATGGCTTTTGCTGCACTTTGCAAACATTAGCACCTTCACTAGATTTTGCCTTCAAATCATGTTGCAAACTTCACCTTCTCGGACTCGCATCATTTGTATGCCAAAGAACCAGCACCTCGCTGTTCTTGCATCGTCGCGACACCTTGATTGAAATGCATGACTTTGGTATAGTCATGACTTAGGATACCCCTAACATTAGACCGCCTTCCCAGAAACCAAGCATCCTCTTCACGCGCCTTTGAAACCATCACTTTAAGCATCACTTTCTCTTTCAAACTACTACGCTTTAATGTAGCGGAAAAACATCATCATGTTCTTCCTAACAATGAGTTACTCTTAACTCATTTACTTGATGGACTTACATCTTCATTATTGCTGCGTTACTCCATGCATTTGCTGCCAAATGTCTTCGCACTTCCATATAACTCTCAACAACAAACTCGACTATGCCACCAACTCCTATATTTTCTTCTTTCACTTTCAGCGTCTTCTATTATATATTTTGGCTTAATATACTGTGTAGCATTTTCCACGCGAATTAGATTTACTTTGAACGAAAGAGGCAAGATCTTTCACTTCAAATACCCTCATTCACTACTACATTACATAGAGAGACTTCATTCCAACACCAAGGTCCACTCGACCCAAACTGAAAGTATACTCAAACTTGAGAAAATACTCACGCCAACTGATTGCAACTTGTAAGACCTAACAAGCCTTGCAATACTGACTTCATCTTCGCTTCTAAGCAACAAAGGAAGCGAGACAGCACCTACTGTCCCCAATGTAGCAATTCACTTTGCCACATGCACTCTTCCAACTATCAACGTTCGTATGCAACTCCCATAACGAAGCACACTATAATTGACAATTAGTTGAATAGTACTTTTAGACTGATGCTATCATTTTGCTTTAGCTTTCATGAAGATTTCTTCAACAATGGCCACATGCCATCTTTATGCATCACCACTACTTTGTCCCTCTTTTCCCATGTATCTATGAGTCGCATAATTTTGCATCTTCAACTGCATCATACATCTTGGCCATGCCCAAATCTCATTTGGCGCATGCTACTGTTGCATACATGCTATGCCAATTAGCACCCAAATCTTGACACAAACTTGTGCACCCTTGCACAACTGGAACAGACTTAACTTAGTGATTTTTGAGCATCACCATAGAGCTCAGAAAAGTCATATCACTCAATGACTTCCGTGGAAAATTATCTTGGACAATATTAACAAGGCACAATCCTTGTAAATGAGGGGCCCCTTCCTACGTTCCATGAAGCAAGAATACCATATTCTTCTTCAAACTTGGAACTCATTTTGACTGCCCATGCACATCTGGAAACACTTGTCTTTCCCCTCCTCCAAAATCAACTTGAGTAACAACAATTGTTGATTTGCAGTCGACAAGAATATCCGCTTGTGGTTATGATCAATTGCAGGTCTTTGGACACCCTTGTCCAAGCATATTGATCCCACTAATAAACCAGGTGCAAGCACACTCCTTGTGATCATCTAGCATCAACGAAGAACTCTTTGCAAATGCAAGACCGTGGTGTATCGTTTTTCCCCTAACTTGAGCTTCTGTCTTCAGCCTTTTAATAAGCTTTATGCTAGATAAGAATTGTCCATCCAATTCTTGTTTTATGGCATCACAATTGCCACAAAAATGCTGATTCACAATCAGACTTTGCATTACCACCAAGGTACATGCAATCAAGAGAGATAACTATAATCTTCCAACCAACTGGCTACGATGAAAACATCTTCAATCTATCGCATAGACATGTTCTTCATCTACTTTTTCTCTGCAAAGGCCAATAACTTCTTTGCATTCAGGAATTTTCACAAAATTCCCATTACCACTTGTAATGTACTCGCTACTGATAACACCACAAAGATATGCATTCCAAATGCCTAATCTTTGCATACTTGTGAGAAATATGGACTTTAACACCTGACTTGCACCATAGAAGTCAGCACACACCTTAGTTTTGTCATGCCATCACTTGAAAACCCGGTTTTCAATGACTCTTGCACGTTCGTCTAACACTTTGGGATGGAATTTTGACACCTTTGTCATAAACCTTCATAGCCTGCTGCTACTTCAAGCTTCAAGTTCATTCCAATTGATCTTTCCACACAAGACCAACTTCTTCTAGTCTCCATACTAGTGAAACCCAAATAATTCTTCACTGAATTCGACAAACAAATGACACCAACTTGAGTAAAAAGAGATAAAATCAGCAATTGTGTCCCCTAACACAGCTCTGATACCAGCTTGTCACATGCCCATTTAATCGCCTAAAATTTTCACGGGACATGACCGGCAATACTATGTGGTTCAGCGAATCAACTTCACCCACAAGTACTCAGCCTTGCACACTTGCATCAAAGTATGCATCTGCCTTCACTCATAAGGCAATACGCAACGGAAGTCTTTTCTTCTTTCTATCTAACTCTTCATGCCCCCATAAGCACAAGAGGTTCTGCCATGCACTTCAAAAATTCTCACACAAACCAGAAACACAATTAACACAAAGATATGATACAATTAACCCATTTTATTGTATCAAAGGAAGATTACAAAACTCGTCCATCACATGGACCAAAAACAGGCCATTCACCCTCTTGGTGAATGCCTAACTCTCCCAAACATGAGACTAACTCTCTCCTATGTAGCCTACTGATTTTCCTACTCCTTAGGACTATTTATACAGTGGTTACAATGGCCAAAACCGTGCACAACACTTGCACACGCATGGAACAGCCATGTGTCCCATCAGGTAGTTTCTATAACCGCCAGCTTGCTTTTCAACCGCCACCTTATGTGTTGTCAAGCCAACAGATTCCACATCTGTTCTAGGTGATTAGAAACACTCCCACATGGTTATAACTTCTTTTATAACCATTCTACTTCGTCTCACATCATTGGCATGCTTGTGAAGCTCGTAACCAACTCGTAACCGTCACTTGAGCCGTATTGCACCACTTGTTGCGCCATACTGGATTCTGCCTTGATCCAACGTTCATCCCTCTTTGCCCTGCATGTTTATCATTCTAAACTCATGCATGGACAATTCTTAAGCTTCCATCATCGAGGCCAACTCCTTAAGATCACTCTAGTTACTTGTGCGTCATATATGCTTCACTTCGCCAATTAGCTTGACAATAACAATGCAACTCTTGCATTACCAACTTGTTTGCACTGTTCAGACTTTGGCCCTGCCTTAAACCAATGCATAGACTAACTCTTAGTCTATTTCACTCTTCTTGCATCATCCTTGAGTTTGGATCAACTCAATTCCATGGATATGCATCGATGCCAACATCGCATGTTACATCTGTCAACTTTGGCCATATCTTGCCTTTCCTCAATGAAGCCTTATTGTGTCAGCCAATAAGCTTCATTCCTTAGCCAAATGTATTTAAAATGTAGCGCCACTCTTGCGCTTCATTGGCCCTATAGGGTTATGCCATTCTTGACACTTGACAGTCTATACAGTATACCGCTATTATGGCTTCGCAATGCGCCATTACGGCTGAATACTGACTTGGCCCGCAACTTCGTAACGCGTCATCATTATGCGTCACTTGCAGCACTGCAACACCAAGCTAGCCGTGCCATGCTAAACACGCCTCACCATGGCCCTTCATGCCGTGCCACCCTACTGGCCTTCCCCATGCGGCTACCAAATTGAAGCCAGGCGCCCATCAACGGTTGCCCTTCAATCCCAGGAGAAAATCCTGGCCGTATAAAGTCTCCTCATGACTTTATCCCTAGCTTGGTCACGCACCTAGCCAAGCTAGCCGCGCCATGCTAAATATGCCTCACCATGGCCCTTCATGCCGCGCCACCCTACTGGCTTTCCCCACGCGGCTACCAAATTGAAGCCAGGCGACCATCAACGATTTCCCTTCAATCCCTGGAGCAAATCCTGGCCGTCTAAAGTCCCCTCACGACCTTAGACCTGAAACCATAGCTTGGTCACGTACCTAGCGCCCATGGAAAACCCTTGGATCCTCATGCCAAGTCTAAACACACCCTAGCCTTGCCACCCTGTTGGACCTCGTTACACGACTACCAAAGCGAAGGCGTGAAACGATCAACGGTTTCCCCTCCTTTCAAGATGCAACATCTCGACCGTCGAAGGTCACCTGGCTAGCAAGTTCCCCAAGATAGACTTTCCAAGCCATAACAACGTTTTACATGTCTTCCAAAATATTCGAGACATCAACACAAACTGGGGGATGCTCATTAGGGTTTTGGTTTGGTGGTCTATAGCATGCGGCATACACAAATGCCCGTTTCAAGATAGTGTAATAGGAGTAAGGCGGTCAGTAAATGAAAGAAGCAACGGTGAAATGCTCTTCCATAATGGGACATCAATTCTATTAAATCCCATCAATACTAGGCATTACCACCTCTTCCCATTTAACTCACCCGTTTCCTTCTATTATGAGGCCAGAGTATGTTTCTTTCTTGACTTGTATGAATAGGCTTACCTATTTCCACCAGAACAAAAGTTCTTCGTCAGGAGAAAAACACCGCACTCAGAAAAGAAACTCTTGATAGTTGTAGTTGCAGGAATTCCCACACTACACCCTACTCAAGAATTTATCAGTATTTATGACACAATTTGAAGATTAAGGACATTTTTTATTAATATGATCTTAAAAGAATTACAGTAATCAAGAATACAATTCACTTAATAAGATTTTCTCTCTCCTAAAAACTTTCTTAGCACTCAAAAATTCATCATCCCCTCTGGAACTATTCATCTCCTTTATATAGGCATTTACATAGTGGATTACAGCTCATGACAGCTCATTTACAGCTAATATTCCCTTTAATTTCGGATCTGGGTTCTTGCGATAAATCGCAGTTAGCACCGCCTTAATATTTCGCAGGTTTTATCGATTCATCGCATAAATGTTACACTTTTCTCATGTTTCTGTCGTTTTCATCCGATATGTCATTCCTTACATCACTATGAGATGTTTCGTAGAATATCATTGATGTATCGTAAACATGTCTCGCAGAACTGTTGTTTATTTCGCAGAATATTGTTGTGACAATATTCTGATCCTACATCTTGCCTCTTGTCATATCTTTTCTGCGAAGAAGATAAAGATCATGAGAATTTAAGTTTCTTGATTTGCTGCAACTTCTTGTCTTTTCACACTCCCTTCATTCTGACACGTCTCTGCATCCATCGCTAGATATTCTACGCGTGTTTTTTTTCTCTCTCATTTATCCCTTGACACATCTTTTTTCAACCGTTGAATTCTGACCATTCACGTCTTTTCTTCATTGAATGCATTGATGTTCTCGAGAATCTTCTTCTCTTATAAATATCTTCTTCGCCAATCTCTCCTCTTCTTTTTACTCTTTCTTCTTACTTCTTCTCTGCAACTCTACTGTTCTTCATCTTCTTCCGCAAATTCCGGATTTATCACTATTTCAATTTTAATTCTTTATTCTTCTTCATCTTAATCATCATTCCCATACTAAAAAATGGCTCCTGCTAAAAAATTAGGTCAACCCACTTTCCAAAAACACCAACAGAAGCTCCAAACTTTAGGTTTCATACTTTCTGAGATCCCTGGTTAATCTTCAGACTCTGATCTCTCCATTGATATAATCTCAGGATTTCCTTCTTCCAATGAGAAAATCCTTATTTCGCTAGGTCAACTAGAAGTTGGCCTTCCTATCCCTCTTTATAACCCAGAACTCCCTCTTTTTTATGAAATTATTTCTCACGCTAAATTTTCACGTGCAATCTACCAATTAAATGGAGACTGTATTCGTCTCATTCTCGAATATGCCTATCGTGGAGCTGGTAAAGGATCTCGCTATCCTGATGATGCGAAACATCCTGATTTAAAAGATATCCTAATTATTCCGGCGAAATATACCGTGGAGAATTTCTTCACGAATTATCAAGTGATTCCCATGAAGAAAGAGAGCACATGTTGGGCTGTTCGTTTAAATAAGAATAAAAAGGTTGCGAAGGATAAAATTCTTATGCAAGATATAAACTATCATTCGAGTAAAAACCAAGGTCCACGTTACTCAAAAGATGATAAGTGGTGCGGATTTCCTCTCCTCCTTGAAGGTCCATATATTTCTGGCACTCTTGATCTTCCTGCGAATCATGCGAATCTTGCAGCGTATCATCCTTGGATTTTTAACTGGCCTGAAAGGAACTCTGAGGTATATCTCGCAAAATTTATCATTATTCGCAAATTTGGATAAATGTATTATTCTTAATGATTATTGAAATATCTTTAATAGATTGAAAAAATGAAGCTTAGCTATGCTAATACTGGGAATCCCAATCTCCTACAAACTTTGAAGACCTTCACAAATGAAGTAAGAAACAATCTTCTATAACCTTTAACAATATATTGTTGCCCCTGTTTCTTATCTTCATGTGTGATTGTTTTCAAGGAAATACCATTTGTCGCGGCGGTTGAAGCCAAAAATAAAGGCAAAAGAGTAATAACTCCAAATGAAGGTTCCGGTGCTTCTCCTCGCCGCAATAAAAATCAAACCGCTGACGGTCCTCCAAAGAAGATAAGAAAAACTCAGCCACTTCCTTCTTTAAATTCTCCACTCAGAGAAACTTCTATTATCGCTGAAAAAGATAATGAAATTGAAAAGAATAGTGGAGTTAATAATGATGCCTCCGTGGGCACTTCAATACATATTTCTTCCACAAGAATTAGGTCTGCGATGGGTCTTTCTCAACCTGAGACTCCAATGGATCAATTGTCAAACATTTTTAGAAACCCTATACAAGGTATTGGAGAGGATGATATTACTCGTACTTGCAATTATCTCTCGAAGATCTGCGACGCTTCAATCTTGACTAATAATAATGATCTTAAAGGAGTCTCAAGATTTATCAACCTAGGTTTTCTTCATGCGCTAGCTTCATTGGTATGCCCCTTTCCTTTATTTTTCTTGTAGTAAACTTTACATTTGTCATGAGTATCAAAGATCTTTTACTTATCTTACTCATTTTCTCTTTTCTATCACAAACTGCTAGAGCTTCTTTTTCTGTTGCTTCAGAATTAGAAAGTAGATTATCATCATCGCAGAAAAGGCTTACTGATTCACAATCTGAGTATGCGAAACTTTGTGAGAAGAATAAGCAATATGAAGCTGAAATCTCCATTCTTCGCGAAAAATGTAAACAGTTGGAAGTAGCTGAAAATACTGAGCTCCTTAATAAAAACAAATCGCTTGAAGTAGAAGTTAAAGTTCTTCAACAGAAATTAGTTGACAAGGAGAAATTCTGCAAACAAGTTATTGGTATGAATCTTTTTTTTTTTTTTTTTTTTTTTTTTGCTATTTTAGCTTATTTGAGCAACCATTTTGCAGATGCCTTTAATCTTACTGATGAAGCCCTCATTCTTAATTCTTTTGATGAACCCATAGATGAAACCACTCTTCTTCAGCGTCTTAATGACGCTTTAAATAACTATTCAGACGAAAAAATTAATACTATGTCCATTGATGAGCTTAAATATCACATTTTCCTTATGAGAATGGATTATAGATCTGTCTTAAGTACATCCAATAGTTTAAAGACTTGCAGAGATGAGTTTAGAGAAAAAATCAAAGTCTTAAAAGCCAAGAAAAATGAACTCGAGAAGGATAAAGAACGCATTACTCTTCAAGGCGCTGAAGCTCTATTAAAATTCCGTAATACCCTTATTGATACTGAACTTGAGAGAGATAGACTTAAGAATGAAAAAATTAAACTTCTTAAAGAGAAGAACAAATCCGTTCCCGTCTTCTCATTCAAAGTGATGATGAATTCGCATGGGCTGCGACAATTCTCGATAATGCTAGGAAAAATTTAGCGATAGATGTCAGTCTTCATACCGAGCAAGCAACCTTGATACAAGAAATGATCCATGAAAGAGAAGGTTATTATTTATTGTTCCTTTAATATCTTTGTATTTTTTGTAGATTTCCAACAAATTTCTAATTTGTTGTTGTATCATCGCAGAATCTGAAAAAAGATATTCCAAAAGGATAGCAGAACTTGAAGAAGAAAAGAGTGGTCTTGCGAAAAATCTTGTTTCCCGTAATGAAAAAATCTCTAGACTGCAAGAGAAAATAAAGATATCCAACTCAAACTTGCGTAGTACTCTTCTCACCGTTCACAATAATGCTATTGAGAAAGTTTGCAAAGATAATGATCTTCCTCTTAGTCTATATCCTTGTCTTATGGATAATATCCCAGTCAGTTCTCAAGTACCAGTTATTTTGACAAAAGGAGGTGATGCAGATGAAAGTGAAAGCGAAGATGAGGAAGGAACTAATGATGAAGATGGTGAAGACAAAGATGAAAATAATGATGGAGATAAATCTCAATAGTTTTGTTTTTTCTTTTTGATCTTCTCCTGTATTTCTCTCTTTCTTTCTTGCGATAATTATCTGCGACAAATTGTAATATTCTGCGAATTATCTGCAGCTCCTGATGTCTTTCAATATATAAATTCTTTTTTGCTTCTATCTGTTTGTCATTAAAAATTCAAGAAACAATTCTTTTTGCAAGATGGTTAATATAATCATTAATCTCCAATTATCTGTATGAATTTATCATATAATGATGAATAACAATATTTACCATTCTATGCATCATTCCCATACTTCCCTCTTGTTATTAATCTGCAATATGATAAATGAATTATCGCAAATAATGCTGCAAAAAATCTGTTATATGCTTCGCAGATATAACCTCTCTTGTGGTCTTATTTTTCCTTCCTAGTTAAAGGTCTTATTATGCCTCTTTTATGCGACAATATCGCAGGACATTCTTACTTTCACATGTAATAATCCATTGATCTTGCCTTATCATTTATTTTGATCTCTGCGACAATATGATAAGTCTAAGCCATCTTGTGAGATTAATCTCTTTTTGCTTTTTAAGACTTATGACATTGCCGTATTTTGCGATGAAATCGCAGGACGTCTTTGCGATTTATATCCTCTTATCATTGATTTCATTTATCTCATCTTTTGATCTTATCGCAAAAACCCATTGATCTCATCTTAACATTTCTTTTTAGGCTTTTTGGCCTGTCATGCGGCAATATGACGGGCCTAAATATTCTTGCGAATATAAAGTCCCATGACATTGCTGTTTGTGTCACGCGACAATATGACGGGCCTAAATATTCTTGCGAATATAAAGTCCCATGACATTGCCGTCTTTTTTGATACACAGCTCCCTAATGGAGGGTATCGCCCTTATCTCTCCCCCTGGTTGCCCCTTAAAGGAGACGTACTTATGCCATACAAGACTATCTCCTCCCATACGGTTCTAAAAACAACCAGTTGTTTTCGTAGCCTCTTATCCTTTATGCCTATATGGCTTATAGTTACAAGACTACACCCTAGTGGGGTTTTCTTCGGGACGAACACATCGTAAGCCAAGACTTGCCATGGATGGCCAGGGTAGGTTCATCCGTCCCGGGCACCCACAGCTCAACCGTGTACCTCGGCGCCTTGATCATACTTTGCATTCCTTAGGAGAAACTCTCGGGCCCCCAACCAGGGTATAACCTTATATAGTTGGGAATCCAAGTTATCTCTCCCGGATGGATTTTCTATAATCCCAAATCTCCATGACTAGGTTCAAAGCAGCAGTATAGCCTTTCCCATAGCCATGCAAATAGATACCCCCCTTATGACGCACTTTAAGGATATTACCTCTTACGGAATAGAATCCGCGAACTAAGGTGTACGCCATAAAAGTTCGTCCCATTCTTATATGTTTTTAGGCGATTTGCGCCCGTCTTATGCATTTGCATTAAAAATTCTTATATGATTCGAAATCATCATCTTTTTCTTTTAATAAAAAAAAATTCTTATTTTTGAGCAAATTTTTTCTTTTAATATTCTGTCTGCACACTTCTTGTTGTTCTTGTTTTTCGATTGTTCGCAACATGATATTGTTGCACTTCTTTTCTTCTATAACGAATGATTATTCGCAATATCTTGTTGCTTTTTATTTTCTTGCGAGAAATGAAGATTTCAACTTTTTCCCATCTTTACGCGATTAATCACCATTGATTCTTTTGGCACAAACTATTCTTGTAATATATCCTTTCCTCGCAACTCTATACTGTCCACCATCAATTTCTCTGCTCTCTGAGTTTACTTCCTGTTATGTTGCCAATTACGACTTCTGGCGTTTCTTTCTTCGCAAGTATTAATGTCAACTTCATAACACTTTTTTCCTTCAAACCAATCACCTTTAATTATCCCAATACCATGAGGATGTGGAAACTTTATGCATTGATTATATGTGGATGCTATGCCCAAGATCCCATGGAGCCATGGTCTTCCAATTAAGGCATTATAAGGAGATTCTATATCCACTACACAAAACTTAATTTTTGAAGATATCTTGTTCAATGAGATTTCCATAGTAATTTCTCCTTTTGGATTATTTGCAGTGCCATTAAAACCATAGATCTTGTAAGTTGAGGGGATTAACTCATCATCTCTTCCACCCATTGTTCGATAAGTATGATAGAATAAGATGTCTACCGAGCTTCCAGTGTCAATTAAAACCCTATCTATTGCCCAAGAATCACTTGCTACGTCACCATCATCTTCTTCTTATTCTCTGTACTTTGGATTTATCTCTAGCTTCACCACCAATGGGTTGTCATGCATCTTCCCTGGCTCTGGTATCTCTTGTGCAGTAAAAGAAATAACTTGTTTTTGCCATTCTTCTAACGGATAAATCTTCGCAATATTCATCACCTCTCTTCCCTCTATATCCCTTGCAAATACTCTACTTAGCACATTGTCATGGAAATCTTCTATTGTTTTCTGCGAATGTACAATTGAATTGCAAAATAGATTTTTTGTTGTAGCTCCTACTTCAATGACAAATGTTTCTGCTTCTTTAGCAACATTAACTCTGCGAATTTCTGGTGCTGGTGGAAATTGATGAGGTTGTGGATATCTCGCTAGAAAATGATTTAACTTCCCATGTTCAATCATTCGCAGAATAATTCTTTTTACATTTCTACAATTACTCACAGAATGGCCATGAAAATGATGATAAGGGCAGAATTCTTGATTTTGGTTGTTAGGATGTGGTTCTCTCCCCATGTTCCATGGTGAAGGTATATTCTCCATCAAAATAATCACTTCCCAAATCTTGTCTATA
This sequence comes from Papaver bracteatum, assembly GCA_023529315.1. Lineage (NCBI taxonomy): Eukaryota > Viridiplantae > Streptophyta > Magnoliopsida > Ranunculales > Papaveraceae > Papaver > Papaver bracteatum. The sequence goes on from JAJJWX010003419.1 coordinate 3,817,293, forward strand.
CTGGTATTTAGAGGTGGCAATTTGATGTCTTCCCATATAATCCTCTGACCTCTTTGCTCTCTTGAATAATTCTGCCTCTGTCTCCACCATAAGTCTCTTGCGGTTGATCAAACCTTGGGACCTTATTATTGTTATTGCGATTATAAAAATTTCTCTCCTTTTCCAATTCCTCCTGATCTCTACTCCCCATTGCTACTACCTTACGTTGATTATCAATCTCCATTTTCTCTCGCTGATTTTGGGAGGTACTTGCCACTATATTAATCATCTTTGGTAATAAACTTCCATTTGTTGCGGCTGAACTTGTGCCTGCGAGAATTGGATATGACTCCATCTCATTTTGTTTTTCCTCCAAAGCGATATATTCTTCTTGCAATTCTCGCAGTTCTGTCATAGTGATTGTGTTTTTAACTCTGAATACTTGGATGTATAATAGATTTGTCGCAAACATAGCATTTATGAAGGACAAAATGAGATATCTTTCATCTACTCTTCCTGCCATTTCACTGCACATTGTCCTCCATCTTATCGTTAAGTGCTTTAAACTCTCGCCAACTCTCTGCTTCAATCCAAACACATCTTCAATTCCAGGTCGTGTAGAGTTATTGCTTATGTATGCTCCTAAGAAAGTAGTTTGCAAGTGAATGAACGAAGTTATTGTATTCTTGGGGAGACTTTCAAACCACTTTAGTGCTTCGCCAGTTAAACTTGACGCAAAATATTTGCACAAGACGACATCATGGTTCTCCCATTGTAGCATGCATCGAATATAGGCTTTGATATGTTGGACGGCACATGTAGTCCCATCAAAAATACTGGTCAACACCGGCAAATTGCATTTTGGAGGTATCCCTCCTAATTGTACCTCTTGAGTAAATGGAGTTTTCGCAGCTTCTTCGATTGCCTCATCAAGTTGTCTTCTTCCTCCTTCTCTTCTGTTATTTATCATTCCTCTCATTTCTGCTAATTCTCGCAATATTTGCTCATTCCTAGCAGAATTTTGCTCCATTGGCCTTTTCAACGCAGCTTCTCTTCGTCTGCGTTCATGCCTTTCTTGTCTTGCGATATTTCGTGCTTCTTCTTCAACATCTTGATTTTGCCTTCTTCTGCGATTTTCTTCTTCTTGAATTTGCAAATTAATTTGTCTTTTATTTTCTTCTCTGCGAATTTCCTCATCCCTTATCGTTTCTCTTCGTTGCCTTTCTATGTCTCTACGAATTCTCTCATATTCCTCATTTAGATTATCATTATTACGATTTTGTACACGTCGTCTTTCTCGATTATCATGATTATTCTGACGCAATGCTGCTTTAATTTCTTGTTCTTCTACTTCGGCTCGCAACCTCTCTCTTTCTCCCGCTAAATGTACTTGCTCAATATAATGCCTCTCAATATCATCTTCAATTATCCTGCGATTTCTTCGAATCTCTTCATTACGTAACATTCTCCTTCTCTCTTCTTGATTTTTTCCCTCATCTTGATTATGTCTAATGTCCAAAGTTTCACCGCGTGGAATATAACAATCATTTATCAAATTCTCGCCAATATTTTGTATAGGATGATTTTGTCTTGTTTCTTCTCTATATGATCTTGAACTTGATCTCATGCTGCTTCTTGATCTTATGTTTTGCAACCTCAAATTTTCCATTCTTAGTTCATGATTTTGCCTTGTAAGATTTGCACGTTCTTCTGCCTCTAATCTTCTTTCTTCCTGTATCCTTTGTCTCAAATCATCTACTACCTCATGTCCTTCATGAATTACTCCTCCATCCACTTCTTGATTTCTTTCCTCTTCTTGATTTTCTGCCTCTTCTATCGAATCCGACCTCCAAGTATGCACACTTACTATATCATAATCCACATTTCTATCTTGTTCTTGTGTTTGTTGATTAGGTGGTTGAATTGAATTTTCTGCTCCATTTCTCATTCTACTTCTTCCTGATCTGATCCTTAAAGATCCTTCCAATTCACATGTTCTTTCACCTGCAATTCTTTTACTTCTTCTCACTGTTGTTGGTGGTTTTGATGTATTTCTTCTCCTTCTAGCCATTTCTTCAATTCTAACAATTTCTTCAAATCTTCAAGTTGCAATTTGGAATTTCTCAAATTGATTCTCCCTGTTTCTGGGTGCCAAAATGTAGTTGCAGGAATTCCCACACTACACCCTATTCAAGAATTTATCAATATTTATGACACAATTTAAAGATTAAGGACCTTTTTATTAATATGATCTTAAAAGAATTACAGTAATCAAGAATACAATTCACTTAATAAGATTTTCTCTCTCCTAAAAACTTTCTTAGCACTCAAAAATTCATCATCCCCTCTGGAACTATTCATCTCCTTTATATAGGCATTTACATAGTGGATTACAGCTCATGACAGCTCATTTACAGCTAAGATTCCCTTTAATTTCGGATCTGGGTTCTTGCGATAAATCGCAGTTAGCACCGCCTTAATCTTTTGCAGGTTTTATCGATTCATCGCTGAAATGTTACACTTTTCTCATGTTTCTGTCGTTTTCATCCGATATGTCATTCCTTACATCACTATGAGATGTTTCGTAGAATATCATTGATGTATCGTAAACATGTCTCGCAGAACTGTTGTTTATTTCGCAGGAATATTGTTGTGACAATATTTTGATCCTACAATAGCTTTCACCTTCTGATACAAGTCAAGTGCTACTCTAGAATTATTCTGGTCTCAACACTCTCTTGGCTTTCTTCCCTAAACCAGACCTTCTCCTCCACTTTGTGACCGAAGCAAGTCTGGAACGGCCATTTCTTGGTTTAGGCCGGACTTGTACAGATTGATCTCTCGAACTTAAAAGTACTCCCTTTCAGTACATTGTTTAGGGTTTAAACTGTTTCTCACCTTCATACATGCAATTACCAAAACTTGTAGAAACTATTTTCACCCATAAAAAATTGGCGACCACAGCGGGAGGATTGGTCTATCGGTTACAATATCAACTCTAAGCTCTTGATTTATTTTTCTCGAACAACAAAACCAATATGGTGGAACTCAGGTCCGGAGCGGCTGCCGAGAACACAAGCACAGAGCACGTTCCTGATGTTAATGTCTCTCCCAATAATGTCGTTACAACACCTACTGACTGTGGCAACTCCGAAAACACCCTCTCAAGCGTAACACCACCAATCACCAGGGCCATAGCCGCCGCCGCCTCAAGTGTCTCTGCACTACCCTCTAATCACAGTAATGAGAACACCTCCCCGGGCATTAAGCCACCAGTCACCAGAGCCAGAGCCGCCGCTGCAAGTCCAAGCGCCACGTCTAGCATGGCATCTCCAACCGCAACCAAGGTTCCATCTACCCCACTGACGGGATGAGACACCGGAGGGACTAGGGGAAGCCGTCCTTATGTCACCATTGTTGATTTGATGGAGCGACATGAGATGCTTGTTAGAGCTCAGACGGATATGGTTTCAACACAGAAAGAAGTACTCGTTTTTCTCAAGACTCTGACAGAGTGGCTACCACGTGAGTCGCACCCTCTAGAGCCATTAAGGAACATCTCTAACAACCCAAACACTAGCACCTCAGCGGAACGCCCCTCTACGGACGAGTAAATTCGCCCTAGAATCCCAGAGGAAAGAGATCATCCGTCCAACTTCGTCACGCGGGAATATTTGGAGCAACTTCTCCGCAACCGAATCAAAAATGATGAACTGGACATGCATCAACACCAACCCCCTTACCTATCGGAAATACAAAGAGTTCCTCTTCCAAGGGGGTACTCCTCTCCTCAATTCACCATGTATGATGGTACCGGTAATGCACATGAGCATGTTTCCCGTTTCTTGGAATCCCTAGGTGAACATGAGTATAATCACGTTCTTCGCCTAAGGGAGTTCTCAAAATCACTTATTGGAAGGGCGTATACATGGTACAACAGCATACCGCCAAACAATATTCCCAACTGGGGCAGCATGGTCACAACGTTTTACAGAAAGTACTTCTTCGTGTCCGAACAAGTCACCTTCTCAGACCTTGGGAGAATGTACCAGTGGGATAACAAACATCCGAACGACTTTTTCAAAAGGTTCAGGGCCCTAACGCTCGACTGTCACGACCCAAACGTGACTGAACAATAACTGGTGAACACTTGCATCAATGGTATGGTTCCTATTTACCGCGCCTTGCTAGAGAACTTGCGCTTTCAAATATTTTCCGAACTCCATGAAGCCGCCAGACGATCCACAACGACGGCGCCAGCATTACTGGAGAGAACTAGGTCAACTCGGGTTGAAGACGCCCATGAGACTCGAGGGAATAGACGCCTCACCAGCAAGCAATTTAACGTTGGCTCACCCTCCGTAAACATAGTGAACGAAAAGGTAAAAAGGAAGGCCCCAACTACAGGTTACCAGCCGAAACGTGAAACACCGGCGCAACAGGATGACCTGCCACGGAAGACTGCCACTAAAACTCCCATGCATCATCATGAAGCTGAAGGGAATACTCTCAGCTTCCCATTTCCCATGGAGGAGGTAATCGACCTCTTGGAGGCATGGGTTCAAGATGATGTTATCAGACTGCCGCCTCCCAGACGTCCACCAACTGAGGCCGAGATGGCGAACCCCAAGTACTGCCATTACCACAGGTTCGTTCACCACCCTACTAGTGATTGCAACAAACTAAAGCATATTTTCAAAGAAAAGATAGAAGCGGGAGAGCTCCAGCTAGGGAACGAGGGAGTACATCGAGACCCACACCCGATAAGGAACTGCGGGTCCCCTGGGGACTCCGTACACGAGACGGTACAATCCATGGTGCAGCATGCATGTGCAATTATTTATCTTTCCAAGGTGCAGCACCAAGATATTTTCGTAGCTCTCAATCGTGTCGTATCCGGCAAATGACTTTTTCTCTCTCCGGAAACCATTCTAGGGACACAAGCTTCCCAAACAAGCGGAGCCAAAGGAGAGAACTGGGGACTGATGACCACGTCTCATTTAAGAGGTATCGAACTTGACAACACACTCATCGACATGGCCTCTGGCCTCAACATTGTCACTTTCAAGACGTTAAAGGCAGCGGGATTTACAAAACAAGACGTTACCCATTCCCCGTATGTAATTAAGGACCTGAAAGGAGAAACTTTGAAGGCGCATGGCTACATCAACCTCGAGGTCAAGGTGGGAGACGCTGTAACACATAGGAAATTCCACATTGTCAGGGAATTAGGTGATGACATAATATTGGGACGTCTGTGGGCACTCGACAACAAAGAGAAACTAGATGCACATCCTTTACCGATGTCCATGCCTGAAGGAGTTCCCAATGGCTCATCCCACTGGTTATCGCATCGACGAACTACCAAAGGAACCCAGACGTCCGGAGGAGACCTGCTGGTGCTAGCTCATGGATTTCAAATGCAAGTAAGCCTTACAGAACAACCTTCTCTACACTCAGTCATTCCTTTCCCCATCCCGTCATGGGGACTCGACGCGACTATCGGCATGAAAACTATCAAGATATGTGAATGGGGAGCTAGGCCATTTGAGCACTTTGCGAAAATCTTGGAAACTTCCATTGAAACCAACGAAGCCAAGACTCAAATGGTTGAGCAACATTGGATCCCGTTTTCAATCAGAGATGTGGTGGTCAAGGCAAACTCGTTTCAAGTAGGGAAGATGATGGTAAAAATAGCTATTCAGATCGATTCGCCCGACGGGAGAGAAGATGAACTATATCTGGTGGCGGATGTCCGTTTAGGAGGATATTGCAAGCTCATTAACGCCGACGCACCTGAAGGCGTGATAATTCACTCACTATGGCTCAGGGCCTCCACTCCTTAAAATGATGTACTTCCCAGTCACGCTCCATTTAGTATTCCCTTCAAAAATTTCTCTTGATATTTGTTTTTCCCCAAGATGAATACACCGTTTGTATTCTTCCTCGGAATCTCTTTTTCGTCAAAATAAAATAAAAATGTAATACATCTCTTTCCGAATAAGTTTTCCAGATATCATAGAAATACATCAAACTAACCCAGAAAACTATTACCCATCATATTGTAACCAAAGTACCTCATTCAACCATTCAAAAAAAAAAAAAGACAAGTGGAACGTTAACTGGTAAAGAGGAGTCTACAAGGACATCAGAACGACTAAGCAACATGAATAATGAAAGGGAAGAACTAGCTCTCGAAGTATGGGACCCGGCTCCCCTTGGTCAAGGCCATCTTCAAGCACTTTCCCCAGCAATCTCTCGGGCAACAAAGATCCCATTCGACGATATTAGCAACAGCAACTCCATCATCCCATCCCGAAGCAGCCACAACAGCAATAGTATCCGCTTCGACGACCGGTCCAGCATACGCCACCATGAACCCTCCAGTAGCGCCAACGACACCTCTAGCATCAACTTTAGAGGCAACTTTGTTTCCGACAGATGCTCCTTCGAAAGTTTTCTCATCGACCCCCCGAAGAAGATTTTTCGATTCATTCGCATCAAGACCGAGAACCATGGTGCTCTCCTCAAAAAGCTTCACGCGCTCGGTCTTCCGTTGCTTCGACCTAGGAGAAATTCGACTCGCCATACAATTGGACCGAGGAAAGTCTTTTCCGCGTCGGTACTTCTTAGCACACCAAGGTTCCTACTTGCTTTCCCGTCCCTCCTCCATGCTCACTGAACCCAAGAAATCCCGAACACGCACATGCACTTCATGAAGGTAGATAGAAGGAAGGTCCTGGATGACCTCACCAACTTCACGTAACATGGATTCAAGTCTATCCAGTGCCTCCTCATGGGAAGAAGACCCAATTCTGAAAGTCTTCTCCGAAGAATTGAAGACAGGGCTATCCCTGGAGGATCCCATCATACACTACAAAGAACAGGGAGAATGATCAGGTTCCATCCTATCTATGCACATATAAAAAGTAGTATAAAAGAAAGAGGAAGAAGGAAATATGAGGCGATACCTGTAAAGAGGACGGGCGAAGACAAACTACCCTAATGAAGAGCTCAAGATCGTCTTTTATGCACGACAAGATAACGCAATCTCAAAAGGGAAAGTTTTTTTTTTGTACCGGCCATGAGTTAAGGCATGATATCAGATCCCAACTAAACCCCATGCCTGCCTATGGGGAATAATTATGGTTGGCGAAAAGTGTGAGGTAACGTGTTCGGGGCACACTGGAGTGTGTTTTCCCCTCCCACCACCAACGCTGAACTTCAGAAACAAAGCCGGTGGCATCAAAAAATAAGTAGAAGAAGAAAAGTATTGGAAGACATATTTAAGGTTCGCTTGTCCGTTCTGCTTTACTATCGTCGCACGGCTAAGAAGAATAAGTGGGCGTGTAACAAAAGAGAGGCCGGCCCTCCTTTTATGTGCATGGTACGTGGGAACTTGAACAAAGATAGGATTTCCTATTATGAGCCAAGAAGAGAAAAGAGGAAACTGATAGGTGTGTAAAAACACCTCTCTAAGTATCGATTGGTATTGCTTTCTTGGCTAATTTTCGTGTGAAATTGTATTATTATCTTTATTTTTATATTTTACGGGAATTTTGGAGCTTATTCCCAAAAAGAACAAAGAATCCTCCAATTTTCCAAAAAGAGAGGCGGAATTATCATTGCATGGAAACTATTACGGACAGTCACGTGGGTATATCGAACGCTCGAATCTCATGTCAGCTAATGCACAAAGACCAAAAGATGTTGGTGGCTGTTCGGGAGTATTATGTTGGTAGCTGTACGTGTGAGCTAGTAATGCTAGCATGTGCATGCATGGGTAAGGATAGACGAGCAGAAATATCAGGTTGTTGGTCACTGGTTCGTAAGTAGCGACTCGATGGAGTTGCTGCCATTGGCAGTCGCTGTCGGAGTTTCGCTGTGGCTGTCGTAAGTTCAGAGTTGGAGGTCGGATGCCAGTGTAGTGCATGAAGTGCTTACCAGCGATTAATGGAGCTGTATGGGTTTGAGGCATCGGTGATGGAAATGCATGGCAGCCGATAACGATTATGAAAGGCTGAGATGAGACGTACTCTTTTTGCCTTGGAGCTGCAAACAATGGGCTAAGAGATGGCAGTGGAGGAGTTAGGTTCTGAGATGGAGAATACATGGCAGTGATGAGCTTGGACTCTGGAGCTGTTGTGACTACTCGAGGTCGAAGAGGGAAGATAGAGCATGGAACGATAAGGACTGTTACCATTGATAGCAGTGATGGAATGGCAGTAGGTTGGTGGTTAATGGAAGAAGGATGCTGCTGAGAGCTCGAGTCTGTGATGCTGAGTACTCGAATGGGTCTGAGCTGTTTGGTTGCAGCTATTAATGAAGTCAGAGGTGGCGATGCTCGGCAGTGTTGCTTCTGCCGATGGGAAGGTAGTTGGTTACGGTGATGGTTGGCTGGCAATGGAGAGGATTCGTGCATGGAGCAGACGAGGCTTGGCAGTTGATGGTGGATCTCGAGTGACAGGGTGACGAGAGAATGGTTACGGTGTTGTTGTTGCTCGGAAGGCTACTGATGGCTTGGAGTGGAAAAAATAGACAAGAGTTGTAAGAACATGTTATGTTTGCATGGCGATTCTCAGTGGAGTGCTAGTTGGAGCTGGGAATGACGCAACTGATGGATCGTAATGAACTGAGATGTAGATGCTTCTGCAGTGCTGCTGGTCGACAGCATTAACGGATCACGCTGTTGGCAGTGTTGCTGCTGCCGATGGGAAGGTAGTTGGTTACGGTGATGGTTGGCTGGCAATGGAGAGAATTCGTGCATGGCATCTAAGCAATTCAGGAAATGATGTTAACGGAGAAGAAGAATAGAGCTGCTGCCATTGGCAGTCGCTGTTGGAGTTGGGTTTCTCTGTGGCTGTCGTGAGTTCGGGGTTTAAGAACAAAACAAGATGCTGCCATTGCGAATGATAGCAGCAATGGAGATGAATAGAAGCCATGTTCTATAACAGTGGCTGATGATTGGAATATGTACGCTGTTGCTAAAGATGGTTGGATCGAGATGGGTATATTGGTGACTATCGATATCGGCAGTAGACAATGAGGTGCTGCAGTGGCTTTCAATGAACAGATTGGGTTGTGCTGAATACGAGGGAGAATTGTGAGTCTGGAGTCTTCAGATGAGAAAGTATAATGGTATAAATTCAGAAGAATCAATTAATGAAAAGATGGGCTGGACTATTAGGGACGAGCCCAGTTTGCTGTCGAGCTTAGAATGTGACCAGAGAAGGCCCAATAGGCTTTTGAGCCAAATTACTCTACACGAACAGGCTTTTAATTAAGGTTGCGGGCCTTGCGGCTATTTCTTTTGCCGTGGCTCACTTTGAGCAGCCTTGGCCGTGAGTGTGCAAGAGTTTGTGACCTAATTTGCACGGGATTTGATGCACGGGACAATCTCCTATTTTTGCTAGGTTTACTAGTTTTCTTCAAGAGGAGGTGCACTTTCCTATTTTTGCTAGGTTTTCTAGTTTCTTAAGAAGGAGGTTACAAAAACTCTATATATAGAGAACCCTAGGCAGAATTTTAGAGATCATCATATCTTCTTGACACATCTTCTTTTCACCGTTTTTCTCCCCCTTAGGGGGGAGAACTATCTCTTTTCTATATTCTTTTTATATTGTAAGGATGAATTCAAAGTTCTAATGTGAAGCTCAATTATTTTGCAAGTTTGTTTCAAGTTTTAAATTGATTCATTGTGGATTGTTTTTACTATATTGAAGGTTTATGATTGATTTTAGATTGGTTTGGGTGCGCAACCAGATTATCCTATTAATCATTCTAATGCTAGTAAAGATGTGAGTCGACCCGTAATTGTCTCTTATCTCCTGCACAAGTAGAAATCGCAAGACCTTACGGAGGGATTCTGTGGAGCAATTGCGAGTAAAGACAACACCAGTAAGTGGACCGAGCGTACCGAGTTTTCTTTCATTGGGATCAAACCTAAATTCACAAATCTTAATGCGTTCTGGGAATTACATCTTGTAGTCGAGCGCTTCCGTGTCAAGGTGGTTCTTTTGAGTAGAATCCGGTAGTCGAGCGCTTCCGTATCCGGTGATATATGGAGTTTTTGGGGATTGCTAAGCGTACCTGCTTTCCTACGGTTGGTGACAATTGAGTCTAACAAGAGATAAACGAGTACAATGTTGAGTTAACGATTAGTAACTGCGAAGGATTTCTTCAATATCTTTTTCTTTTTATCCTTCTTTATTATTTTCGCCGATTTAGATAACATAACAATTGCATTACTCTTCGTGGGAACGATCTCTTACTACCGCTATATTATATTTAATTAGTGGGAAATAAATTTTTATTTTGTTGAGTAAACGACGCTCACCAAAATTGGCGCCGCTGCCGGGGAGTAATTGTTAATTGGCGTGTTATTCTTTTTGGCGTAAAGTTTTTGTGGGTATATCTCTCGTAAGCCCTCACGAGACTATAACTCGTCCACTAGGGACACCTAGGGGTTTAAAGGCCTGTTATTCATGCTAAGAGTAACCGTATCCTCACGACATGGAGTTGTCTTATATTTTTCTTTCGTTTTGTTTGCTCGAGGGATAGAAAAGTTTGGGTGTGGGGGAATTTGATAGGTGTGTAAAAAAACCTCTCTAAGTATCGATTGGTATTGCTTTCTTGGCTAGTTTTCGTGTGAAATTGTATTATTATCTTTATTTTTATATTTTACGGGAATTTTGGAGCTTATTCCCAAAAAGAACAAAGAATCCTCCAATTTGCCAAAAAGAGAGGCGGAATTATCATTGCATGGAAACTATTACGGACAGTCACATGGGTATATCGAACGCTCGAATCTCGTGTCAGCTAATGCACAAAGACCAAAAGATGTTGGTGGCTGTTCGGGAGTATTATGTTGGTGGCTGTACGTGTGAGCTAGTAATGCTAGCATGTGCATGCATGGATAAGGAGAGACGAGCAGAAACATCAGGCTATTGGTCACTGGTTCGTAAGTAGCGACTCGATGGAGTTGCTGCCATTGGCAGTCGCTGTCGGAGTTTCACTGTGGCTGTCGTAAGTTCGGAGTTGGAGGTCGGATGCCAGTGTAGTGCATGAAGCGCTTGCCAGCGATTAATGGAGCTGTATGGGTTTGAGGCATCGGTGATGGAAATGCATGGCAGCCGATGACGATTATGAAATGCTGAGATGAGACGTACTTTTTTTGCCTTGGAGCTGCAAACAATGGGCTAAGAGATGGCAGTGGAGGAGTTAGGTTCTGAGATGGAGAATACATGGCAGTGATGAGCTTGGACTCCGGAGCTGTTGTGACTACTCGAGGTCGAACAGGGAAGATAAAGCATGGAACGATAAGGACTGTTACCATTGATAGCAGTGATGGAATGGCAGTAGGTTGGTGGTTAATGGAAGAAGGATGCTTCTGAGAGCTCGAGCCTGTGATGCTGAGTACTCGAATGGGTCTGAGCTGTTTGGTTGCAGCTATTAATGAAGTCAGAGGTGGCGATGCTCGGCAGTGTTGCTGTTGCCGATGGGAAGGTAGTTGGTTACGGTGATGGTTGGCTGGCAATGGAGAGGATTCGTGCATGGAGCAGACGAGGCTTGGCAGTTGATGGTGGAGCTCGAGTGACAGGGTGACGAGAGAATGGTTATGGTGCTGTTGTTTCTCGGAAGGCTACTGATGGCTTGGAGTGGAGAAAATGGACAAGAGCTGTAAGAACATGTTATGTTTGCATGGAGATTCTCAGTGGAGTGCTAGTTGGAGCTGGGAATGACGCAACTGATGGATCGTAATGAACTGAGCTGTGGATGCTTCTGCAGTGCTGCTGGTCGACAGCATTAACGGATCACGCTGTTGGCAGTGTTGCTGCTGCCGATGGGAAGGTAGTTGGTTACGGTGATGGTTGGCTGGCAATGGAGAGGATTCGTGCATGGCAGCTAAGCAGTTCAGGAAATGATGTTAACGGAGAAGAAGAATGGAGCTGCTGCCATTGGCAGTCGCTGTTGGAGTTGGGTTTCGCTGTGGCTGTCGTGAGTTCGGGGTTTGAAAACAAAACAAGATGCTGCCATTGCGAATGATAGCAGCAATGGAGATGAATAGAAGCCATGTTCTATAACAGTGGCTGATGATTGGAATATGTACGCTGTTGCTAAAGATGGTTGGATCGAGATGGGTATATTGGTGACTGTCGATATCGGCAGTAGACAATGAGGTGCTGCAGTGGCTTTCAATGAACAGATTGGGTTGTGCTGAATACGAGGGAGAATTGTGAGTCTGGAGTCTGCAGCTGAGAAAGTATAATGGTAGAAATTCAGAAGAAGCAATTAATGAAAAGATGGGATGGACTATTAGGGACGAGCCCAGTTTGCTGTCGAGCTTAGAATGTGACCAGCGCAGGCCCAATAGGCTTTTGAGCCAAATTACTCTACACGAACAGGCTTTTAATTAAGGTTGCGGCTATTTATTTTGCCGTGGCTCACTTTGAGCAGCCTTGGCCGTGAGTGTGCAAGAGTTTGTGACCTACTTTGCACGGGATTTGATGCACGGGACAATCTCCTATTTTTGCTAGGTTTACTAGTTTTCTTCAAGAGGAGGTGCACTTTCCTATTTTTGATAGGTTTTCTAGTTTCTTAAGAAGGAGGTTACAAAAACTCTATATATAGAGAACCCTAGGCAGAATTTTAGAGATCATCATATCTTCTTGACACATATCTTCTTTTCACCGTTTTTCTCCCCCTTAGGGGGGAGAACTATCTCTTTTCTATATTCTTTTTATATTGTAAGGATGAATTCAAAGTTCTAATGTGAAGCTCAATTATTTTGCAAGTTTGTTTCAAGTTTTAAATTGATTCATTGTGGATTGTTTTTACTATATCGAAGGTTTATGATTGATTTTAGATTGGTTTGGGTGCGCAACCAAATTAGCCTATTAATCATTATAATTCTAGTAGAGAGGTGAGTCGACCCGTAATTGTCTCTTATCTCCTACACAAGTAGAAATCGCAAGACCTTACGGAGGGATTTTGTGGAGCAATTGCGAGTAAAGACAACACCAGTAAGTGGACCGAGCGTACCGAGTTTTACTGCTGGGATCAAACCTAAATTCACAAATCTTAATGCGTTCTGGGAATTACATCTTGTAGTCGAGCGCTTCCGTGTCAAGGTGGTTCTTTTGAGTAGAATCCGGTAGTCGAGCGCTTCCGTATCCTGTGATATATGGAGTTTTTGGGGATTGCTAAGCGTACCTGCTTTCCTACGGTTGGTGACAATTGAGTCTAACAAGAGATAAACGGGTACAATGTTGAGTTAACGGTTAGTAACTGTGAAGGATTTTTTCAATATATTTTTCTTTTTATCCTTCTTTATTATTTTCTCCGATTTAGATAACATAACAATTGCATTACTCTTCGTGGGAACGATCTCTTACTACCGCTATATTATATTTAATTAGTGGGAAATAAATTTTTATTTTGTTGAGTAAACGACGCTCACCAGAAACCGGCCCCACAATGATCAATCCTCATGCTAAGACCGCACCGTGCCGGACCACACTTTACCTTGCCACGGCCTTGGCCCTCGCTCCATCACCACAGCTTCACCGCGCTTAGCCGCCCCTGACGTGTTCCGCCATACCATTGTTTTGGTCAAGACCATGTCTCCTCTCGGCACTTTCAGTCAAAGTTACCCACCTGATCCGCCTTCCGAGACCATGCTCCCTTTGTCGTGGACACTAACATGGAAAACAAAACACTCTCTACCACTTAAAATGTTAGTCGGACTCTCCTGACCATCTTTGTAATGATTTACGCAGTCTATCACCATCATATGCTTACCCCGCAATAAGGCACCTATTCCGAGCTAAGCAGGGGACTTAATGTTGATGGTGGTCTTTAGTTTAGGGTTAAAATCGTAAAACGCTAAACCCTAGCAGACACTTAAAACAAGCATTTACTAGGCGCATTGATAAAAGTTATTAATATGTTCATAATAATTACTAGGGTATATTTTTTTCAAATTAGGGTTACGACAAACCAAACCCTAATTCACCCCGTGTGTCAATGGCAAATCATGCCAGCCACGCCTAGCCCAAGCTAGTCGTGCCATACCAATCGCACCGTGCCATGTCCCTAGCTATGCTATCCGCATATTGTGTGCCAATGGAAAATCATGCCAGCCACACCTTACCGCGCCAAAGCATGCCAACCATGCTTGCCGCACCCCGCGTGCCAATGGAAAATCATGCCAGCCACTCCTAGACCAAGCTATCCGCGCCATGCCAATTGTACCATACCATGGCCCTAGCCGTGCTAGACGCACCCCGCGTGCCGATGGAAAATCATGCCAGCCACGCCTATCCCAATCTATCCGCGCCATGCCAATCGCACCGTGCCATGGCCATATCTATGCTAACCGCATCTCGTGTGCCAATGAAAAATCATGCCAGACACACCCTACCACGCCAAAGCATGCTCACCATGCTAGATGCACCCCGCGTGCCAATAGAAAATCATGCCAGCCACGCCTAGCCCAAGCTAGCCGTGCCATGCCAATTGTACCATGTCATGGCCCTAGCTATGCTAGCCGCACCCCGCGTGCCAATGGAAAATCATGCCAGCCACGCCTATCCCAAGCTAGACGCGCCATGCCAATTGCACCATGTAATGGCCCTAGCTATGCTAGCTGCACAAATGGAAAATCATGCCAACAACTCCTAGCCCAAGCTAGTTGCGCCATTCCAATTGCACCATGCCATGGACCTAGCCATGCTAGCCACGTCTCGTGTGCCGATGGAAAATCATGCCAGCCACACCTAGCCCAATCTAGTTGCACCATAACTTGACCCTATCCACGCCATGCACCCATGGAAAACCTTTGGCCCCATATGCCAACCTAGCCACGCCGAGGCATGCCATGGTAGCCTGGCCATGCCGCTGTCCCTCATGAAATCCTCCTGAGTCTTGCTTTCGGGATGTTTGCCCCCTCGAACGAGTTCAAAACCTAAATATCCATGCGAGAGGAGATAAGAAATTCTTTTCCGGTTGATTTGAGCGGCGGACAATCAAAATCCGAGTCCGTACTAGAATTTTCTAGCGGTTCTAGTGAAGGGAATTAGGGTTTCTAAACCAAATTGAAGCCAGGCGCCCATCAATGGTTACCCTTCAATCCCAGGAGAAAATCCTGGCCGTATAAAGTCTCCTAATGACTTTATCCCTAGCTTGGTCACGCACCTAGCCAAGCTAGCCTCGCCATGCTAAACACGCCTCACCATGGCCCTTCATGCCGCACCACCCTATTGGCCTTCCCCGTGAGGCTACCAAATTGAAGCCAGGCGCCCATCAACGGTTTCCCTTCAATCCCAGGAGCAAATCCTGGACGTATAAAGTCTCCTCATGACTTTATACCTAGCTTGGTCACGCACCTAGCCAAGCTAGCCGCGCCATGCTAAACACGCCTCACCATGGCCCTTTATGCCGCGCCGCCTTACTGGCCTTCCCCATGCGGCTAACAAATTGAATCCAGGCGCCCATCAATGGTTTCCCTTCAATTCCAGGAGCAGATCCTGGCCGTATAAAGTCTCCTCATGACTTTATCCCTAGCTTGGTCACGCACCTATCCAAGATAGTCGCGCCATGATAAACACGCCTCACCATGGACCTTCATACCGCTCCACCCTAATGGCCTTCCCCATGTGGCTACCAAATTGAATCCAGACATCCATCAATGGTTGGACTTCAATCCCAATAGAAAATCCTGGACGTATAAAGTCTCATCGTGACTTTATCCCTAGCTTGGTCACGCACCTAGCCAAGCTAGCCGCGACATGCTAAACACGCCATACCATGGAACTTCATGCCGCGCTACCCTACTGGCCTTCCCCATGCGACTACCAAATTGAATCCAGACGCCCATTAACGGTTGCCCTTCAATCCCAAGAGCAAATACTGTCCGTATAAAGTCTCCTCATGACTTTATCCCTAGCTTGGTTACGCACCTAGCCAAGCTAGCCGCGCCATGCTAAACATGCTTCACCATGGCTCTTCATCCCGTGCCACCCTACTGGCCTTCCCCATGCAGCTACCAAATTGAAGCCAGGAGACCATCAACGGTGGCCCTTCAATCCCAGGAGCAAATCATGTCCGTCTAAAGTCCCCTCACGACCTTAGACCCGAAACCATAGCTTGGTCGCGCACCTAGCGCCCATGGAAAACCCTTGGCTCCTCATGCCAAGTATGAACACACCCTATCCGTGCCACCCTGTTGGTCCTCGCTACACGACTACCAAAGAGAAGGCGTGCAACGATCAACGGTTGCCCCTCCTTTCAAGATGCAACATCTCGACCGTCGAAGGTCACCTGGATAGAAAGTTCCCCAAGCTCGACTTGCCAATCCACAACAACGTTTTACATGTCTTCCAAAAGACATCAACACAAATTGGGGGATGCTCATTAGGGTTTTGGTTTGGTGGTCTATAGCGTGCGGCATTGATAGGTGTAGAATACACCGTATTTACTATCTAGTAGTTTATGCTTTCTCTGCTATTTTTCTTGTGAATTATGTATTTTACGATCCTTCACCTATTCAAAAGGAGGAGATTGGGTGTGACTTTACTATTGCTGTAAACGGTGCAACACCCTCACAAGAAGATCTTACAATTTTTGCCAACGAAAATCATTTTAGTGAATGGCCCAATTCCGATAATGAAGATGTTGAAGAGGTGATGCTCGATAATGAAACCGGATTGATTGAATTTTTGGAAGACCCAATTGAACTTTCCGATGATTATGATGATGCCGAGACTTTAGTTAAGGTAGAAAACGATGAAGAATGGTTGCAAGGTTTGATAGAGGACCATGATATGAAATAGGTAAGTAATTCACTTGAATTCTTTAAGGATGAGGAGGATACCGTAATACAAGAAATTGTGTAAGGTTTGTCTAACCCTTTGCATATTAATTCTTCTCCTTTACCTCTTATTGGATTGAATGTATGTGCTTCGAAAGTATTTTTGAATGACTTTGTTTCTAGATATCCACCATTGGAAATACTTGATTCTAACACTATACAGGTTTGTCAAGAGAAATACATGGAAGTTCCCAAATTCTATATTCTTTATACACTTCCGAGTGTGGATAAGAATAAGTGCGGGGGAAATTTCTATCTAGATATAACTTTACTATTCTTTTCTTGTGCTAATATTTGTATGGAATTATTGTGTGCAAAACAGGTACTATGGGAGGATCCCCAAATTTTCCGATTGTTAGTATATGGGGAATGAATCTTACAAAAGACAAGTCGGGTCGTCGACTTTAAAAAAAGCGCTAAGTGGGAGGAAACCCACCGGTTTTGTATCTCTTGTCCTTTTTTATTTTTGTTTTTGTTTTTGTTTGTTTATTTTTCTTGTCCCATATCATATTAGGATTTCCCACCTTGACTTTACTTGGACAATTCAATTACATTGAGGACAATGTAAGGTTTAAGTGTGGGGGAGTGGCTAAGCATATATTTTTGCATAAAAAAAAATCAGAAGAAAAAAAACTAAGAAAAAAATTGTGCTTTATTAACTCCGAAATCTACAAACTTGTGCCTTTAGGATGACACTACCAACATAAGTAAGTGGATGAAACCATTTTGATTGCAGGAGTTGAGGAACCAATTAACTAAAGGGACGAACTTAATTACAAATTATGATAGTTGTTACCATATCTCGGAATATCACCATATCACATTCTATTTTTATTTTTTCATATTTATCTATTGTTTTCTAAGTGTTTTGGTGGGTCACTAAACATCGACTTGTTATTGTTGCTAGGATGAAATAGAGTGATTGAGTTGTTAAAAAAATAAAGACCGACCAATTTGACCAAACGGAATAAAAATGACACTTGCGAATAGCAGTATGTGTGAAACGTTGTCCCTATCTTCGTCGCCTAAACAAGCGTGGAATGAAGGATCCAAGGCAACTATCACATACTTGTTAACAAGGAAGCATGCGCTTGGATCCAGTTTGATCCAATCATGTTGTCTAAAAAAAAAAAATTGGATCCAATTTGATCCAATCATATAAAAAAAAAATTATTATTGTGTTGAATAAAGTTACTATTGGTTCCCTTGTATATGCCAATTGATTTGATGTAGCATTCAGCACCAACATCTCAATCCAATAGGATGAATAGGTTCATATTATCAGTGACCTTCATACAGATATGGGAAACATCGATCACTTGTAAACATTCGCCACATCTACCTCTATTTCCATATTATTAATCTTTTCATTGTGATTGTGGTTAGTCAGATTCCGAGTATTGTGGTTTGTTAGCCTTTCTAAGATAAACTTTATTAACTTGAATATGGACTGAATTTGCACAAGGTACCTCATCCTCCTGTAATCACTTTGGATTCATTCATAGACTTTTCGTAGGTAGCTGGAATTTGGAGTAGAAAGGTTTTGTTGGTAGACCTCTTGTAAACCTTCACGAGACTAAAACTCGTCCACTAAGGACACCTAGGGGTTTAAAGGCTTGTTATTTATGCTAAAATTAACCGTTTTTTCGATGTCACGGAGTTGTATGTATTTGTTTTAATTTGTTTTTGTTTGATTTGCTCGAGGACTAGAAAAGTCTAAGTGTGGGGGAATTTGATAGGTGTAGAATACACCGTATTTACTATCTAGTAGTTTATGCTTTCTCTGCTATTTTTCTTGTGAATTATGTATTTTACGTGTGTTTTTGAGTTATTAGGTACTCTGGAGTCGCACGGAGGAAAAGAAGAAGAAATCACCAAAATTGAGCAAAAGGGGCATAATTGTCATTTCATAGGGCGAGCGTTATCTGGAACCCGGTAATGGTTAAGGGGCAATCATTTTTGGGAGAAGTATTAAAGACAGACCAGTTGAGGTTAAGGGACTGTAAAGTGACTAGCCCTTATCAGAAGTGATATTTGTTATGGGACACCAGCTTGGGTGGATCTACTTAATGGGGTGTTATAACCCGGACCCAACTATACACCCTAATGTTCTCATCATTCTCAATAATTGCGAAACAGAAACAGAGAGAGGGAAGAACCGGATGCTGCTGAATCTGAAACTGAGAAATCGATATGGAAGGGGAATTTGCGTGGTTACTTAACAAGAAAGATATGGGAGATCAAAGAGAGTATAAGAAGTTGTTTTGCTGAGAAGAACAGGTATAAATAAATCGAAGATGGTGATATCTTGAATTGCAATTAGGGTTGTGTTGATGGTTGTTTTGTGAAATCGAGAACGAATCGAAAATGGGTTATTGCCCTGAGAAGATGATGAATCTAATTGGATCAGAGATGGAACTGTTGAGGGTTTGAAATCGAGAAGCAAATGGAATACAGAGCAGCGATTGAATGGGTTTTGAGATTCAGTCATTAAGCAATGGATTGAATGGGTTTGATGTTGAAATATGGTTGAATCGAATCTGTTACTGCCATGGAAAGATGTGGATTGAATCTGGGTTTGAGAAGAAGCTATTATGAAGCAGGGAGGTATTGCTGTTGTTTGTAGCAGTCTATTTAAGAATGGGATTGTGAAAATTATACTATTGATATTCATGGGTAATTTGAAGCTGAAGTGGTGGTGCTGTAGAAGAATAGGTTCAACGACCGTGACTCAAATAAGAAGAATCGATGCTTGCATCTCTCAGTTCAAGTGATGTGTTGTTGGTATGAGATGGAAAAGAAATCAATGGGGCTATCTGGAGTTGCAAGGTTACAGGGGATGATGCTGTTGAACCTGTGGAGTTGTGGGATGAGCCGAAGAAGATTAAAGCAGTAAAATGTGTTTGAAATGTTAGATGAATGTTAGGATTTGCACAGGGAGAAGAATCAGCCTGAAATTAGCTTGCGAATTGTCGTAAAATCAGAGGAAACTCTGGCCATTTTTATGCTCCGGCGAGTCGACTCAGTAGCCAACGGTGGTCGATCCAGACGATCCCGGTGACCGATCCAGAACGAGTTCGATTAGCCGATCTGACCCAACTCAGACCAATCAGCCGACTAAGACTGCTGACTCGTTGTCTAACTCACTCCTCCCTTGACCCATTGACTGACGGTTTGACCATATTGACCGTTAACTTTAATGGAATCTTGGATGGAATATCCCTTTACCGGACAGAATCTCAGGTGGCCGGCGGCGACGGAATCCGGCCAAAAGCCCAGTTTTCCGGTAAGCAAAATACAGAATTTTGTATGAACTTCTCTCATGTGTGTGAAGACTTAGAATTGGGAATTGGATGAAAACTTGGAAGTTTTGGAGAATTGGACTAGAAAGTGGAATATGGCTCAATTTGGGAAAGTGGTGTTCTTATGGAATGTGGATTCTTTTCCTACAAAGATATGGAGAGTATTGAAGCCTATAAATAAAGGACTGCTCTACAAATTTTTAGACACATCTACTTTGGATGAGGAGTTAAAGTGCACAAGGATTGGAGGAAGGAGCAATCATCATCTTTTCAATAAGTTTTTCTTTCTTCTTTAATTATTATTATTATTGTGTGAACTCCGAACTATGAGTAACTATTTTGATTGAGGATGAATTATTAGTTCTTAACATATGGTTTGAGTTTTTATTTTAATTCTACTTTGAAGTTTTTCACATGATTATCGTTTGTTTTTACTAATAGGAATGTTTATACATTCATGATTGATTGATAGATTGTTTAGGTGCATAACTAAATTGATTTGTTAATTGATCTATAGCTAGTGAAATTTAGGGGATAAGTAATCGTTTCTTGACTCTTTACATAAGTAGAAAACACAAGACCTTGCGGAGGGATTCCGTGGAGAAATTGTGTGTAAAAACAACGTTAGCAAGTGGACCTTGATCTAAGAGTATAACTACTAATATCAACCTAATAAATTCATAAATCTTAATGCGTTTAACTAAATTACATCTTGAGTGATCTACTACTAGGTGATTTGGTGAATAGAATCCGGTAGTCGAGAACTTCCGTATCCGGTGATATAAGGGATTTTGGGGTTAGCACTGATCTAGCTGCTATACCTACGGTTGGTGATAATCTATGACTAATAAATAGTGGAAAAGAACATAACTTTAATCATTGTTTTGCAGCGAAGAAGGATTCCTTGATCTAATCTATCTTATTGATTTCCTTTTAATTGCTTTGTTTATTTTATTTACTTTCTTAAATTCTTAATCAATATCCCCCTTTGTGTGACAATTTTACAACTACAATCTCGTGCTCCTCGTGGGATCGATCTTGACTACCTTATATTACTTGTTAATTAGGTAGTAAAGTATTAATTAATTTATTGTGGTTACGACACGCATCAGGCATACACAAATGCCCGTTTCAAGATAGTGTAATGGGAGTAAGGCGGTCAGTAAATGAAATAAGCAACGGTGAAACGCTCCTCCATAATGGGACATCAATTTTATTAAATCCCATTAATGCTAGGCGTTACCACATCTTCCCATTTAACTCACCCGTTTCCTTCTATTATGAGGCTAGAGTACGTTTCTTTCTTGACTTGTATAAATAGGCTTACCTATTTCCACCAGAACACAAGTTCTTGGTTAGGAGAAAAACACCGCACTCAGAAAAGCAACTCTTGATAGCTTTTCCAAAAGCTTTCACCTTCTGATACAAGTCAAGTGATACTCTAGAATTATTCTGGTCTCAACACTCTCTTCGCTTCCCTCCCTAAACCAGCCCTTCTCCTCCACTTTGTGACCAAAGCAAGTCTGGAACGACCATTTCTTGGTTTAGGCCGGACTTGTACAGATTGATCTCTCGAACTTAAAAGTACTCCCTTGTAGTACATTGTTTAGGGTTTAAACTGTTTCTCACCTTCACACCTGCAATTACCAAAACCGGTAGAAACTATTTTCACCCATAAACACCTTCACATACTATATCATTCATTCATCATCCAAGAGGAAAAAAAAGTGAAACACCATGACTCCCTACACTTCCGAAGAGAATTGTTCCATTACGAGAGCTTGGTTGACGGTCACAAACCACTTTAAAGATCTAGGAAAAGACATTGATCAAACATCCGATGCTTGGTGGAACCGTGTATTCATCGTTTTTGTAGCGTTAGACGGAAATTGCTACTCAAGGTCTTTGAGACTAGTCAAGGAACGATTCGAGGAGATAAAATTGGAATGTGATGCTTTGAAAAGAGAAATTAATGCCGTAAGGGTATCCATGCCCAATATGTTGGGTGCTATAAGAGTAAGTACTTAAACAAGAGGTAAAAATTATCAAAAGCTTTGAACAATACTAACTAAGTTATTGTTTTGTGTTTACAGTTGGGGAAGGAGTATAAGCGATAAGAGGTGCTTTGTGGGAACAAGTTTTAGTTCGACGATTGCTACCTCATCTTGAACGGGACTACCTATAATTACAACATCTATGGTTGAGTGTTTATGTTCACCGTTATTATCTATTGTATTTCATTTCCTTCAATGCAACAATATGCAAGATGTATGCCTTTTACTATTCAATGACATGATATTATGAAATCAAAAATCTTAAAAGAAAACACTAAGGGTCGTTAATATTTAACACTATCGATATCAACGACTCTAGTGATCCATGTTAATGGTTGCTTAGGGTCGGCAGTTTTTATGCATATAGGTGTGACGACCATAAACCCAAAAAAACAATTCTGCCCAGAGACCCTATATTTAAGCGTCGTTGGAGTATAAACAAAGCAAACAAACGACTCTTGTTAAAGTACCCTAGAGATTCGTCAGTTTTTAGCACACCAAGATGACGATTTTTCATCACCATTAAAAGTTGCAGGTTTTAGTCGTCATCTTGGGTGTAAACAGACGGATGACTCTTGAGGCTCGTTAGTGAATAAAAAAACCGACACTAACGACCCTCACTCTGAGTAGTTGCATGGTGTCCATGAATCGACCACTCAGAGTACCATTCATGCAATTTTAAGAGTATAGGAAGTTTACCTGATTGTTTTGAGCTTCGGGTTCCTCATTTTGAGGGTTGGTTCCTTCATTTTGACCAATGGGATCTTCATTTCCACCATTATTCATGGCTTCCTCCATTAACATCTTTTCATCAAACATCTAATCCATAGGATTAGTTGATACAATCTTACCATAAACACGGTCATGGTTGTTGTTTGAAGCTTCACCAAACTCATTCCCTCCACTTGGATCACTCATTACCAAAAACCCTAGTTTTTCCTATCAAAACTCCTCTTCTTTTTCTCAAAACTAAAATACCCAAAACTAAAATTTCCCCAAATTTTTTGCCCAAAACCTGATTTTAAACTAAACAAAATTAACACACTAATCAAATTCATTAATTCTTAATACTAATCACTCAAGGGCATTTTAGCCATTTAGAAAGTTTTTTTATAAGGGGTGACCCAAATTGCTATTGGGAGACCTATTTTTTTTTCTAGTGCATGGCCCCCATTTAATGTGGGTGGTCCCCAATTAAACCAGGTTTTAAAGCTAGAGTTGCATATTTCATATTTCACTTTTGTTTTTATCATAGGGATTTGAGGCATGAGTGTGGCATGAGACACGAGATTATCCTGGGGAGGAAAACAATATTCTGTAGTAAGTTAACCCACGGGGTCATACTCAGTTGGGATTTATTGAATAGCTGAGCATAGAAATAGCTATTGGCGATGGCAACCCAAGAGTCTGTACAAGATGAATATTTCGAGTTTTTGAAAAGGGATTCGAAACATGTATGCGTAAATAAATTTATGACTCAAATTTTTGGTGGTTTTAATTTTATTGATTTGTTTAACAAATAATCTCTTCAATTTGTTTGGTTTTGATTAGACTTATAGATTATCTGATGTATTATGAGTGTGACAATGACTATACAAGGTTAAGATAGAGGAAGCCTAATAGTGTCACATATGAGTCGTTATTTCTCCTGTGAATGAGGTGGCATGTTGTCCATTGTCAGGAGCAGTAGTTTTTTTTTTTTTTTTTTTTTTTTTGCTACAAACAAACTAAATTTATTAATGCATATTGTTTGTGAAATCTGACAATAGCTGGGTTTCAATGACTTCCGGAGGGGTGTCATTCCAAACTCGCTCGACTCTAAACTTTCTACTGAATTTAGCTAGCTCATCGGCAACTTTATTACAGACTCTAGGAATGAAATTGCATTTCCAACTAGATAGGTTGGTGTTTAACAGAGATATAGCATCCAACAGAAGTGTTTCATTCTCACAGGCAATAGCAGAAGTGTTATTATTGATGTGGCCCTCTATGCTCTTCAAATCAGTCTGAATTACAACGTGAGATATCATCAACTCTTTACTCCATACAGTTGCATCCAAGAGAGCAATACATTCTGCTTGTTCTGAATTAATTATTCCTGCATAGCATTTGGTGAGGCTTCCCCTCCAATTACCTGCAAAATCCCGTAATACAAGACCAATACCAGTTAGTCTTGTGTTTAAATCGAAAGAAGCATCACAGTTGAGTGTTAAATATGGAGCACAAGAAGATTTCCAAAAAACTAAAGGGTTATCATAAGTAACTGCCACATTAGAAACTGAGAGTTCTTTGTAATTAAGTTTCTCAATGTAGGTAGCAAAACTTATAGCCTGTTGGGCAGTAGATTGAGGGTTGGCCTTTTTACTTTGAAAAGCCACCTCACATCTCTCATTCCAGATACTCCAAGTAACCACCATGGACATATTCAGCCAGTCACTTTGCCCATTCTGACTTATGTTTTTTTTTGTACCAATTTTCAAACAAACTTTCAAATCCAATGCTAGTTGCTGCTGTAAGAACTCCACTGCCTCCTGGGACCATCATCTAAACTGCTCTAGAAAAAGAACAGCTAAAGAGAACATGCATTAGGTGTTCATCTTGTTGATTGCAGAAAGGGCATAATTTTGAAAACTGGCCACTGTATCTTGTTAACCTGACTCTGGTTAGAAGCATATCATTGAGACACTTCCAAAAAAAATTTCTAACTCTTGGCCAAGTATTGATCTTCCAAAATTCCTTCCAACTAAGGCTTGTATTTTGAATCAAGTTTGAGAAATGAAGGTTTCCCAATAT
Source organism: Papaver bracteatum (assembly GCA_023529315.1). NCBI lineage: Eukaryota > Viridiplantae > Streptophyta > Magnoliopsida > Ranunculales > Papaveraceae > Papaver > Papaver bracteatum. The sequence continues at coordinate 3,842,291 of JAJJWX010003419.1, forward strand.
ATCATCATAAAGTCTATTATAAGCAGACTTTAGAGTAAAAGTCCCGTATTTGGTTAGCTTCCATATAAGTTTATCTTCAGAGGCAAATGGGATTCTCATTTGCAGGATAAGAGCTGCAGTAGCTGGCTGAAATAGATGATTGATCAGGTCCACATTCCATTGTTTTCCATCTGGTAAAATTAGCTCCTTAACCCATATGAAGTCTTCACTGTTGATAGTTCCTTGTCTTGGTGTAGGTGGGAAATCTAAGCCAATGACCCAGATATCGAGCCATATTTTAATTTGAGATCCCTTTCCAAGTCTCCAGAAATTGTTGTGCTTGATAAAACCAATGTGCTTTTGTATACCCTTCCATGCCCATGAGCAATCACTTTTTATACTGGCATGTAGCAAGTTTGTGCAAGGAAAATACTTTGCAGACATACACTTTACCCATTGAGCTTCAGGGTTAGTGCATATTCTCCATGCTGCTCTAACAAGTAATGCATGATTTAAAATCTCCAGGTCTCTAAAACCTTGACCACCAATGTATTTATGTCTTTGTAAATGCTTCCATGAAATGGTGTAAGTACCCTTCTTCTCATCAAACCCCCACCAAAAATCTCTTTGCAAGGCATTTATGTTGTTGATAATCTCCTTAGGAATCTGCAAGCAACTCATAGTATAAGTAGGAATTGTGTTAGTGACAGTTTTGATCATCAAAGATTTTCCACACTGAGATAAAGTGTTGCTTCCCCAGTTGTTTAATCTGTTTTTGACTCTATCTTGCAGATGTGTAAAACATTGTTTCTTGTTTTTGCCAATTAAAAGGGAGATACCCAGATATTTCTCATTTGAATTCATTCTTGGAACTTTGAGTCTTCTTGATAAAATTCTGCAAAATCTTGGAGGGACATTTGCACTGAAATGAATACTTGATTTATTGAAGTTAACCATTTGACCTGATGCATCTCCAAAATCCTCTATTATTTGCAATAAATTGTTAACATTATGTAAATCAGCATTGGCAAATAGCAGACAGTCATCTGCAAAGAACAGATAGGAGATAGAAGGGGTACCTGGAGCTATTTTAATTCCCTCAATCTTGTGTTGTTACTCTGTTGTGTACAATTTTCTAGAAAAAGCTTCCATAGCAATGATAAAGAGATAGGGTGATAAAGGATCACCCTGTCTAATGCCTCTTGAGGGATAATAGGCATTACAAGGAGCACCATTAAGCAAAATTGAGATCCTTGTGGTACTTACACACTGCATAATCAGGTTGCACCATTCTTCACAGAAGCCCATTTGTTGCATAACATCCTTCAAAAAAGACCATTCTAGCCTATCAAAGGCTTTTGACATATCTAGTTTGAGAGCTAGATAGTTTTTTCCTTCCTTTTTCTTCTTCATAGTATGAATTAATTCTTGAGCCAATTGAATGTTCTCAGAAATCTGCCTTCCTTGCACATAAGCATCTTGAAGTGGTGAAATAATTTTATTCATTACTTTTTTCATTCTTGAAGAAAGAATTTTGGATATGATCTTATAAGAAGTATTGCACAAAGCAATTGGCCTAAGATCTGAGGGGAACTGCTTGTTCTTAGTTTTTGGAATCAAAGAGACATTTGTAGCATTTAATTCCTTGAGGATGTAGCCTGTAAGAAAAAACTGTCTGACCATTTGAATTACATCATTTCCAACAATATCCCAGTGTGATTTGAAGAAACCAGGGGGGAAACCATCTGGTCCTGGTGCCTTCCAAGATTTCATTTCTTTTAAAGCACTTAGAACTTCTGAAGCATCTGGGACTCTTATTAACTCAGCATTATCAGCAGCAGTGATGGTGGTGGGTATACATTGTATGATAGTATCATCTCTAGTGGGGAGAACTGAAGTATGTAAATACTTGTAGTAGTTGGTGAGGAGATTTTACATCTCTGGTCTAGTGGTGCACCAATTGTCATTGCTATCTTTTAAAGAAGCAATATTGTTTCTAGACCTCCTTCTATTTGCATTAGTATGGTGAAACTTAGTATTTCTATCCATTTATAAAAAATACTGATCCCTTGATTTTTTTTCCCCAAAAGTCATTCTAAATTTAGTGCCAATGCTCTATCTGTTGTTCAGCATGAGAAATTTGGGAGTTTGTGTCTTGATGTGGTTGAGCTTGTTGAATAGATTCCATTTGTTGATGTAGAAGAAGTATATTACTTTGAATGTTACCAAATTTTTCCTTATTCCACTTGGAGACAGATTTTCTGGTAAACACCAGTTTTTTAGAGAGTTGAAAAGGATGAGACCCTTATATGTGTGTATTCCAAGCAGCAATTATTTGTTCTTTTAGGGTCTCATACCTTTCATAACACTGGAAATACTTCCAATTTCTCTTTATTTCCCCATCTGAAGTTGAGGAATCTAGAAGTATAGGACAGTGATCAGATCCTAGTTGAGGAAGATGGAGAAGCTTTGCATCAGGGAAATGAATGACCCATTCATTATTAGTAACTGCTCTATCAAGTCTTGATCTTATAACTCCATTGCCATGAACATTACTAGACCAAGTAAATGATCTTCCATAATAACCCATATCTTCAAGATCAGCTTCATGAATCATATGCACATAGGAAGAATCTCTTGAAGAAGAAGCCATATTACTTGTTGAAGAAGCAGCAAACCTTGAGAAAGAGGATATATCATGTGCTGAGAATATATCTTCATTGCTAAAAACCAAATTCAGGTCACCCATAACCACCCAAGGCTGTTGGATTGATTGACCAATCTCCTTGATATAAGACCATTGTTTCTCTTTATGTGAAGGATAAAGAGAGCCATACATACAAGTGAGAAGCCATTCAGGCTTGGAAGGATCTTCATGAACAAGACAGTTAATAATCCAAGTATCTGCATTAGCAATTTTAAATTGGAAGCCATCCTTCCAAAGAAGAATTAGGCCACCAGCAAGTCCTCTAGAAGGAATGAGTTTACTATTTGGGAATTTAAATGGCTTTATCAGTCTAATCATTTTCTCAGTACCTATCTTGGCTTCAGAAATAAAAATGATGTCAGGGTCATATCTGTATATCAAATCTTTCAAATGATATTTGGTTTTTTTATTGTTAAAACCCTGACAATTCCAGGCTAGGACTCTCATGTTATCACTAATAAGATTAGCTAAATAAATATTATTAAAAAGAAGTTTAAAAGAGTTTAAAAAAATAAAATAACAATTTGGAGTATAGTAGATTACCTTAGTTGCATGGTTCCCTTGATCTGTAATGGTCTGTAATATTGCACCAGCTGCATCATCCCTTGGCATGTCCATGGCCATGCCTTCTATGAGCACATTTTGAGTGTTGTGTTTAATAGTATGATCATTTTCATATGATGTTCCCCCATGTGTGGCAACAATTGGACCAGAAATACAAGAGTTTGTACCTAGCGAAATATCAGGATGGTTTCTAGCTCTCTTACTGTTTCTTTGTTCTTCTGTATCTTCACTCTCTGCCATGTTCTCCTCAATAATTACATACTCATCATTTGGGATATTTTCAGATTCAACACTTTTCTCAGCAGATTCTCCATTCTTCTTAGACATATGCAGTTCATATTCTTCTTGTGTCATAGCTCTTTCTTTAAGGAGATCAACATCCTCTTCACAAGTATCATCATTATGCTCCACAGTGTAGCATTTATCACACAAACTGTGTGGTTGCTTTACCCAATGATATTTTATCCAAACTACATCTCCATAATTGGTATTCCACCATTCTCCCCTTTTTAACGATTTTCCCAGCTCCATCTCAACTCTTGCAGTGATCATATTGCCTGCTCTAGGCCTACAGTTAGGTGGGTTGATAGAGATTTTCCTACCAAGATATGCAATTGCTTCAGAAATAACTGCAACATGGTGGTGTTCAAGGAGCAAACCCTTGAATTGAACATTTCATTCTTGGGTGGTAAAAGTATACTCATGGTATTGCTTTGTTGTAGAGTATTCTTGAAGTGAAAGTAGACACCTTTGAACATTCCAAGGAGACTTTTTGAGGACATCCTTCATATCTCTAGGGGTGTTAAACTTAAATACATACAGGTGTGACCCAACAACTCTTGTTACCCTCTTCCAAAGGAGATTCAACTCATCTTTAACATTAGGTTTTTCAATTTCAAGATCATTGACTATGAGTTTGCCAATAAGGCTATTGTCCCATTCACCAGTAGCTTCAGTTAAGTTTTTGGAGGAACCAATGGCTCCTCTGGTAAAACTAGCTAGATTCTTTTTGATTGATGTACTTTTCATCTTCTCTGTGATATCAGTCACCTTGTTGCTAAGGATGGTAGAACTCATTGTAATGTAGGAGAAAAGGGTCTTATTAGGGTTTATGGATTTTCTATGAAACAACTTGTTCATTCTTAAATCCTGTTTGATACTTAGGTTTAAAGGTTTCCAAAGAGGAAACAAAATATTTTGTTTCCGTACGACTAGGTGCGAGATATTCTTGGAGATAATACCCTTGATTCTAGTATGATTTGATTGCCTGACTCCCGAAATTAACTGGTAATTCCTAGAATCTTGGAAAACTAAGGTGGGAAAGAATTTTTTTTGAATTTTCTGAGTTTTATGTTTTCGACTCAGTTGGATCGGAGGAAGAATTCTAGATTCAAAATTTTGGTTGGGGTTTTTGAATTGAAATTGATCATACTGCAACACATTCCATCTTAAACATGATTGTTTTTGCAATACTGCTTGGTTAGACAAAACTGTCTTGCTCAAAACTGTTAGATTTGACAATACTGTCAATAGGATACACATGGTGGTAACTAAAATCCAAAACTGGATTTAAGCCATCTTTACAGATCAAGGGGGCCTGCAAAATCAGAAAGACATATCAAAATGATTGTCGTAAACCAAAACTAAGCAAAAAAATGAAGAAGAGGGATAAACAAAACCCAGATCAGTGAAACATCAAAACAGACTTTAAAACTTGTGTGAGATATTTATTATATCAAAAGACATCAGAAACGTTTAGAATTTAAACAGAAGAAAGTAAAGAGTTAAGCTAAGGGATTTCGCAACATCAATCAAGAATTTCAGATAATCAAAGTGCAAGAATTTTGAATTTTCTTCATTAACTGAGTTGACTCAGTAATCTCCCGATTCGCAGAGCTATCTCCCTGAGCGGTAGTTCTTATATGGTGTATGTGCACCTGTCAATGTTTTGTACGCAGAGCAAGCATCAAAGTAAGTTAATTTTATTTCAGTGGTATCGGCAAACTTACAATGAGGCTTGAAGGGAAAATAAATCCAGAGCCAATTTTAGAATTAAAATTCACAATACATGGAAGAAATAGTAGATTTTATTATTTTTAATTTATTTTATTACTTGAAACTAGTTGGAAGCCTAACAAGCTAAGATCCAACGACATACTACTACATTAATTGAACAGGTTGTTGGGCTAACCTACCAGCGAGCATCATGGGTAACCCAGCCAAGGGAGCCGAAACGGCGGGAGGGGGGCTGAGATTGTGTCACAAGGGGGACAAACTAACACTACCTTCCATGTTAATTTCTGCAATATTACGCCATTGAGGACTTGAACCTGGGACCTCCTTTTTAATATTATCATTTTAATAATTTTATGAACTTTTAAAAGTTCACTACTGTTATAAACGTGTAATTATGTTAAGAATATCTAGGGCAAATCCCGTTTATTACCGGGATGCTCTTGTGTCTAGCCCTATAAATAGAGGCTCTAATGTTAGTCTATTATACACATCTAATAAGATTTTCTCTCCTTCTTCGTTTCTATTTTGTGTTTTTTCTTCTCTATTTTCTAGTTTCACAACACGTCATCAGCAACGAAGCTCCAACCGCTGAGCGATAAAGGATTTTTTTTGCTACACCTTATTTCCTTTTAGTTTCCTTTTGATTATTATTACTTCCATAAAGAATCCTATATCGTTTCCTTGTGTGGGATTGATCTTTATTTTTATTTATTTTTTATTTGATTTAATCAACAGAACATAAAGTTCATGAGTACTAACAACAGTTTTGTCTCTGTTGCTTGTGTACTCAGGTGATTGGTCGGTTATTATTCATGACCAAAGAAACATGAACTGCTGGGAGTTGATGCACAACATCCCATGTATACGTAATCGATGGAGATTAAAAACTTCGAAGTGGCGATAAAACCACATGCAAGGCTTTCTCCGTGTTGCGCCACCAAGCATTAAAGGGTTTTAGTATCCGTAATATATCCTATTTTCTGTTATTTTTCTTTTTCTTTTTATTGATTTTATTTACTAATATATGGATATGCTCGTTTACATACAATGGGTCATCGATTTTGAAATAGTATTTTCCTTTCTTTCACTAATTTTTTACATAGAGAAAAGAAAAAGAAAAATATCGAAAGATAGTTATAGTTTCTATCCCTGTAATGAAACTATAATCACCAAAAATTGGTATTAGTTTGGAATCACATGCATGGCTGAAAAACCTGCAGCCAATTAATTTTGGTATTTTTGTCCTATAGACAAAGATCATGTGATTTACTCATATGGTTTCTATTTTTTTTTTATACGAAATCATTAATCAACCACAAAGTGGATTTTCTCTAAAAATCATAACGATAATGATTTCTATATTTTCTCAAAGAAATCAATTAGCCAATTAAGTTTGGTTTTTCCCTATCGATGTTAAGGGATGTAGCCATAAAATATCGTTATTTTTACATATACCAATAAAACGAGGAATTGTTGTGTTCCTTAGGTATATTGAGCAATTATTGTTTCCTCATGATAATCTCCAAAATTCGGATTATTCCACTTGTTGGAACACCGAAAGACACATAAGATCAAAGGGTGCACCCGGCTTGTTATCCTATATTATTAGTCCTTGTAGTGACTAATTAAATTGATCTTCACATTAATTTGTTTTGATGAAATATAGTGTCCAAAATTTTATTCTAAGGTGAATGACCATTTTTTTTTTTTTTTTTTTTTAGAGTTTACATATTTTACATGCTTTTCTACCAATTAATTTCGGGTTCCAAATGTATCCATGGTTTCATATAATAGTATATGTCAAATAACAATTTTTTCATGTCGATAGACATATTCCATAATGAGTATATGTCCTTGAGTAAATCGGATAATACTTTACGATTGTTTTCGTATATGAGACGAAAATATTTCCGCCATAATCAGGGGGAGACTATACACCACTAGACATTGGTGTTCATTAACTTAAGAGTTATATCAATTTCTCTCCCATCACGATCAAATCGATTAAGGCTGTCATTATATGATTGGCGTGAAATTTCGTATTTTGCTTTTATATAAGCTTTTACCTCTTAAGAGGAAATCCAGTCACATGTAGCAGATAAGTAGTGTTCTATAAGAGGCTACAGGTAGTTCTCCAATTGAGTCTACCAAATTATGATTCGTTCTCAAATTAAATATCTTCTCACTTTAATGATGAGGTTATAATGCCCGCGGGCGCTGGTACCAGTTGATTGAAGAAAAAAAATCAAGATATGCATACGCTGGAAAATTATGTGGGATTGTGAAAACTAAATATGGTCGAATATTCATTTAAAGTAGATACTGAAGTAAATGATGGTGTTTTTGAACCCCTCTGCAGAGGAATATCGACATATGTGATTGGTTGGCATATAATCCAAATTAGATTAGATTATTCTAATTTCTCGATCAATGCAATATAAGGATTCTAGCTAGACTCGACACCTTAAAATTGCCAATCCTGAAGCTTACAGGTTGGTGTTAGTCATATTGCGCATTAAGAGAAATAAATCGTTTTAAGAGCGATTGGGGTTTATATTTTCAAAACCTAGGATTGTTCAATAATACTTTGTTCTTCCTATATGATGCATTTGGCGTGGTAATCCTTGAAGGATTTATATTTTGTTCATACAAGAAATATAGTCGGAGAACATATTCAATTTAAAATCCATATAGGATTCAAATTAATTTTGGCATCCACCTGATTTGATTATGTCAGGTCCAACAATCCTCTATGTGTTTTTTTTAGAAATTTGGTTCAAAACCGAAAATCCGGATTAATTAGTTGATGCTATCAACTTTGTGGGTCTCTTCAAGAGTCCTTAAAAACACCAAAATCCACGCTTTAGCAGCATAAATTCTCTATCTATTTTCTCTTTCTTAAATCTGCAGTTGGAATTATGCTAGCTTAAACTCTTCTTTAAGATAGACTAGAGTTACTATTTTGATGCTTATTTCTTGAAAAACTCATGTAGTTGATTTAGCATCGATAAATATGTCAAAAGTTGTACTCTTTTCCATTGGCTTCAGGTTTTGTCCCATGTGGTTTTCCTGACAAGGTTTTAACGAGGCAACATCTCTGACGTTTAATATATATATATATATTTATATTGATATTTGTGCTCTTTTTCCTTCGTCCAAATTTTTTCCCATTGGGTTTTATTTACAAGGTTTTAGTGAGGCAATTTAATTCAACATGATGGTCATCCAAGGGGGAGTTGTATATATTTTGGTTGTTTAGTGGATGCCCATATTTGATTAAACCAAATCAACTTAATCATCTCCTAAGAACTTGGATTTCCTTCTAACAAATACCATTTTTGTTCACGTATGATAATGTATTCATATCTTGGCACTTTGTTGAAGAAACCACATCAACTATTTCTGCAAATCATCTCCAAGAAATCATCAATCCAAGACACAAGTACTTAATGTATCTGAAAGAAGCATGAAGACTCGAGAACACTACCATTAGAAGACTAACACAAACGAAGACTTCATCAACTGGAAGATTCTCACGAACGCATTACTATATTCAGCATTCAAGAAATTCGTTCACCGAATTGGGAAGTCTCGACTCAAAGATTTGCAAGCCAATAATTTATTGAAGTACTCATCAGGGGGAGCGCCATCATCAAATTAAGGTGCATTCACTGGACTTTATCGAGTTGTACTCTTTTTCCTTCGTCAAGGTTTTGTCCCAATGGATTTTCCTTGTCAAGGTTTTAACGAGGCAACATTTGTGTGTCCAACAATGTTTCGAGTCTTTACATGCTTATGCAATTTCAGGTTTCTCTCTTTTGAGTTTTCCTGGTCCGTTTGTAATTAGCTTAGACACAATGTCATCAGGGGGAGTGTTATAAACGTGTAATTATGTTAAGAATATCTAGGGCAAATCCCGTTTATTACTGGGATGCTCTTGTGTCTAGCCCTATAAATAAAGGCTCTAATGTTAGTCTATTATACACATCTAATAAGATTTTCTCTCCTTCTTCATCTCTACTTTGTGTCTTTTCTTCTCTATTTTTTAGTTTCACAACAACTACCACCAAAACCTATTTTTCTATGCAAAATATATAGGCCCATGCAACGCACGGGGGTAACGACTAGTATAAAAGAAAAATAGTTTTTTTTTCTTCCCTTTATCGGTCTATAGGAATTGATTCACTAGAAAAGAGGTACTTAAGAGGTATGCCTCAACCAAATAAATATTACCAACACACACACACAAAAAAAAAAACAGAATTTGGAATCCATCACCCAAAGAATAAAAACAAAATAACAAAGGGTTATTGTTTTATGTTTTGTATTTTTCTTTGGGATATTAATTTTTTTCTTACTAAGCAAAAAAAATTACGAAGTAAACATGATTAGGAAAATATTTATCAACAACCTAAACACTCAATACCATCCCTCACTCCAGAATAAAAGTAGCACTAGTGCTGCTTACCTTCCCTCTTATTGGTTGGTTACCGTAACCTCGCCCTCTGATTGGCTAATTGAGAAACCATTCGTATTCGTCAGATGAAATTTTGTTTGATATGGAGCGTTGATCTAACAATGTGCGGTGTAGATTGGATGGATTAGTGGGACATACGCGACGGACGGCCCCCATTATTTAGAAAAATTGTTATATTAATTTCGTGTTTTTATTTTGAAAATCCAGAAAATAAAAAAGAACTACTATATTAATTGAAATAAAATAATTACTCTTTTTCATTTGGTGATAAGGGATATCCCCTCTAAATCGCGTACAAACAAAATCAGAAATAAATGGCAACTCTAGGCTTGATTTTTTTTTTCTTATTCAACTAATCTCTACTTTTTTTAGGTCTTTTGGTACGGTGGTCCTTACGATATGAATTTAATTATCCAATGTTTTTTGTTTCTACGGGATTGCGGAATTTCGAGCTGAGCTTTCGAAGGGAACTGGTGCGACCTCTGATACCGCCAACATGGTTTTCCTCAATGTATCAATTTCTCCTGTTAAAAATTGGTATGATTGGGGTAAGCACATTAAATTGCTAACCTTGATGTTCTGATGTCCCATTGGATGGATTTTTTGAAATGGTTATGATCATGAAGTGAGTTTGAGTATACTAATTGCATAGAATATAATTAGTTTTCAGTTAGTTCAAAGCCGTACTGTTATGACCCTGCATAACCAATCAAAATTTCAAATGATACACACGATTGTTCCAGAAAGAAATGATAGGATTTGATTTCTCTCTATTCTCTATATTCGCACCAACTGGATTTATTTATTACTGGCTACATGTTTGGCTACTGTAGTACATCATAGGATGAGCTCACTTCTCTTTCTTCTATGCTTTTGCTCAAATCCCACCTAAGCCGGCTTTCCCCTGCCGTCTTTTTTCTGTCTCTTCTCTAACGGTCTCCTCCAACGGTCTTCTTTGGATGGAATTCCCTCTCTCCGGTCTCTTTATTATGAGAAATTCTACCTGATTTCTTTTCTCTACTGCTGGTTTTGATGAATACCCAACTCACTAACATCAATTGAATCACAAAAATCACTAATTTCATAACAATCACTATGGTTACTCAAATCGAAAATCACTAACCTCTACTTGGATTCAAACTCAATATCCCAAGCTCGGAATCAAAGTCTCCTAAACCTTTCTGATATCCTCTGGACTCCTAGTTCCATCTCATCGTTGCTGGAAAGCTTTATGATCTCTAGCACCTGTTATTTTTGTCCGGAAAGGCTAAAGTTCAAGATACAGATAGTTCGTTGTTGTACTACTACTTGCAAGGAGTTAAAACTTCAAATATCTTTGGTATTTTCTAATCCTCTATGCCTTAATGTTTGTTTGATGTTTTTCATCTCCAGTTTGATTTTCTACTTTAAATCCTACAAGTTCTCTTGGTACCCCAAAGCCTACAAGTTCTCTTGGTACTGGATTGTTTTTATTTCATCTGAACCCAAGCTTCTCTGGCCACCTCTCTCTTTCTTCTACAAGGTCAAAAGATTAGAACACTCTGATGAACACCCTGTTGAAATCACTACTGTCATTTCTAGCCTATTCAAAATTATAATCAGAACTTGTGATCAAATAACTCTACCCATATCACCTATCACCCATATCAGAACTTGTGATCAAATATCTCTACCCATCACCTATATCACCCAAATTCCACCCCAAAGTATATCTCAGTATCATCCCCAAAATCAAGCCCACAACCATCAAAATCCCTACACTAGAGACCATAACAGTAGTATGTTTATAGACCAGAACACAAATATCATCATTCATACAACCAAAAACAACAAGAACCAGTACTTTAAATCCAAACACAATCATACAAACTATTGTTCAAAAAACCCAAGACAAAAGTTCAACCATCAAAAGTATCTCAAAACCAAACCAAAGGACCACAAACTGCAAATACAAAATATACCCTTACCCCAATTTCACCCTCCTATTAATTCCAAATAAAAAAAAATCCCAAAAGAGGAAGAAGGGAATTGCATTTTCTTACTGATGTGCATTGCGAGTCTTACTCCGGGTCCCCTGACTCACACACCGAGTCCGACTCCGAGTCATATAAACTCTAGGGTTGGATTTTATCTGATTAACCTGAGGGAAGTGATCTCCATTATACTCAACACTACTCATCGGGATCGACCTCGGCTGTATTGACATACGATTCCTCAGGAGCAGCAGTAGATGCACTCAAATCAGGACTAAATCCAGTTCGCATTGCTGATTCGAAGGATTACCAGAAGCATTAATACCTGCAAAAATGGAACGTCCAATCGTACTTGTCTCCGGGCAAAGAGCATCAAGTACATGAAATTGTATAGGTTCATCCCTGAAAATCATACAATACCCAATGATCCTTTGTCCCCATTTGAGGATGAGATGCATATTTAGGCATACCAGTTACATACCGATCAACATTGACAGGATTACCATCTTCAGAATCCTTATGAGCATCACCCTCAGCAGCATGTTGTGCACTACTCCCAAGGCCATTAGTATCGTGTACATCTGCAAACGGATTACTGACATCTCGTTCTACAGGTGTAGGCTTAGAGTGGTGGAAATGGAATCTAAGACGATCCACAGGGGAATCCATTATCAATTCATGAATTATAGATCCTGGAGGCTCATCTTCTTGCAATTCCATTTCAAGCTTCACCTCAATATTGTGCTGCATGTCTTCCAAAAACCAGGAGAAATCAGCCTCATAATATGGAGACTCACAACCCTGAGGAAATGGAATTCCATACGGCAACCTTGTAACACCATACTCTCGGGGATACCAATACACGCTGGGCTCTTCTTCAATTTCTTGCAGCTTCCTCTTTCCCTTTCGATCATCATCACCACCACCACCAGCCATAGCGATTGGAAGATTCAAATTCTTTCCCCTGCTGAAGTTAACAACAATGGAAGACAAAGAGAGAAAAAGAAATTCTTTGTTCACTCTTAAGAGAAAGAAATATGCTCTAAAGGGATCAGTTATGAGGGTGTAACCACTTTAAGTGGCGACGGTTTCCAATACACCCCAATAACTGCATACCATACCCATATTTCTCTATCTGCCGCTTCATTTCTTATCCCCTTAGGGCATCAATACCTTCAGACTATGCACCCTAACCTCTTAAAGTCTAAACTATCTAATGTTGTAGCTTGTTTCTTGACATATGGAAGCTGGAAGGATGAAACAAATACACTTGGAAAATTGGAATCTATTGTACAATCATCTGGCACAATCACCACCACTCGTACCACCCATTCGTGCACGACTCAGACACATCATATCCACTTTCAGCTACCAGAGCAGCGGACTCAAAGTAACCCATTAGCTGACGGGCACCCATTAAATATCTATTACCATAAAGGTGACCCACAGCCCAACACTGCAAGAAAAATGGATACGGGAGGATTATACCCAAAAACCCACCATGTGGGACACATTGATACTGTTGGATGCAAGTACAGGACCTCATTCAAATCTCAATACAAACCCGTGACTAGTTTGCAAACAAAATCTTGCTATATCATTATCAACCTAAGTCATGACAAGACTATGAACAGATATGACTACCAAGGGAAAGGTCATGGTAAAGATATCAAAACTTTATATAATACTAACATTTCAAGTGAGTGCAGGTACATGAGTCAGATTCCCTTAGTCATATATAAAAACAACAAGACTAATCATACACACCACAAGGTGCAGTCCCCTTCAACAAACCAGCTTCCTCCAACTTTGCATTGGACTGATCTGAACTACAATCTTAGTTCTGACACTATAAAGAATATTATTCAAATTAAAGCCTGCCAAGTCTCTCTACAGCATCACTACTTGTATGTCACCTCAAATGTTGATTCTAGTCAAAAATATAGCTGGTTGAATCTTCTTCACTGTTTCTACCCCCTTATTTCCATGGCCTCTTCCTCAAAATTCATGGCTTCTACCTCTAAATCACCCAACCCTTTTATTGAAAACCTTGTTGCTCAAATGAACAAATCTCTTAATATGCCTGAAGATGATCTTTACCCAAAGGTTTTCCTCAACCCTGAAAATATCAGAACCAAGCAACCTTTGGATTGGAAATGGTGCTTTATAGGAAAAGTGTGCAGCAACACTTGTTTTGAAAAAACTAGAGTCAGCAACTTCATAAACAACAACTGGGAGTTCAGTGGAAGAGTGGAGCTCGAAATATGGAATAGAAGAAGGAATTTTTTTCATCCTCAAACTCACCCATGAGGATGATTACTCAACCATTAGGAATGGAGGAACTAGAGGAGTGTTTGATAAACTCATGGTTCTTGTAGGCATTCCTTTGGAAGGTCCTGATTTAATTCATGAAGAAGATTTTACAAAAGTTATGATTTGGTCACTCATCAAAAGAATCCCAACTCATATCATACCTGACATTAGAAATATCCTGCATCCTGTGGGAGTATACCAGAAAGAAAATAAGCCTTATAGTAGAGACAGATTTGAAAAAAACTTTGAGGTCCTTCTCACTTGTGATGTCACCAAACCTCTAAAGTTTGGAATTGAAGCTTTTGAAACACCAACCATATCCCACTGGCTTGAATTTTCTTATGCTCTGAATGGCATCAAATTCTGCAAAATGTGTAGAAATTTAGACCACCCATCCCCACCCTGCCCCATACCACCTACACCTTCAAAATCTCATTACTCAAACTACACAAGCTTACCTACACCCCAAATATCTCAACCACCCAAAACTGATTATCAAAAAACAGTTCAAGAAGGAAGAAATGTCATCCACAGGAGATATACTGATGTTGCTCAAGTCTTTGAAATCAAAATGAGAAATGCTAAACAGAAAGAGCTAGAAAAGACAATTGCAAGTATTGCTCCCTCCTCATCCAAACACCTCACCTTTGGAGACTCTTCTAGAGCTGATCCCAACTCTACTCACCCTGATATCATTGCTAGCCAAATCAGAAACAAAAGGATTGATATGTCAAAAAAAATTCTAACCAACTACAAACACCTTCAATCCAAAATTAAGATCAAATAAGCAGCTAGAACCAAACCACAAAACACAGCTATTGCCAGTACCAGCACAAAAGGTGATACTGATGGTCTCTTCCCATTTATTTCCCTCCAAAACTTTCCATACCTCTCTCAAATCAAAGAAATAATGGAAGATGAAACTGCTCAATTCAAGAAGAAAGTTTGGAAAGCTAGAAAGAAAATTCATACCTTTGCTGAAGATCCCTTGCCCAGTGATAACATCAAAAACAAAAATTCTGATAAGAGAAAACAACCAAACTGTGATGTAACCCCTATGGCAACCAATGAAACTGACAACAGCAAAAGATTCAAGGAATTCTCTGACAACTATATTGAACCCTTAGACTCAAGCAACCCCCATATGACTAATGGTGAATTTGACTCATCCACACCAGATACCGAGGTAAAATTATACATCTTCTTTAATCTTTTTAATCTTAAAATTAAGCATCACTCCCATGCCTACTATTGTTGTTACACTATAACATATTTTGATCCCATAGCTAGGAGGCCAACATCCAAGTATCCCCATGTATCTAATTTCTGGAAATTATTTACCACCATTGCTTGGAACTGTCAAGGGCTAGGACAAAGACACGCTAAGAAATACCTCACTGACATGATAAACAAGTTCAATCCTGACATATGCTTCATTTCTGAAACTAAGCAGAAACATGGAAAACTTCTAAATTCCATGAAACAGCTTAACATTCAGAACTATTGGCATGTCAATCCTGGAGGGGATAGTGGTACTGCTGGTGGGTTAGTGTTGATATGGAAAAATAACTTTGATGTTACAATCTTAGACTCTTCCATTAACCATATCAATGCCATCATACATCCTACTAGTGGCCCCTCTTATCTTTTTACAGGTTACTATGGCAACTCTAACAATACCTCTGGTAAACTCAATTCTTGGAAAATCTTGGAAAACACTGCTTCAAAACACCACATTCCATGGTTGGTTATTGGAGATCTTAATACCATTTTGAATGATAATGAAAAATATAGTACTCAACCATTGGACAATGTGGAAGCAAGTATCTTTAGCAAGAAGATTCTTGATTTGGATCTTATATATTTGGGCAGCACTGGGTGCCCTTTCACATGGTCTAATAAGAGAAGTGGTTCTGCTCTCACTGAACAAAGATTGGATAGAGGCCTATCTACTGAATCTTGGCTTACCCTCTATCCAAACACTACTGTCACAAATATTCTAGCCATTGGTTCAGATCACCACCCCATCCTTCTCAAATCTAATCCCCAATGGACCACAGACAAAATCCCTTTCAAATTATTTGGTCCTTGGTTGGATCTCAAATATTGTAAGGACATTATTCTTGAATGTTGGCAAAGAAACTTGTCTAGTTCTACTGCTTATCTAATAGCCAGAAAGCTCAAGGATATCAAGACAAAGCTCAAAACTTGGAACAAAGAAGTCTATGGAAACATAAAGACAAACATTGAGGACAACAAGCACTATTTAAACTGGTTACAAGAAAATTACCTCAAACAAGACAGAACCACAGCAATGCAAGTTCTAAAAGATTGGTAAGACATTGAAGAAAAATTCTGGAAAACCAAAAGCAGAGACCAATTCATCAAATTGGGAGACAAGAATACCAGTTACTTTCACAGATCTACTAAAAGCAGAATAAGAAGGAACATGATTGATGATGTCCAGGAATCTGAAGGAAAATGGATTGAAGATCACCAAGAAATAAAAAAATGCTTCACAAACCACTTCTCCAAAATGGCTACCACTGAATCCCCAAGATGAATCCGGAAATCATCAATCTCATCCCCACAACCATAACTGAAGCTGACAACAACATGCTCAACAGAATCCCAGAAAACCATGAAGTTAAAGCCATCCTCTCCAGTATGGCTAAAGATAAGGCTCCAGGCCCTGATGGCTTCCCTCCAAACTTCTTCCAAGCCAACTGGGACACTGTTAGAAAAGATTTGGTTAAAATGGTCAAACGTTTTTTCATGTCAGGCCATCTGCTAAAAGAAGTGAACACTACTTTCATAACCCTGATACCCAAAACTGATAACCCATCAAACCCCAGCCATTTCGGACCCATCAGCCTGTGCAACACAACATATAAAACCATACCTTAACAAAATCATATCCCCCTACCAATCTTCTTGTATCCCTGGGAGGCAAATAGCTAATAATATAGCCATTGCTCATGAAATTATACATTATATGAGAAACAGAAGAGGCCTCAGAGGAAACAAAGGTAGTATGGGAATCAAGATAGACATGGCAGAAGATTTTGATAGAGTGGACTGGACTTTCCTTCAGAATATTTTGGCAAAAATTGGCTTCAACTCTGATTGGTGCAAAAAGATTATGCAATGTATAACTACCACTTCTTCTGCAATTCTGATCAATGAATCTCCTGACAACTTCTTCAATCCTTCTAGAGGTCTTAGACAAGGGGACCCCCTATCTCCTTATCTATTTCTGTTTTGTATAGAAGCTTTGTCCAGGACTCTATCCCATGCTGAAGACTTGGGCATTATCTCTGGCATCAAAATCTGCAAAAATGCTCCTTCCATAACATACCTCATCTTTGCTGATGATTGCATGGTGTTCTGCAAAGCCAACTATTCTGAAGCTAAGAACTTAAAATACATTCTCAATATTTTTGGAGCCACATCTGGCCAACTCATCAACTTCAACAAATCTGGTGCTTTCTTCAGCAAAGACACTGATCCAGCCATCATACCTAACATCTGCAAGCATCTAGAAGTCCAAGCTCTACCTGAGAATGACAAATACCTTGGATCACCTTTGTTTACCCACATAAGCAAAACACAATGCTTCAGACCAGGGGTGGACAAGATGAAGCTAAACCTTTCTAGCTGGAAAAACTCTCCTCTAAACCCAGCTGGAAGAGAAGTGATAATCAAATTAGTCACATCCATAGCCAGCATTTATCAAATGAACTGCTTCAGAATACCTAAGCAAACATGTCAGACATGAATAAGTTACAAAGAGATTTCTTCTGGGGGAAAATCTGGAGAATCCAACTGGCTACTACCCAAAAGCTTGGACAGCCCTGTGCAAGCCAAAAGAGTTTGGTGGGTTAAGTTTCATGAATATGGAATTATTCAATAGTGCCATGATAACAAAGATAGGTTGGAGACTGGAACAATACAATGACTCTCTCTGGTTTCAGTTGATGGATGCCAAATATCTGCTGGGAAGAAGTGTTCTAAACATGAACACCAATGCTAAAGATGGTGATTCCTGGATATGGAAAGGAGTTCTAAAGGGTATTCAAAACATCCAGAAGTATTATGGCTGGAGAAAAGGTGATGTTAACAAAATCAACATCTGGGATGACATATGGATACCCAATCTTACTGAGAAGCTCAACCAGCTTTCCAACTACCCAACTGATATTAAGATGGTGGCTCACCTAATGACAGATCAGCAAGACTAGAACACACAACTCATCCAACAACTTTTCAATCCTTCCATTGCTCAAACTATTACTGCTCTAGCCATCCACCCCAGGGAAGAAGACAGTATTCACTGGAACATCAACAACACTGGCAAATTCTTTGTTAAAGCTCTTTATACAACAAAAATTGAGAACTTATACAGCAATGATCAAGCAACATGGGATTGGGGTGAAATTTGGAAGTTGGAAGTAGCTCCAGCTATCAATATCTTCCTCTGGAAATGTGTACATGAAATCCTCCCAACCAATGCTAAAACAGCTAGCATTCTCCACTATATTGACCCCATATGCAAAATCTGCAACTGTGGGGAGGAAACTATGACACATATGTTTCTCAATTGCCCTACTGCAACTGCTATCTAGCAGCAAATGCTAGGGGTAAATCATGGGCTCTTTGATCATCAAACACTCTTCATGGGGTGGTTCAATGAGTGGTTCCAAAATGATAGCAATACTGATAATACCTGCATCTATGCTACCACTTGCTGGTATATTTGGAAAGCTAGATGTGATCTAGTATTCCAGAACATAGTTCCTCAAGCTAAGACTACTACTCTCAACATTCAACACCACCTCTGTGATTACAACAGAGTTCATAATATGTCTCACCATGTACTGAACTCTCAGGATCAATTAAATACTACTGAGTTCCAGCAACCTTATGCATGGATTAATGTTGGGGTCCAACAACACCAGCATAACTATGGTTATGTAATCAAAATATATACTATCAAGGACCCCAACACCTTCCAATACTTTTCTGCTCTAACTATCTCTGACTTTGCAGGAAACCTAGTTGATAACAGAGGACACTCATCTCAAAGGGGACCAAAAGGAGCCACATGAGGAGCAGAACTAGCCTTCGGATGGGCAGAAGAAAAGCATCACACAAACATTGTCATACAAGCTGAAACCACTGACATTCCGGAGCACTTCAACAATCTTTACCTTCAAGCTATTAAAGGGAGATTTAGCAGGAATTATTACAGGGAGAAACAACTCTTGAATGAAGACAATACTATCCACATCAAACCTGTAACTTTTTTTCTAATAGGTCTTAAGATTTTAGAAAGAACACAAAACACCCAAGCCTTAAACTTGGATATTCAATGTAAGAACTTGAGCAGTGGGTCCGAGGTTTGCCTAAACCAGGACACCACTAGCATTTCGATCAACCCTATTTCTTAGGCCTTGCCTAAGTTTTCCAAAAAAAAAAGGATTTATTTATTACTTCAATGCATCAGTGTCTCTCTTTTTTCTTTGATTGGAATATGGAAAAACTCTAATGTACACCATTGCATTCACTTAACAGACATATGTAAGATCGAGAAGTCAACTTTATTAGATTAGTGCAACTGGAATCTAATGTACACCAGTGCATTCACTTACATGTAGTACTTATTTTAGTATCTGCCATTTCAAAAGACATACAGTCACTCCCCAAGGTATCTTTCTTCGATTTGGATTCTAAATATGGTCTACCATAAAAGCTTTAAATGATTTAATATATGCAAAAATTTGAGTCTGGGTATTTTTCCAAAGGTAAGTGTTCCTTTCTTTCTCTTTTTCGATAATTTGAAGCTAGATTTATAGCAGCTTTATAATCTAATGAATTATATCTTCTTTATTTCTGTTGTTGTTAACTGTGTTAAATTCAACAGACTGGATCATCCATGCCATTGCAATGATGTGCTTGAAGCATCCATGCCATTACAAGGTTAACAAAGCCAGCCCATTCAGTTGTTCATCAAATGTGGACGTGGTATATAACTATATATACACAATATAAACTCCAGTTTCTAAGTTTTACTGACAATGCAAAGACTATTCTAAAATGTGTATACATATATCACTCTTTTTTATGTATTGAATTGGTTTTTGGTATGTGGTTTGTGTTAGAATACATGATCTGTTACGTGGACATAGTACTATTTATTATTAAGTAGCTTACTTTAAATAGTTCTTATGTGAAATGAATCTTTTAGATGGATTCACAATAGTCCTTCATTTCTACAGGATGAATAAGGTTTAATTTTTTTATCCACCGTAACTACTCTTGCTGGTATTGGGATGTTCATTAGCATTTAAGGATCATTTTTTTCTTTTCTTTTTTTTAAACGAAACTATTTTTAGAAATTCAGTGATCTTGGTGCAATCAGAAGGTATTATCTAATAGCAACAATGATCATGGCTGAAGTACACAGTGATTCTGAAATTTTGTTATTATCTAATAGCAACAATGGTCATGACTGAAGTACACAGTGATTCTGCAATTTTGTTAATTTGCTTGCTGGTTTTTTTCTTTTGTTTTGTTTGTTTGATACAATGTCAGGATTCGCGCATGGAAAGGCTATATATTGTCTGAACGTTTAGTAATTGGTGGGCAGGAACAAGTATAGTGTGGGATCCCTCTTTGCAAGGTACATATATCTGCTTATCGAGCTCTTTTTTTTTTTTTTTTTTGTAATAAGAAGCTTTACTGTATTTGGAATTGATAAATTGAGTGTTCGATTCATAGTACTTTATTTATGTATTTTGTGATTCATGTATAATATGTGTATACCAGTAGAAGATAAAAAAAAAATTGATGGTTTCATTTACATAGGCTGCTGCTGCTAATCCTATCTAGGTGGAATAGCAAGTGGGATATACGATTTTTTATATCTTCTTATGAAAACACCAGGATTTGTCTGATATATTAAGTTGAAATATACCAAAAGTTATAATGAAAATTTTAAGTTTGTTAATTTGTAATAAAATGGTGGTGCTTAATCCTAAGTATGTATCGGGACGGGGCGAGGTGAAGCCGAACTAAGCATGCATTGGGACAGGGCGAGGCGAAGCCGAGCATGCATTGGGGCGGGGCGAGGCGAAGCCGAGCCACAACAAATCAAATATCCTAAGCATGCATCAGGACGGGGTAAGGCGAAGCCGAGCCAAGCATTCATCGGGATGGGGTGAGGTGAAGCTTTCCAAGCATGCATTGGGATGGAGCGAGGCGAAGCTGAGCCAAGCATGCATTACGACAGGGCAAGGCGAAGCCAAGCCAAACCAAATCAAAAATTCTAAGCATGCATCGGGACGGGGCGAATATGAGCCAGCATGCATCAGGATGGGGCGAGGCAAAGCCAAGCCACACCAAATCAAAAATCCTAAGCACGGTACGTATGATGGTTTCGAGTCCACCCGGTGCGTAGCACGGGCACACAATCTAGTATGAGTAAAGTCTCATTTAGGATTACTTTTTCTTTTCTTTTCTTTTACATAAAATCATTTTGTGATAAATTTTTGACATGAAAATGTGTTTGGTAAACTTTTTCTACATTTTAATAAGGGAAGGGATCAGGTGACATGGTTAATATGACAGAGTCACTCACAGACTCTGTTAGCCACTCGATATAAAAAAATTCAAGGGCTCAGATTAAAGTTAAAAACACACGGTTTTTTTTTTTACTAACCCGAAACCCGGTTTCATGGGTTGACTTTCAAAACTCTATATCTCTTTCATTTATTATTTCCTTCGTCCCCCACTCCCCATCCTTCTTCATCCTTTCGCTCTGTGCAACAAAAGAACCAAAAGTTCTACCAAGATTCAATCACTCAGAAAAAAAAATATTGGGCAAAAATTTTCTTCTTCTATGTTTCATCTCCTCGGATATCAATACAGTTACACAAATCAATCACAGGTATGAATCAAATTCAATCACTCGTATGCAACTTTTTTAGGGCGAATATTTGGGTTTAGTTTTGACTTCTTAAGATTAGATATGTCATACGTACTGTGTTTAGAAAGTTGGGGTTATGATTCAAGTCTTTGATTGTTTCTTCTTCTTCTTTTATTTTGAGTTTTTATTTCTCTGGATTTTGATTTTGAATCTCTGAAATATGATGAATTTGGTGATTTTATGATGTAGGTTGGATTGAGTTTAGTGTTACACCAAGTACCACTAAACCTACAAATGTTAATATATTGAAAGTCTAGTTGATTTGATAAACAATTTCATTGATTATCAGTAATACCACATTTTTCTGATCAACGAATAGTTTGGAAAAGCTATATTTTTCTAAAAAAATTAACATACCGATTTCTACTTCTTTTACATTGTCTTCGTAATTTTGCGATTTACATTGATTTAATAATTTTGCAATTTTTTTACAGAAAGATGACTACTGGAGATGAAATTACTGAACTAGCTATGAATGGGAAGTCATTGAAGCCGTGCTTGGACATGTATTTTTCTTCTATTAAAGAGGCTGAGGATTATTATAAAGATTATAAAAGGAATTTGGGATTTTGTACTCGTCGTAGGTCGTCATATGCTACTGCCCGAGGACCGCTTATAACTAGAATGGTTTTTGTTTGTAGTTGTGAAGGAATTCACCAAAGTAAACCAGATCAAGGCGACAGAGTGCTTAAAAGGAAGAGAAACACTTCAACCATGAGGACAAATTGTAAGGATATGGTATGCATAGCTTTGAACATAGAACTGAACACGTGGTAAATCAACAAATTTATAGAAAATCACAATCATGAAATGATCTCTCCTGGAAAGAGACATCTCATGAGGGTAAACAGGGTAATGCCTCCTGCTGCACGATGTTTGGCAGAAACATTCAACAAGCAGAAACTCCAAGTTGGCAAGTTTGCATCACTTTTTGGGGAAAGTGGGAATATTGGATTCACAACAAGGGATGTTTACAACCATTTGAGAAATTTAAAAGAATCTCTTATAGAAGTGGGCGATGCGGAAGCTATAATGAACTATTTTAAGAAGAGACAAATTGAAAATCCAAGTTTCTATTATGCAGTACAAGTTGATGCAGTGGGGAGGGCAAAAAAAAATATTTTGGGTTGATGCACGTTCAAGAATAACATACAGTCGTTTTGGAGATGCAGTAACATTTGATAGTACGTATAAGACTAACAAATATAGTATGCCTTTCGCTCCATTCACAGGTACGAACCATCATCGTCAATCAATTACTTTTGGATTTGCATTATTAGGCGATGAAAGTAAAAACACCTATACTTGGTTATTTGAGACTTGGCTTGAAGCAATGGGAGGTCGTCCTCTAATCTCTATACTTACTGACCAAGATCAGTCCATTACCAATGCTATTGCAATTGTGTTCCCCAATACTCGTCACCGTTTTTGATTGTGGCACATTAAGAAAAACATTAGCGAGAAACTAAGCCATGTGTTTTTTAAAAAATCAAAATTCAAAAAAAAACATAAAGGCGGTTATTCATTTTACATACACAATTGAGGATTTTGAAAATAAGTGGCAATCCATGTTGAATGATTTTGATTTGACAGATAATACATGGTGTTCGTACCCAAAATAAATTCTAGGCAGAAAACACGATTATTTGATGATGGTTATATGAAAATTAGGGTTACGAGAGAATTAGAGATAAATAAAGAAGATAAATATTTGCGTGGTTCGGCAAGAGTTGCCTACATCCACGGAGGAACAGAGAAATATTTTATTGATTGTGATGATACAAAGGTTTTTCTCCGGGTTAGCTAACCTAAAATTCCATGTAGGAATAGAAATTCCATCCCCTTGAGTTGGATTATAGGCAAAAAACCCTAATCTAGTTCCATAATAACCCTAGATTTGTAGTTATCCAAAATAACCACATGGATTTGTACTTATCCTTTAATATTTGTTTCTATCCTTGAAGATGCATGTCTATCTTGAGAGATTCTTGTATATCTTCACATGATTTGAGTTTATCTTAACAGATCCTTGTATATCTTCATAAGATTTGTATCTATCTTGGAAGATTCTTATCAATCTCCCAAGATTTGTAGCTATCTGGGATGACCCCTGTTTATCTTCCAAGATTTGTGTTTATCCCAAAATGACTTCTATAATAAGTCATTTGGGCTTCCATAATAAGCTAGATTGGCCTTCCATAATAAGCCCTCTGGGTTTCCTCAATAAACCCAAGTGTTGGTTTCCTCAATAAGTCTGGTATGGGATTTTGGAATCTTCTTTAATGGGATTTTTGGGCTTTATTCACGGGCTTCTAGTGTATTTTATACACGGTACAAACACATGGCTTGATGAATTGTTTGTTATTCGTGAGAAATGGATACATGTGTATAATAGGGGCACATTCTTTGCGGGGATGAATTCGATACAAAGAAGTGAGAGTATAAATTCCTTCTTTGATGGTTATGTGAACTCTAGGACATCTCTACGGGAGTTTGTTAAAAGTTGTGATCAAGCTTTAGAATGGATGTTTGTACGAGAACGAGAGGAAGACTGCAGGTCTATCCATATGAAGCGTATATTTGTTTCTCATGATTTATTGGTTAAGCATGCAGCTGGGTGATCGGTTGTCAGCCGAGCAAAAATAATTTCACTTTCTTACTCAACAAAATATAAATGAAGTACGTGGTAAGAAAGAGTTCGTATCCACAAAGAGGCGATTGTTGTTATCAAATTTTAGTTTCTTAGTAACCAAAAATGGGGATTTCTAATTTTTGTAAAGCAAAAGTAAAATAAAAGCAAAGTAAATAATTGGAAGTAATCAATGAGAGAAAGATATTAGTCAAGGAATTCATCTTAAATCTTAAACATGTGCTTGCATATATGATTAGAATTATAATTTAATCTCTTTTATTATCAAAAGCCTAGAATATCAAGAGAGCAAGATAATCTGAAAATTTCCTAAGTTCACCAACACACACATTAGAGCTTCGTGTGTGAATTCTACCTAAAGAATAACCTAACGCCTTGCGCTAATTAAGTTCAATTCCTAGGAGCATTAAGTTTGAGAAATAGGCTAATCAATGCAATTGTCATACATTGCGCATGACAATTCGGACAATGGTCAAACTCTACATATGATTACAAGAGTGTATCACTACAAACTATAATCATATCATGCTACTTGTATTCAGGGTTATCGCTCGATGAAAACCCTAAAATAGCTATGGAAAAGATGCAAGTTCAATTAATTGGCCACTTAACTAACCAAATATCTAAATCCTATCACAATACATCAATCATGTGATTATTAAAAGCAATAGAAATTTGAACGAAAGCAAAGAGAGAAAACTAATACATAACCCAAGCACAAGTTTTAGAAATAGGACTACATCCTTAACCAATAATATAAGATTTAGCTACTCATAGCTATGGAGTTCATCATAATCAATAATCAAATAAAGAAGATGAAAAATAAATACGTAAGCAAACCCTAGTTTCTGCTCTCCTCCAAAGCTCCCAGAAAATACGTGATATCAAAAGAAGTAGAAGACTTTTTCTTTTGTAGCTTTTCACCAACTTCTAAAATTAGGTCCAGTCTTCAAAGTCCATTAGATGAAAATCCACCAATCCTATAAGTGAGAAAAATCCATGTAGAAAATATGCCCAAAAATCAATCGCCGGAATTTGGCCGGAATCCGGCACCGGAACACACCTCAGGTGATCGGCAAAGTCCACCCGGTCACCGGTCAAATGAGTTGAATTGGGTCAACTCAGTCAAATCAACTGAGTCAGTAGCGAGACAGAACAAACTGGGCTGAGTGACCTGACTGAGTTGAGTGAGCTCCAGCCATGATGGATGTTCACTGCAAACCAGATCCAACTGCACTATCATCTTACACTTCATTGCAATAACCTTAGTGACACCTCAATCTTATTCTTCTTAGATTCATTAGCACACTCCACTTCAGTCTGTGTTATTCACCAACGCTACAACTTCAGCAAGCCATCCTTGCCAGCTCCATCTCTATAGTCCATAAACACTCACTGCAACAATTGCGAACATCTCTCAACAGATCCACCACCTGCAATGCTTCATGCCACAGCCATGATGGCTATGCATTCACCTAATTCCAGTTCTAGCAAAACCCATATATCCGCAACTCCCTTGCACACCCTTACCAAACCTTGTTATACAACAGCGATATAAACACTCCATTCATGGCTTCAACAGCTGCAAACCATGGCAACAACAACCAGCCTCAGTTCCATTAACTTGAATCTGTGGAAAACCACCAATGACCCATCTCAAGCCTCATCTGCCATTCCTAATCTGAACACACAAGTTCCCAACTGCAATACCAAATTTAACTACACCTACATTGCACCATTCACGTCCATACTGCAACAACAGCACCACCTAACCAACTAACTCATCAATCTCAAAACTCAATACCCAATCAGTCACATACTTGCACTGCCTCCACCAGTCATAACTTCCCTGTAATATGCAATATCACCAAGTACTCAACCATTCATCTAAAGCAACTTTATTACCACCATTTCTGTCACTAGAACCATTACTCATCTGCTTCATTTTATACACAGCACTAACACCTTCCACCTCAGCTCAAGAACTCAAGCTACAATTCAACCAACCCCAGGAGCTACACTCAAATTTACTGCTCAATTTCTTCAATTGACAGTGACCACCAACATTTCCACTGTCCACCAAAATTATCAGCTCAAGTCTTCTCTCAGTAGCAGCACAAGTAGAACTGCACCTGCACATTCATTGTATTCCCTTGCTCCAAACCAGCACCATCTCAAACCTAGTAACAGCTTCACCTCAATACCAGCAACACCATCAGTTATTGCACCTGCTTCACAAACTGGAACCACCAGATTCTTCACCACAGCTGCAACACAGTTCAAGTCCACCAAAACCCAAATTTCTTCATTACAGTAACCACCAGATAACCTTAGTTCTTGGCTTGAATCTCTGTGAAGAACTCATTCGAATTCTAACAAATACCCATTCTTCATAATCAATTCTTCAAACTCCATAGACCCATCTCAGCTCCAGTTCGAACCATATGAATCACCATGAGCTCAACAGTTTCAGAACCCAGAAATCACCATTAATTTCTCTTCCTTGCCTCAAATTCAAATAAACCCATCACTTAATTTCTTCTCAAAATCTCATCACCATCTGCAACAACAGAACTTGAAACACCTATCCATTTCTTCATCGATTCTCTGATTTATACATCTCATCTGTGCCTGAATTTATCTTCATTACCAAATCATCCAGTATCCTCTATAATTGAATCAAAACCCTGGCCAATTCTCGATCAACAACAAAATGAACTCATCTTATATTACAAATCAATATTCACCATCTCTGAGATTGATAACAATTTCAACATCATTTTAACAGCATCACCAGACCATTACATACTGTGTCTTCTCTTCAATTACAGAGATAAACCCTCATTTCTTCATTGTTTAACGATCTGGGTACTTGGAACCAACAACAGTCATAGCTGCTTTTCTTTATCCTTAATTTCGGACAAGTGATAAATGAGAAAACTTGTTTCTCGATTTAGGGCTGTGAGGTGGGTTGGATTGATACACCCAACATATTGAGAAACCACCCCAAACTGGGCTCCTTATACAGAAAGTTACCCCTTAACCTTGACTTGGCTTCCGTTGGTGTATGAAATGACGCTTTCATCCTTCTTTGATTTTTTCACCAACAACAGACGCTTCTTATTTCTCAGATTCACTTCTTCTCTTCAATTTATATACATCACTAAAGTTGTCGTGCTTTTCAGACAAAATATGCATCACTAAAGCCGACGTGCTTTTTAGTCAGAGATGAAGAAATAAAAGTAAATAATGAGAAATAATTCGCCTCCAACCGCAGTTGCACTTGAGATGACGCTTTTTCCCTGTTTCTTCTTCTTTTGTTCCAAATGACTCCAAAGTACCTAAATACTCAAAAACAAAACATAAGATACATAACTTACAAGAAAACTAGCAGAGAAAGGAAACCTATCAAATTCCCCCATACTTAGACTTTGTTAGTCCTCGAGCAAAGCAAACAAAATAATTATAAAACATACATACAACTCCGTCTCGTCGAGGCTACGGTTACTCTAAGCATAAATAACAAGCCTTTGAACCCCTAGGTGTCCCTAGTGGACGAGTTTTAGTCTCGTGAAGGTTTACAAGAGGTCTGCCTACAAAACCTATATTTCCAACTCCGGCTACCTGTGACAAATCTATGAACGAATCCAAAATGACTACAGGAGGAGATACCTTGATGCAAATTCAATTCATATATAAGTAAATAAAGCTCTAATTAGATAGTCGAACAAACCACAATACTCGGAATCTAACTAACCACAATTATAATGAAAAATTAAGAAGATGGATATAGAGGTAGATGTTTGCGAATGTTGACAAGTGATCGGTGTTTCCTATATTTGTCTGAAGGTCACCGCCAAGATGAACCTATGCATCCTATTGGATTGATCTACTGGTCTAAATTCTAGTGTCAACACACTGGCATATACAAGGGAACCAGAGATCAACAGTCTTAATTCTACATCAACTCAACTGGCATATACAAGGGAACCAGGAGTCGACTTTATTCAACACAATAATAATATTTTTTTTCTTTTTCTTTTTCACTTTTTTTTTCTTTTTTCTTTTTGAGACAACATGATTAGATCTTTTGGATCTAAGCGCATGCTTCTTGTCATCATATTACATGATAGTTCCCTTGGATTCTGCATTCCACGCTTGTTTAGGCGACGGAGACGGGGAGAACACACACACATTGCTATCCAAGTGTCATTTTTATTTCGATTGGTCTAATTGGTCGGTCTTTTTTTTTTTTTAGCAACTCAATCACTCTATTTCATCCTAGCAATAATAACAATTCGATGTTTAGTGACCCACCAAATCACTTAGAGAACAATAGATAAATATGAAAAAATAAAAATAGAACGTGATATGGTGATATTCCAAGATATGGTAACAACTATCATGTTATTTGTAATTATTGAGTTATGTCCGTCCCTTTAGGTAATCGGTTCCTCAACTCCTGCAATCAAAATGGTTTCATCCACTTATATTGGTAGTGTCAACCTAAAGGCACAAGTTTCTAGATTTCGGAGTTCATAAAGCACAATTTTTTCTTGTTTTTCTTGTTTTTTTTTTTACTAAAGGCATCAAATAAACTATACAAACATATAAATGCTCCCCCACACTTAAACTTTACATTGTCCTCAATGGAAAATTTAGCCATTCAAAGTAAAGCTCAAGGTGGAAAATTCTGCAATAATATGCAAAAACAACGAAAATAAAGATAAAATGCTTAAAAATAAAAATAAAAATAAAAAGGTAAAGATACAAAACTGGTGGGTTGCCTCCCACTTAGCTCTTGGTTTAAAGTCGTCAGCCCGACTTGCTCCTTGTTTGTTACGCCTTAGCCGGCTTCCAACACATTATGGAAATCTGATTGAATGGTATTTGGGTGTTTCCTTGCCTCAAAGATGTTGAAGTGAAGGACTTCTTCATTAAACTCCATAGTCAAGGTGCCATTGTGAACATCAATCTTCGTTCTAGCGGTACTCATAAATGGTATACCAAACATTAAAGGTGTAGACGAGGATGAATTCACATCACTCATGTCTAAAACGTAGAAATCCACTGGAAATATTAGTCCTTTTACCTGTACCAAAACATCTTCAACAATCCCCTTAGGGTAAACATTATATCTATCAGCAAGTTGAATAACTATGCCGGTTTCCTTAAGAGGACCAAGATTTAAAGCATCATAAATTGAAGTAGGCATAACATTAATAGACGCTCCTAAATCTAACATAGCTTTTGTAAACCTTGTTTTACCAATAGTGCATGTAATAGTGAAACTACCGGGATCTTTCAATTTAGGTGGGAGTTTCTTTTTAAGATACGCCGAAGCGTTTTCCCCCACACTCATTATCTCATTACCGGTTAGCTTGTGCTTGTTAGTGCACAATTCCTTTACACACTTTCCGTAGTGAGGAGATTGCCTAATTACTTCAATGAGTGGAATATTCACTTGGACCTTCTTAAAAACTTCCCAAATATCCCTATCTTGTTCCACCTTCTCATTAGCTTTAGCGAACCTGCCAGGAAAAGGTAGAGGAGGAACATAAGTAGAAACAAGAGGTTTAGGGTTGAATTTAGTTACCTCGGGAGTTTGGGGAAAATCTGCATTCTTTTCCTCAAAAATTGGTTCCTTTGGGGCTTCTTCTTCACCCGAATTAGTAACTTCGGGTTGCAAAAGTTGTGTACCACTTCCCAACGTAATAGCATTGACACCCTCTCTTGAGTTAAGAGGTTGGGAAGGGAGTTTCTCACCATTTTGTGCATGCAACTGATTAATCTCCTCAGCCATTAAACCAATTTTTGTTTGCAAGTCCTTGACCGTACCCTCTGTTCTTTGCATAAAAGATTGTAGCAACTCTTCCATATTGGACCCTTGATTTTGAGGTGGTTGTTGTTGTTGCGGATGACCAACTTTTGATTGTAACTCCTTAATTGCATTATCCGTTTTCTGCTGATTTAAGTTCGCTAGTTGTTGATTTTGCTGTACCACGGACATTAGAGCCTCCACCAAAGTAGCCATCTTTTTCAATTCTGCATTATGCCCTTGTTGTGGTTGTTTCACTTGTTGTTGGAACTCATTTGGATGGTTGTAAACAGAACTTGCACTTGCAACTTGCTCGTAAGTGTTGGAGTAAATACCATACGGCTAAGTTGAGAATATAGCATTGACATGCTCTATGTTCTCATAAGCTTGGTGTGATGGTCTTACAACCACTGCTGCAATTTGTTGCATCATTGCCATAATATTGCTCATTTGTTGACGTAATTCAATAATCTCTTCAACTTGATTAACTCCCTTGGTAGGTGGTTCTGATCCACTACTTGAAAATTGTTGAGAATTTGCTGCCATACTCTCAATCAACTCCCTAGATTGTGTCACCGTCTTGTTCATAAGTGCACCACCACTTGCAGCGTCAATAAGATTCCTATCACTTGCTTGGAGACCTTCATAGAAGTATTGGATAATCATTGCGTCACTAAATTGGTGATGAGGGCAGCTTGCCACCAATCTCTTATATCATTCCCAACATTCATATAAAGATTCTCCCACATTTTGCTTCATCCCACAAATCTCCTTGCGAATTTGAGTAGCCTTTGATGCAGGAAAATATCTCTCTAAAAAGAGTTTCTTCAACCCATTCCATGTTGTGACACTTTCGGGAGGCAAATAATATAACCAATCCTTAGCACTATCTGCCAAACAGAATCGAAAAACTTTCAACATTGCACCATCTGCATCAGTATCCGCTGGAAGCACGGCCATGATAATGGTGTGGAAGTCCATAAGATGATTGTTTGGGTCTTCATTCACCATGCCATGGAACTTTGGTAATTCTCTAAGCAACCCCGGCTTGATCTCAAAAGTAGAGTTTGTTTGAATACAACCCTGCTGTGTATCCAGTTTGTGAGAATCTAAGTCCTTGAGTGTACGATTTGCATCACCCGTTGCTTCTTCTTCAAAAGGTGGTTCTTGTTCTACAACTTCTTCTTCTACTTGCTGGAAAGTATCGTGTTCTACTTCCAAGTCTTGTTCTTCCGTTGTGCCTTGCCTTGGTTGGAGTATTGTGCCTTTTCGAGTAGCTATCCCGCACTTTGGATAATTCCAATCTTTAGAATCCAGGGATTAGTACCTGAAAAACAATTCTCGCAAACAAGTGAGAAACAAGACAATAAAAGAAAAGCAAGTATTCAAGCAGAAAAAATAATAAAAAGAAACTAAAAACTTAATAACAAGCCGAATGCCTCCCCGGCAACGGCGCCAAAATTTTATCGGTTGTCAGCCGAGCAAAAATAATTTCACTTTCTTACTCAACAAAATATAAATGAAGTACGTGGTAAGAAAGGGTTCGTATCCACAGAGAGGCGATTGTTGTTATCAAATTCAAGTTTCTTAGTAACCAAAAAGGGGGATTTCTGATTTTTGTAAAGCAAAAGTAAAATAAAAGCAAAGTAAATAATTGGAAGTAATCAATGAGAGAAAGATATTGGTCAAGGAATTCATCTTCAATCTTAAACATGTGCTTGCATATATGATTAGAATTACAATTTAATCTCTTTTATTATCAAAAGCCTAGAATATCAAGAGAGCAAGATAATCTGAAAATTTCCTAAGTTCACCAACAACACACATTAGAGCTGCGTGTGCGAATTTTACCTAAAGAATAACCTAACGCCTTGCGCTAATTAAGTTCAATTATTAGGAGCATTAAGTTTGGGAAATAGGCTAATCAATGCAATTGTCATACATTGTGCATGACAATTCGAACAATGGTCAAACTCTACATATGATTACAAGAGTGTATCACTACAAACTATAATCATATCATGCTACTTGTATTCAGGGTTATCGCTCGATTAAAACCTTAAAATAGCTATGAAAAAGATGCAAGTTCAATTAATTGTCCGCTTAACTAACCAAACATCTAAATCCTATCACAATACATCAATCATGTGATTATTAAAAGCAGTAGATATTTGAACGAAAACAAAGAGAGAAAACTAATACATAACTCAAGCACAAGTTTTAGAAATAAGACTACATCCTTAACCAATAATATAAGATTTAGCTACTCATTGATATGGAGTTCATTATAATTAATAATCAAATAAAGAATATGAAAAATAAATACGAAAGCAAACCCTAGTTTCTGCTCTCCTCTAAAGCTCTCAGAAAATACGTGATATCAAAAGAAGTAGAAGACTTTTTTTTGTAGCTTTTCTCCAACTTCTAAAATTAGGTCAAGTCTTCAAAGTCCATTAGATGAAAATACGCCAATCCCATAAGTGAGAAAAACCCATGTAGAAAATATGCCCCAAAAACAGTCACCGGAAAACTGGTGCAATCGCCGGAATTTGGCCGGAATCCGGCACCGGAACACACCTCAGGTGATCGGCAAAGTCCACCCAGTCACCGGTCAAATCAACTGAGTCAGTAGCGAGACAGAACAAACTGGGCTGAGTGACCTGACTGAGTTGAGTGAGCTCCAGCCATGATGGTTGTTCACTGCAAACCATCTCCAATTGCGCTATCATCTTACACTTCATTGCAATAACCTTAGTGACATCTCAATCTTATTCTTCTTAGATTCATTAGCACACTCCACTTCTGTCCGTGCTATTCACCAACATTACAACTTCAGCAAGCCATCCTTGCCAGCTCCATCGATGCAGTCCATAAACACTCACTGTAATAATTGCGAACAACTTTCAACAGATCTACCACCTGCAATGCTTCATGCCACATCCATGATCGCTATGCATTCACCTAATTCCAGTTCTAGCAAAACTCATATATCCGCAACTCCCTTGCACACCCTTACTAAACCTTGTTATACAATAGCGATATAAACACTCCATTCCTGGCTTCAATAGCTGCAAACCATGGCAACAACAACCAGCCTCAGTTCCATTAACCTGAATCTATAGCAAACCACCAATGACCCATCTCAAGACTCCTCTGCCATTCCTAATCTGAACATACCAGTTCCCAACTGCAATACCAAATTTAACTACACCTGCATTGCACCATTCACGTCTATACTGCAATAACAGCACCACCTAACCAACTAACTCATCAATCTCAGAACTCAATACCCAATTAGTCACAGACTTGCACTGCCTCCACCAGTCATAACTTCCCTGTAATATGCAATATCACCAAGTACTCAACCATTCATCTAAAACAACTTTATTACCACCATTTCTGTCACTAGAACCATTACTCAGCTGCTTCATTTTATACACAGCACTAACACCTTCCACCCCAGCTCAAGAACTCATGCTACAATTCAACCAACCCCAGGAGATACACTCAAATTTACTACTCAATTTCTTCAATTGACAGTGACCACCAACATTTCCACTGTCCACCAAAATCACCAGCTCAAGTCTTCTCTCAGTAGCAGCACAAGTGGAACTGAACCTGCACATTCATTGTCTTCCCTTGCTCCAAACAAGCACCATCTCAAACCTAGTAACAGCTTCACCTCAATACCAGCAACACCATCAGTTATTGCACCTGCTTCACAAACTGAAACCACCAGATTCATCACCACAGCTGCAACACAGTTCAAGTCCACAAAAACAAAAATTTCTTCATTACAGTAACCACCAGATAACCTTAGTTCTTGGCTTGAATCTCTATGAAGAACTCATTCGAATTCTAACAAATACCCATTCTTCATAATCAATTCTTCAAACTCCATAGACCCATCTCAGCTCCAATTCAAACCATCTGAATCACCATGAGCTCAATAGTCTCAGAACCCAGAAATCACCATTAATTTCTCTTCCTTGCCTCAATTTCAAATAAACCCATCACTTAATTTCTTCTCAAAATATCATCACCATCTGCAACAACAAAACTTGAAACACCTCTCAATTTCTTCATCGATTATCTGATTTCTACATCTCATATGTGCCTAAATTCATCTTCATTACCAAATCATCCAGTATCCTCTGTAATTGAATCAAAACCCTGGCCAATTCTCGATCAACAGCAAAAAGGAACTCATCTTCTATAACAAATCAACATTCACCACCTCTGAGATTGATAACAATTTCAACAGCATCACCAGACCATTACATATTGTGTCTTCTCTTCAATTACAAAGATAAACCCTCATTTCTTCATTGTTTCTCGATCTGGGTACTTGGAACCAACAGCAATTACAACTGCTTTTCTTTCTCCTCAATTTCAGATAAGTGATGAATGAGAAAACTTGTTTCTCGATTTAGGGATGTGAGGTGGGTTGGATTGATACACCCAACATATTGAGAAACCACCCCAAACTGGGATCCTTATACAGAAAGTTACCCCTTAACCTTGACTTGGCTTCCAATATTGTTGGTGTATGAAATGACGCTTTCATCCTTCTTTGAATTATTTCACCAACAACAGACGCTTCTTATTTCTCAGATTCACTTCTTCTCTTCAATTTATATATATCACTAAAGCTGTCGTGCTTTTCAGACAAAATATGCATCACTAAAGCCGACTTGCTTTTCAGTCAGAGATGAAGAAATAAAAGTAAATAATGAGAAATAATTCGCCTCCAACCGTAGTTTCACTTGAGATGACGCTTTTGCCCTGTTTCTTCTTCTTTTGTTCCAAATGACTCCAAAGTACCTAAATACTCAAAACAAAACATAAGATACATAACTTACAAGAAAACTAGCAGAGAAAGCATAAACAATATATAAATATCAAGGTGTTTTAGACACTTATCACTGGGATCTATACTCTTAATGTCTTTAATAAAGTGTATAAAGAGTTCAGCACTATCTTAAAATATCGGTGCGACATACTTAATCAGGATGGTGAAGAAATTACTTATAGAGGGCAGTGGATGAAAAGGCAATATAAGAAATGATTGTGAAGATAAATGAGGTAAGAAAAAAGGGTACATGTGACTGCCATAACTTCGAGTTTGTTGGCTTAATGTGTAGGCATTTGCATCATATTATTATATATCGGTACAATGCAAGGGAGATTCCACCTCATTTTATTATGGAAAGGTGGACAAAAAGAGTAAATAGATCTCAAGTTTTAGGATTTTACGGTGTGATAATGAAAGATGATAAGTCTGGAATGGAAGCCATGAGAATAAGTCATTATTGTCAAAGGTCAACAGAGTTAGCTTATATAATGGGTAAATCAGAAAA
Organism: Papaver bracteatum; assembly: GCA_023529315.1. Lineage (NCBI taxonomy): Eukaryota > Viridiplantae > Streptophyta > Magnoliopsida > Ranunculales > Papaveraceae > Papaver > Papaver bracteatum. The sequence continues at coordinate 3,878,135 of JAJJWX010003419.1, forward strand.
AGCATATGATGTGGCAATGGATTTACTTAACCAAGCATTTGAGAAAGTTATGGAAATTGACATGTTGGAGCTTGGACAAGAACTAGGGAATGATATGGAGGAATTAGGTGCTAATATTGAACCAATAATTACAGATAAGTCGTACACCATGAATGAATCAGTAGCTAATAATGAGTCATGTGCCAGTTCCCCTGCAAATAAGATGGGAAACCTACGCATTAGCCAAATGAAAGGAAGAAAATCTGACAAATAAAAAGCAAGTGCTGAAGTTAACTCCCGCTTTAAGAGTGGTATAGAACTAAATAAGAAAGTGAGAACTTGCAGAACTTGTAAAGAGGTAAATGCGAATCATGACAGTCACAATTTCCCAATGAAAAAATAAACTCAGCTGCTGTGTGATTCAAGTAACATAGGTATGTATGTCGAGTTTTTTTGACCTTATTTTCTTTCATTCAGTTATATTTCAATGTTTGATTGTGATTTGGACTACAAAATATTTAAAAAAATTCATAACTGTTTCAAGTAGTTGATAGAATGTGTTTTAAGATAAAGGATTTCACATCTGTCGAGTTTTTTTGACCTTATTTTCTTTCATTCAGTTATATTTCAATGTTTGATTGTGATTTGGACTACAAAATATTTAAAAAAATTCATAACTGTTTCAAGTAGTTGATAGAATGTGTTTTAAGATAAAGGATTTCACATCTCAACCGGCAGTGGCTGGCTTGTATATATAAGGCGAGGAATCATATTTTTCGTGGGGGATAAGATGACTATATTCCATGGGAGCTGACATTACCGGTCCTTGCAACTGTGATTTTTTGTATACTTTCCAACTGTACTGAATATGGGTTCCGAAGTTGTGGATGTCAGCTCTGTATTTTTTGCAACTGTGTTTTTTGTATATATAACGCATAGCGCAGGCTTTTTGTTAATATTATTTCAACTTCTGTTAAGGGAATGCTAAGCTTTCTTATATGTAGTATAGTTTTGATGGCAGCTCATTTCTACATAACTGCGTATCTGTTAAGTTGGTCTTGCCAAAAAGTGGTGGTTTATCATCAGTGCTCACTAATGTATACGACTTCCCAAGTATATTGCTATGCATTACCATTTTAGTTTATATTTTAGTACAGTCCCTGTTTTAGTACCACCATTCATCTGACAATAAAGAGAATGGAAACTTTCAATGTCTTGAATAAGTGAACCAGTTGTGTCTAGTTCTCACTTCTCATTCATTAAAAACTGAAATACTCAGCCGATCAAAAAAGGAAAAAAAACACTCCCCACTCCTTGCTATTCATTAACAAAGCTCCAGACAACACTAATTTGAAAATTAAAAACAAGAAACAAGATCCTAATTTCCATTTTCTTCTTTCATATGCAGTACGTAAACCTTCAAAGTCCTCAAATCAGCTACCAAAATGTAGCTCAGTTGAATAAAGTTTCCTTGGCTAAAGGGATAACGGTGTCTTGAGCTCAGTCTTTTGTATCGTACTTCTCGTGAATTAATTGGACTAGTCTATCATAAGGCTGCCAAAAACTGAGCCAAACAACAGTAGGTAGCACCATGTCATTGTCGCCGACAACATCATAGGATCCAAGTTTGATTACTGCAAAATCGACAAGAAAAAGAAGAGCAGGGGATTGGAAATTGGAAATTGCAATGAACCCAAAGTAATTTTAGGTTTGAAACCACTACTAGTCGATTAAAGAACATCAATTAAAAAAGGTTTTAACTAATTCCTAGATCAAAACCCAGGGATTACAGATTTAGAAATCAATACAAACACAAAAAAACTAGCTCACCTAGAAAAAACGAGGACCACTTTTGGAAATTTTAAACTATGTTATAGTGAATGAAATATTGATTCAATTGACTAGGTTTCATTTCATCCGTTGTAGAGAAGTGAAGAGAATAACCGAGAGACAAGGAGAAGAATCTAATCTCTTCAGAGACAGAGAGAGTCGATATATTTCTAAAGACTTAACCGGGTCGTGGATAAGTAACCAAAACCCGCGTACTTTTTATTTTAATCTCAGCCATCCGAAAATGTTACATCCAACGGCTGTAGGGGTTTGTGAGAGACTCTGTCATCTCCAGTCTGTCACCCGATCCCTTCCCTTTTTTTAATAAAGAGATATTTTTGGATCAACATCTTAAAGTTATCAAATGTTGCGGTCCACCCAATTTTAACTAATTAATTCTTCATACTTAAAATAATAAAAGTATTTAAAGATGAAAATCACTAATATTGAAAGAAAGAAAAAACGATAAAAATAAAATTGATATTACTATTTATGCTTATTTACTCCCTCGGTCCCAAATCAGATGAGCTAGTTGGTTTTAAATTTTGTCTCTAGATGAGTTATCTCGCTAATCAAGAAGATATTTCTAAAACACCCTTTTAATTGATCATTGTTACTATAAGAAATATGTATAATTTGATAGTCATGTTTATATTCGTTGCGTAGGTGTTTTAAAATGCTTTTCAATGGTATAAAGTTTACGAAAAACCGTGGTATAGTTTAAGAGATAAATCATTTCTAAGTTTTACGAGTTATTATTCGTAAGGTTATAATTGTAAAAATACTTAAACATACTCTCATTTCCTCATTGCCTTAAGAATTGTGCAAACCACAACTAGCTCATCTTATTTGGGACGGAGGGAGTATATTACTGGAACTAAAATATATTTTACTAATAGTTGATTAAATTTAAAACGGGTAGCTAGCTCAGCTGGTCATCCATGTTCTTCAATGGTTGATGCGCTCCAGGAGGTCCCGGGTTCGAGTCCCCGATGGCACAATATTTCAGTATTTGACATGAAAGGTAGAGTTAGCTTCTCCCCTTGCGACATAATCGGTCCCCCTATCCGCTTCAGCTCCATTGGTTGGTTCCCCAAGAGGCTCGTTGGTAGGCTAGCACATCAACCTGTTTAATTAATGTAGTAGTATGTCGTTGGAGCTTAGCTTGTTAGGCTTCCAACTAGTTTCATGTGATATTCGATATCCAATAATATAATAATTCTCTAAAAAAAGGAATATTTTTAAAAGCATAATGTGTATTTTCTCAGTGTTTTTTGTTCTTACAAGTCAGTATTTATTGAAAAGGTTTTACCTATTTCCCATCCCCACTTTCCCTAGATCCCATCCAAACTACACAAATCATTTTTTGCTTAGCTCCTTCGAGGCAGGGTCGACAAAATTCACCGTAATATATTTTTCAAGTAACTTTTATCTTCCCATCATCGTTTTCCTTCTTCCAAACTCTCTCTGATATATTTCCTAAATCTAGTAATATACCAGTGCTAGATACTGTTAACTTGTGCTAGCAAAGTCGTGGCATGCATAACCTTATGTATAATGTCTTAATTCTGAGAGTATTCAAAACTTGACTTGGTCCCACGGTTTTTCTGCCAGGAAGTTTTACTCGTTAACAAAATCTTGTGTGTTTTCTGATTTACTTTACTTCTGCGTTTTGTTGTTTATATATATATTAAAAGTAAATACACTTGTACATCAATCCACTTGGTGCAATCCCATAGTTAGTTCGGTTACAAACTTTGACTAAATACCAAGTTATATCTTGTTGAAGCAATTCTTTGGCCATTATTGTTATGGTATAATTACACAAGGTGTGTTTGTATATGTTGATATGGAAAAGATTGTGATGTACTCGGTACCCTCATCATTTCACATTCGTAGGTGTATATCTATACAAGTGACAGTCAAGACCTTCCGCGTATTGCTAAGACAAAAGAGAGGTATTATTTGGGGAAACCAAAATTGAGGATTTTGTTTTTTTCTCTCTCTTTTCTCTCACCCCATTCTCAAAAACCTAGAGAAAAACATCATCTTCTTCCTCCTTTGCTCAAATCTAGCCCCAAAAGGACTAGATCCGAGCAAAGATTGTTTGTTTTTAGTAGTTGTTTAGTTATTTTTAATAATTTTTTTTTGTTATTAGAGCGATTCTTTTCTTCGCTATTAAGGCGATTTTATCAACACTTGATAGTTTCTTTTTATAGATTTATTCGTGATTTGGTTTGTTACGGAGACAAGATCAAGTTCTTCTTCAACAGAATAATAAATATAGGGTTTTTTGGCTTCTCGCTATGCATGAGTTTTTGGGAAAATCACTCCTCTCTCATAGGAGTATTTCTTTTCAAGAAGAAAATCAATCAAAATGGTCGAATTATGATTTCGAATACCATTCCTTCTCCAACCTCTATATACAAAATTTGGGTGCTACCGTTGTGGATCGCTATTTCTCTTTGCGATTTATTTGCGTTTTGTATCTTGAATTGTATTTGTTTAATGCTTATGTTGTACTTGTTTTTTCTTAAAAACCATCATGTAAACGTTTCTTAAATTAAATGAAATACTAATAGTTTGATAATCAATTATTTTTTTTAGGATTTTAAAATTACTATAAATATTCTCATCATATATGTGTTTCAGTGTTATCCCTATGATACACCTTTGTTGAAAGGAACCCTTCTAAAAACACTATCTAAAAAACATCTTCAAAACACAGAAACCTTATTACGATAAAGAAATGTATATTTTGACTTTGTCTCTCAACTTTGTGATTAGCTTTGAGTTTGGGTTATAAAAAGAATTTAATTAAAGTTTGGGTCTCAGGACTCGAGTTGACCGTTATTAAAATAATGTTAAACTGAAATAATTTGTATTTACTTAATTCCCTCGGGTACTGTTAACCATGCGAGCCTCACGTGCTACTAACTGTCTACTGAACCACACTAATGGAGGTCCACAACATTTCCAATAAAGTTGTTTCATGACAAAAAAAACTAGGATAAAATTTACAACCGCACCTATATCAGATGATTTAGTCTAATCTCATTTATCCAAAATAACTCAAATCTCCCAAATCAATCAAAAATTAATCATAGAAACTAAACAAATCAACAATGAAACACTATTCCGATCTCTAATAAAGATGACATATTTATCGTCAGAAATAATATAACCCAAAATCAAATATAAAAATATAATAAAACTTGAGCACAACAATTCCATATGCATAACAATTACCACTTTATGTGTCAAGCAATAATCAATTTAAGTTGTGCAATATCGGATTTTTTTTCTTTCAAAAACGTAAATCCTTTATAATGATGGGTAATTAATTATATAATAGTTAATTACAGATTATTATTAGAGTATCGCTCGGTCAAACTCACAAGTTTTGGTGTGTCAAGCTTGTAATCAAATTTAGTTGATCTGAACCACATCTTGATTTATAATCTACCAAGGTCAGTCTCGGACTTGGAATATAGTACGGTAGTTAAGCATCAGAATTCATCAATCGACCTTGAAAATTGAAACTGAAGAACAATTGAGATGTCAACGTTAACGAAAACTTCATCAACAAAGGAATATGAATACTTTCTATCCTATTTACTCAAGTTATCTACCATTATATACATTAAGACATGGCGTATTATAATGAACATTGCAAAGAAGAATTCAAGCAGTATAAAACTTATCCCATAATAGGTTGAGACCAATTTATTGTTCAACATATCAAAATTACGTATTGAGTTCATAAGGAGTCATCAAGTTAGTTTTTATGTTAACAAACTGATTTTCTCATTTCACGAAATTAAACTAATAAGTAATAAGACTCCATATATTTTTGTCTAATTAACTCACTTAGACGAACTAATTTCATCAGTAGGCGAACTGTTTTTGAGATGTTACTAGATACTTTTCATTTCGCTAGTACACGAATTGATTTGGACAATTCATGAACTGGTTAATTTTAAGAGGTTCCTGAACTTTTTTTGTATTTGATTGCACAAATTTCTTTGGACAATTTATGAACTTATCAACACAAAAGGCTCATGAACTCTGAGACGACAAATATGTTCACAAACTATTTTGGACAGTTCACGAATTATTTTGGTCTTGAGGGTTATTATACTCCAATTTATGCTTAAAATTTCATGAACGATTTAACCATTATTCTTGGGCTAAACACTTGGTGCACGATGCTTATTTCGACTGCTATGCAGTTGCACATTTTTCTTTGTGACTCAAGGAAAACTTCTCACATTCTTACATGATTAATATATATGGAGAAGTTAATCTTGTTTGGTGATAAAGTAATTCGTAAATATGGAAATAAGTTCACGAACTCATCTTTGTTTGTAATCTACCTAGCCATGTTCATCAATATAAATAAAAGACTCTGTGCATACTAGAATCTCAATCATAACACTTTTGTGTCATAGTTGCGGGCCTCTAAAGACTTAGGATTCCTCTAAAGAAACCGTATTAGGTTATGACTTTTAAAGTTTTTACAAAGGGATTTGTGAAACCCGGTACAACAATATTTTACCTGATAGTTCTTTGTTATATGAATGTTGTTTTTATTAATTATTGTAGTTCATGAACTATATATCAGGAACAAGATAGATAAAATTACCAAGTACTCTTGGTTTCAGACTTTGTAATTCCACAAGATATATATCTTAACCCTTCTTTGATTTGTTTAGATTTGTTCTTGTGGGGTAGAATCGAGTAGGCATCTTTATAACCTTTTGAAGACAGTAAGCTATCCTAATTGTTGAGGTTTGCTTTATATCTTCTTTACCTTTAAGATCGTTCATAAGCAAACAAATTTGTATCAACTTGATGAATATCTTTCTAAATGAAATCAATATGCTACCTATTTGAGGAAGATTAGTCTAAATGAAATCCTAATTGGGCCTGTAAAATATGTTATCTTGGGGAATCAAGTGCGTATAGTCTTTTGAGATCCAAGAGAAGTAAGGAGCACAACAGAAACTGAATTACTCGTAGGGTCGATTCTGTCTCAACTATATTCCAATCCGAAGTCTGATAACAGGATGGTGTTTATGTCTGATTAATACAGTGTAGAGTTCAAGTTCTGGACTAGGTCCCGTGAGTTTTGTTCACATTGTAGTTTTCCTCGTTAACAAAATTTCTATTGTCTTTTTTTTTCCGCGGTATATTATTTATCGTTATTATAAAAATATCACAAGTAGTACGTTAAACAACTAAAATTTTGTTCAAGATCAAATTCTACAAAACCTACAAGATTTATTCTTTTGAATTCGTATCTTGAACATAGATTACAAGAATTGTTCTTGTTGGAATTGGGATCGTATACAGTTCAGGTACATATTTGGTTGATTTTTAGGGATTTATTTAAGATCATCGAAGTAAACTTATTTATATATCAGGTACATGATCTTTACTATTGACCTATATTATAGATTGTAACAAGTTTGTCCATACAGGTATCAGAACAAAAAATTTAGTGGTGTACTTGGTACTATCTTCTTTTCAATTGGTATGAGAAAAGGGAAACCCCGGAAAGACCTAATAAGTGTGTTTGTAGCGATCTGAAATCTATCGACATGAGTTCTATCTATGTTAACGTATCATCAGATAAGAATAACACTGTGTTTATGGGTTTTACTAATAAGCCTAGATCATCTTCATGCTTAAAAATAGATGAACAACCGTTTGTTATCATAAACAAGTCTATTAACAAAGAAGGTCATGACAATATTTATCCCTTCTATTTTACTGGTAAGTCTGACTTGGACGTGAAACGGAGGCGGTACGGAGTACACCACAAACTTTTGAAAACGCGGGGGTACCAAAATACACCACTAATTTTTCCTTAATCAATCTGCATGGACAATCTCAATACAACTCCGAGAGTTAAACTCAATCAAGGAATAATATCTAGAGTTATCTCTCTCTCTTGCGGTTAAAACGTTTACAGAAACAAATATGTGAACCTAATCACAAAGAGATAACTTGGATGGTGTTAGAGCATTGCTTGGTTGAACCCACTAGCGTTGGTATGTCAAGCTATTTCTCAAATTTAGTTTCCAAAATGCATTCTTGATTTAATATACTAAAGTTAGTTTCCGACTAGATTAGGTCTAAGAAGAGCTATCCTTGAATGATGAAAATTGAAGACTACAAGAATATATCAACGAGGACTTCATCAGCAAAGGTATGTGGTAATTGATTTCATTTGGATTCTTGTTCAATTCTACCTTTCTAATCTATCAAAACAAATACTCACTCTATGGAACAATTCCTATGACGGTAAATGTACATTTATGTATATATACTCAAGGTTATTTGAGCCACGACTTTTTTGACAATAACCTTTATCCATGGAAAGGTTCTCATGTTATAGTAAGTGAACTTACGAATTCAACGAGCCAAGAATCACTCAATTCTGAGTTATAACGATGAAGTTAAGAGTGATTTATTAAAGTAACAATTATAAGTGTTGTTGTAATTATTGCAGTTTGTTAGTAGGAAACAATCCATGAACTGTTTGTAGTTAAGGACTTACGCCCAATTACGTGACTAGAAGCCTTTTTTAGTCAAGTTTTTGATGTTTCCTTATCTAGGCAAGATAGCTATTACTCCAAACATATTTTATTACCATATTAAAGTGTTTGTGATATCTTTTAGTTCTTTCCTAAGATAAATTGTGATTTATTCACATACTATCCCTTAACCCGTGCCGTTACGGCACGGGCCATGATGTTGGTTCATTTTTAGTATTTCGTATAATTTGTGTCCCGAATACTTATCAACTCCTTATGATTTAATGTGTGTTTGTCATAAATAATAGTTGGGATTTTCCTCTCTTTTTTTCTTTGGTTTTTCCTTTAATATTTTACCGCCGGAGATTTTCTCAAACGAAAGAAATATAATCTTAACTTCCAGGCACTTTTTTACTTAGGTTCATTGCTTATAATGAGATAATGCTCTACATGAATATGGAAGTTTAAATATTTTTTGGAAATATGTCGTCAGCAGCGCTCATCTTTGTGAAATCAACTAATCAATATCGTCCATAAAAGTCTCCACATGCTCCTATTTCGCTCCAGCTGACTCATCTATCATGGTCATGTTTCCGATCCTCCAAATAGGCTGAGAATAGTTTTTTTTTTTGTTTTTGCATTGAACGAATGATACAAACTATCCAATATGACATGATTTTCCTGTAATTTTTCAACACCCATTATATGACAATGTTTAAAATGTGTACCCATTACCTTTTCGAAGGGATTGTATATATGCGAATCTCTGCCATTAAATCTTCAACAAAGTATTGTTCCCAGCAAGTCGTCTTAACGAAGGATTTGGTAACTTCAAAAGTCTTGGACATTTTGTCACTTTCGTATGTTCCTACCTTCACTTGGAATACAATTTGGCGACACATTACCTCATAAAGAAACTTGAACACACATTGTATTCCCTGATCCTATTTCAAATTAATAGGTTGTCAATGGATCCTTCACCAAAAGTTGACATATTCTACGTTGAATATTTATAAAAAAAATAATTACGGTATTGTGGATCGTTGCTTTCTAAGATTGTAGTTTTCAAAATTGGCCTCTTCAAGTCCCACGGCTTTCTAAGTTTATATATCTTGTTTGTTTTTAACATTTTAGTTACCCATATTATGTTTGTTACTAACTTTAAACTTGATGTCATCTTCTACTGTGAACTTTATATGATTTCAGAATCGAAATAGTTATATCTCTTTCATTCGTATCAATTAATCCGTTGTATATCCCAACAATTCTTCAAAAATAATTCCTTTTTTTTTGCCGTTTCCGGACCATCAGTAGCCATTATTGTCAAACGCAATCTGTCTAATTTTTGTTGATGTTATGTATTTGCAATGTTCATTTTTCTTAAATAAATAGATTGTGGAAAAACTTAAAAAAAAAAACATAAGTATTACATCGGGTCTAAGTTATTGTATCCAAAATACTCCGGACACTGCTTATGGTGCCTTGTTTCCTCAAATTCCTCGTTGCATTCTAGACAGTACATGCAACACTAATCATTTGCGAAGTGAGCTATTTGCGCAAGTGTGGTTAATGTAAATGTATCCCTTGCCTGTAATAATAATAACAACACGTCAATTTTTTTTCAAGGCATCCAGTTGTAAATGGTATGAATCTAATAGATTTGAATTATACCTCAATCTTAGATATCACCTTCTTCTCACATAACATAGCAATTGAGGAAGGACAAATCATGACCACTCTTTACATAGGCAGAGATAGCCAAACTATGTTTTGCAATTGTCTTACGTGAAAATTATTATTAATCCATATTTTAGTCAGCTCCTATCGAAGCCGATGTAATTAGTCCTATAGAAAGTTAATCTTAAATTTTTGATCTTATCTCTTGACCAAATTATTGAAGTATTCTCGGTCATGTTCTGCTTTGTGTGATCTACCCATCTGTGTCTACTCTACCTTCTAACCCAGTGAATGAAACCTATACATATTGATCCGTAATTTGATATTGTTGATTTACTATCAAGAGGTCGCATGATTTGAGAATGTAAAATATAAAAAATATTTCATAAACATCGGAAGAAAAATTTAGATTTATGATTTAGAGTTTTTTATGATGATTTTGATGAACAAACATAATTTTCAAACAAATATTTTAGAATGCAAATACATTTTCCCGGTCTATAAGGTTTTATATCGAGAATTGAGTGAAAGTTGTTGTGTTTGTAGGTAGTTGTCGCGAAACAACTCGACATTGATGGTCTTTCAGGAAAAAGAATGTAATAGTACTTGAGAGAGCGATAATGTTCTCTTACGCGGGTACCCCAATTGCCTTTATATAATACGGGTGATCGAACAGTCATGCTCATATTGTCTTATACATTCCGGTATCATCCTCGAAATATTTGGTTTTTGTCCAATTGTGCTAAAAACAACCAATTACATCTTTCACAATACAATGTTTCATGTTTTGTGAAGATTATTTTTTTACTTGGTCAATAAAACTCACTAAAAAGCAAAAACTATTATTATACACTACTATTACCAACACCCACCACCATAAAAACCATCCACCGCCACTATTTCTTCCACCAATAGTAATGTTACCGCCTCCACTATTCGCAAACACCCGCCACCGCTTATACTCACCATTAGAATTAATATAGTTTTTAGTAAAATTATTTATTAATAAAATTATGTATTTATGTTAAATTATTAAAGGGACATTTATAATAGAAATTTAATTAATCACTATGAATAATCAATGAGAAACTAATTAATCAAACGTTTAAAAATGGTTAAGTTGAACAAACCCTAGCGGTAAATTTATCTTTGCCAAGGTCAAATTCTGACCACTCTTTACATAAACAAATCGATAATAAATAATTTCATATGTTTTGATCTTGATTCGTGTCGTTCGTTTACTATTACATAACATGGAAATTGATTGCACTAATTTTTTTAAAATGGACATGCGTTTTATCGAGTTTATTTTAACATTAAAATAATCAACCACGTTTTATACTTTGTAATATAACGTTACACATTTTGTGGCGTTACGAAATTAGCATAATATGTTTTTTTTCACCAATACTCACCACCACCATAAAACCATATGAATCCAATTTTTTTATCCACCACCACCTAGTGGCGGAGCCAAGGGTTGACTAACCTGGCTCTAACCCCTTAAACTTTTAATAACTACATATATTTTTTAGTTTATTTTATAAATAGTACTTTGTCCATATATATTTATGGCTTAGTCCACCAAAGTTTACATGTTTCTTTAAAATAAAAATAGGCCTCCTTAATGTCAATTTTTGACTCCACCACTGGCACCATCACTGCCACCCATCTCATGTAGGTTGTTGGACGCAATTCTAATTTTCAATCACAAATGCCATGTATGAGGTTTAGATTGAACAAAATTTCGTCAATTGATTAGTTTCATTTTTTTTCTTCAGTGTATATATTCTTTTTTTTGTATTTCAATCAATTTTATTTTAACATTAAAAAATCATGATTTATACGATATAGTACCAAAGATCATAGGGGCACCATTTGGGTGATCCAACTACGATCATGAAAATATTGTCATCCCTGAAATAGTGTTAAAAACAACCAACCACATCTTCCACACAACAATGTTATCGATGTGGTAACGACAACATAAAATTAATATTGTCCATCACTACTCAACAACATTCACCGTCACTACTTCTTCCACCACAAACCAGGGGTGGAGCCGGGATTTTGAGGAGAGAGGGAGAAAAAAAACTTGGCAAGTTAGATAATGTGAAAAATGGACTTTGTATCCCATTTTACGATAAAAGAACAAAAATAAATATAATTGTGCTTGGCTCTGCCCTTAACCACCACTAATCTTTCGGCCTCCACCTCTTCCACAACTCATTGCCGCAGAAAATGTCTATTGATATTAAGTATCAAAATTACTTATTAATAGAAATAAATATTATAATTAATTAAGAAAACATTTATAATTAAAAAATGATTAGTCATTTATTATGAGCAATTAGTAAAACACTAATTAATAAAACACTTTATAACCAATAGATTATTTATTATGTGCAATTAGTGAAACACTAATTAATAAAGCAATTATGGTATTTGAGTTGAACAAACCACCATTGTTGATTTATATTTTCTATCAATTCCAACCAAGGTGGAACACTGGTTAGATGCAACTCTTATGACACAATGGGTCATGAGTTCGAACCTCCCTGTTATAATTTTTGAATTTCCATATCCTGACTTGAGTATTCATTTTTCATTTATAATATTGGAATTAACGCCACACATGCGAGATGTAGGGGGTGGTCAGGAGAACCAAAACCCTTGATTTATCTTTGTCCAGACAAATCCTGACCACCACTAACAAAGTCAAACTAATCCAAACCCTGTATTATACTAATGAAATACAATAATTGCTAAATTAATTAATTATTTAATTATCAAAACTAGTGACAATACCCCTAGGTGAATAAACTAGTGATAAGAAAAAACCGGTCATATTATTTTTGACAAATAAAAACCGTTTTAAAAGAAAGTGCCACAAAAACCCCAGGTCAAATAATAATGAATAAATTTAGTTTTAGTTTTTTTTTTAAATCCAAATATACCCTTTTACCTTATCTTCTTCTTCTTCTCTCATTTATTTTTCTTTTTTTCTTCTTTCTTCGTCTCCTTCTTCGCACCACCATCACCGCCAACAGCAACAAATATCCACGAACACCAGTAACAACACCTCCGTCTTCACAAGCAGCAACACCAACGTCACCACCAGCACCAATTTCGTCTTCAAAATTTGGTTTCGTAGTGAATCTGTGTTACTGATGTATATATCTTGATTAGGGTTCGTAGTGAATCTGTGTTTGAGATTTGATTGAGAAGCTGAGAGGAATTAATTTGTGCAGATTGGTGTTTCTCTGGTGAAATTGAAATGGGTTTTGTAGTTGAGTTCGAATTATAGAGAACTGGCAGTGAAATTGCTCGATCAGAACCAGATATATATATAACCGAAGATGTTGAATTAAGAATTCGATTTGGTGTTGTTTATGATGGAATTAAGGATGGGTTTTAGGAACAGATCATGGAGAATAAAGCTGTTGTGTTAATTTGTGAGTTTGATTTGAGAAATTGAGGGGTCAGGATTCATGTGTTCTTCCCCAATTTGAGTAGAATTGATGAGTTATAGTACAAAGGAGTAGTTGATTGAATTGATGCTGTGAAGTTGTTTAAAGAAGATATTGAAGGATTTCAATTTAAGGTAACATTTTTTATTCAATTGAATTTAATCATGCTTTCTGTGATGTGTGTTTTTAGTCTTGATGTTGTGTTAGAATTGTTATTATTGAGACTGGAAATAATATTGGATTGTTAGGATAAATTAGAGACCTAGAGTCCCTGAGTTGAGCTGTGATGTTAGTGGTGGTGAATTTGTAGAAGTTATCGGTGGAGTTGTTAATTATAGTTGTGTTGGTGTTTTATGACGATTTCAGTTGAGATGCTATGGCATGGTTTTGGAGTTGTGAATCTGAAGTGTAGTTGCTGCTTCAGAGAAGTTGTGGTGACTAGCTGAAGGTTGAAATACAGGGGAGATGAAGTTACAGATATTCTGAATGGCTTGGGAAGTTATGGAACTGGAATTGGTTTTGAATGAATATCCTAGATGTATGTTAAGACAGATGTTGTATTGAGTCTGCAGATGGGTGTGATTGTGTTTAGTGCAAGCAATTGTCTCAGAACAGTATCCATGATTCCATGAGAATGTTAGGTTTTGTTTTTAATTAGGGATTGGCTACACTTTGTTCTTCATTCATTATACTGATTGTATGCTCTGTTTGCCACTTGGACAGCAGGTCATGGACTTGCAAAAAGAGTGAACTGTTAACTCTTTGGATGTTGTGTAGGCACTTGTTCTTTTGTGATATCCTATAAACACTAAGCATAGTGAATCAGTGATAAGAAGTTTAATATGTCAATTGTTTGTTATATTCTTCTTGAACTCTTAAGCTTGATAGTGGGATTTAGTTGTTGTTCAATTTTCAAGGACATAATTTATGGTTTTTGTTGTTGCTGAATATGTGCAAGTCTGGCAAACTGCTTTCTCACAAGTGCGATGATAGGTAAGCAATTGAATTTGTGCGTTCATTTTTCTGTTGGAAGCTAACATCTATTTTGTTGCCGGTGAAGGTTAAGCCTCAATGAAGCACGAAGAACCTCAGATTATGGAAGCTCAACATTATGGAAGCTCAACGTTCAGCTGATGTAAGTGTAACTTTACTTTCTCGATTATTTTTTTCTCGGGTAACTTATCATAGAGGCAACTAAGTTCCTATTGCATTAATCTCACCTTTTCCAAGGGAAGCTGACCTCTCTTTCTCTTGTTGCAGTTTACAGTGACTCCTCAATGGAATAAGAAATGGGTTTTGTAAAAATACGTAGAAAAATGATGAAACCTAATTAGGTTTCATCTAGTTTTGGTGAAACCAATTCTGGTTTCATCATTTTTTTCTATTTGGTTTCATCATTTTATTCTTATTTTTCATAGTTTTTTTTTGGTTTGGTTTCATCATTAAATCTGTGTCGGTGAAATGACAAAATGTGGAAAAATGATGAAACCTAATTAGGTTTCATCTAGTTTTGGTGAAACCAATTTTGGTTTCATCTATTTTTTGGTGAAACCAATTTTGGTTCCATCATTTTTTCAGTTTGGTTACAACATTTTTCACGAGAAATTATTTGCACGAGAAATTTTGGTTCCATCATTTTTTTCAGTTTGGTTTCATCATTTTTTTCATTTTCAGTTTGGTTGCATCATTTTTTCTCATTTTGTTGATCATTTTGATGACAGAGGTGGTTGGCAGTGGTTATGGTGGTTGGTGACGGCGGCGACGGTCGGCTGCGGTGGCGGAGGTGGTCGTGGTGGTTGTCGACGGCGTCCGTGGTGGCGGAATCGGCGGCAGCGGTGCAGTGGCGGCGGTGGTGGTGCAGTGGTCGCGGTGGTGGTGTGGTGGTGCAGTTGTGGTGGTGGTGCAGTGGCGGCGGTGCAGGGGCGATGGTGTTGTTGTGCTGTGTTGTTGTTGGTGGTGTGAATATAATAAAAATTAAAGGTGGGGTTGATTTTTATTTTTGTTGGGGTGATTTAAATTAAAAGGGTAATATAGACATTTTATGTTAAATTGGGTTTTTGTGAACAATTTGTTTTGTTGGGGTTTTTGTACATGGATAGTGACACCTTTGGGGTTATAACCCGCGCGCTATTTAATTATTTTGTCAAGAGTTATAACTTAGGAAAGACTCCCAAAATTAGGAGAGTCTTGAAAAGGAAAATAGCTTTACTTAGTTTTCAAGCTACCTTGTTCATTATAAATAAAGGGTTCATGAGTGCTACACTTTTTTTTATCCCCTTTGGAAAATTGGTGTAAGCTTCATAAGGTTGTTTACCATGTCTTCTGTTTTTCGTGAATAAGAGTGAGATAAAAGTCTTTGTTTTAGAGATCACAAAGCCGAGTTAGTAATAATCTTTGTGATAGTTACACAACTTGTAATCTAGGTTTTTCACCTCTTGTCTATTCTAAGGTCTTCTCTTCTGATATAAGACCATTCAAGAGTTGTTGATCATAAACCATAGGTTTTGATAGATTTCAGTTCTAGATCGTATACCAATACTTGTTAGTCGAAATCGGAACTAGAAAGAAAACTTCGATTAACGTATCTCATAAAAATCCTTAAGAAGTTTTAAACAAGATATCTCTAGATTTATTCTAGTTGTTCTTGTTGTAAAATAATTAGGTTTCTCTTCCATTTTTGAAGAGTATAATAAACCCTAATCTACAAGTTTGTTTTGATATTACTTTTTGATAGGTGTCTAAAACACTTTTATATTTATCTACTGTTTATGCTTTCTTTGCGAGTTTTCTTGTAAATTATGTATCTTATGTTTTGTTTTTGAGTATTTAGGTACTTTGGAGTCATTTGGATCAAAAGAAAAGGAAACATGGCAAAAGCGTTGGAGGCGGATTATTTATCACTATTTTCTTTCTTCATCTCTGTCTGAAAAGTATGCCAGCTTTAGTGATGCGAATTATGTCTGAAAAGCATGACGGCTTTAATGATGATTAAGACATTGAAGAGAAGAAGTGGATTTGAGATACAAGAGGCGGGTACAGCTGGAGAAACTACTCATTTAGAGTGAAAAGAACAAAGTCGTCATTTTATAAGGCGAACACTATCCGGAGTCGAGCCGAGCTTAAGGGGCAACTCTATTTAGAGAGGTACTAGACACATACCAGCGGTCGTTAAGGGATTGTCATTCAGGGGCATCCCTTATCATTTATCAATGGATGTAATTATCGGGTGCACCATATCTCTGTGGGGTGTACCTATCCAAATCCAACCCCACCCTAAATCGAGAGAGGACTTTTCTCTCATTCATCTCAATCATTTTACATCTGAAATTGAGGAAAGAGAGAAAGAAGAGGAAAAGAGAGGCGCAGCCATTTGAAGACCAAATCGAGAAATCGAGAGACAGGGATAGGAGCTGAGAGTTACCATCATCCTGATGCCAAACATGAGAAGAAACACAGCTGCTACTGAAGATGTTGATGTATCAACCCTGGAAATGGAGATCGAGAGTTATGGGTACTGCAATTGGAGTTGGGTGATGAATTAAAGTATGGGTTCTGTTATTTTGAGTTAGAGGCATAATTTGGTTCAAAATGATGAGCAGTTAATGGAAATTTAGGGCTCGTTAATCCAGGGAAGAAGGAGGAGCAACTGTCATTGAGTCATGAATGTGTGATGGGAATTCAGAGCTTATTTAGATTGTATGAGTAATTATGAGTGATGGGTGATGTTTGTAATCATAATTGCAGGTTGAGAGAGAGTTCAACACCAACAAATTGTGCTGTCTGTCACTTACCAGTTCAAGCACACAAGTTGTTCGAGTAAATGCCTAAACGGCAAGTTTTCAGCCAAGCCTTTTGTTACTGCCGTTGGTTTTACATTGGTGCGCTATCTTTGTTCCAAAGGGTTAGAATGAGGATTCTGTGGTTCAAGGTATGATGGTAGCTGGTGATTGATGGAAGGAAGGGAAGAAGGTTGAGATATGTTGGTCTGTGATGTTGTTTATGGCTTTTCAGGGTCAAGATTGTTGCTGAGTCTGTTGGTGGTTTCTGGTGTGGAGCAGCAAGGTTTTGTTGAATTTCAGTAAGATGGAGTAACATCTGAGTTGCAGTGGTTGGGCTTGAGCAGGTTATGCAGTTTGAGTTCATAGAGGAGTATTAGGTTGCAGTTTGGATGGAGGAGATGGCTGGGATTTGGTGAAGCCATGGGGATGGAGTTTATGTTATTGAAGAACTGGTGCTCTGGCCATTAGTTGTGCATTATTGCTGGTATGAAGGCATAGCTGGTGTTGAGGTCATAGGGAAGCATTGCAGTAGGTGGATGGATAAACTCAGGTGAAGCTGATGGGTTATGGTGGTTTTGGCTTGATTTGATGCTCAGTAATTGCAGAAGCTGTGAAGTGAGTAAGTGGTCCAGGTGTATGTAATAGAAACTGAAATAGCTTTGAGTTGATGCTGTTGGAAATCACAGAAGTTACAGTGAGGCCATGGTATATTGCAAGTCTGAGTTTGTTTTGCTGTGGTGTGGTTTCTGTGGTTCGTGAGACATATAATGGTTTGTCGGAGGCATTGGGAATGGAGCTGAGCTGCTGTTATGGGCATGAAGGAGTTAGCTGACTCTCTGGTGTTGCAGTGAAGACAACCTGGTGCTGTTGGTTCGCAGTGAAAATGTGCAGTAATACAGGGAAGACATCTGTGTGTGTTAGTTGGCTGTGAGCTGTGATGTCTGAGTATGGCTATGGTGTTTTGAATTCTAGTTGAGTGCAAAGTTGCAGGTGAAGTTGGCATGTGACAACTCAAAGGATCTAGTGCTATGGCTTTGTGCAAATGGCAGCTGAAAGGAGTGAGCTGGTGGTAATGGCAGGGCCATCATGGCTGAGAAGATTGCAAGAAAATGGACTGTGCAAGAACCGTTTTGGCCAAAACGAGTCAGTTGCTGAGTTAGATCTGACTCGTTCTCAACTCAGCTTCTGACTCAGTGATGCCGTTAGTCAACCGTCAGTATTTAACGGTTGACCGTTATGTTTGACCAGTGACCGGGTGGACTTTTTCGGTCACCTGCGCTACTTTCCGGTACCGGATTCCGACCAAATTCCATCCAAAAACCCAGTTTTCCGGCGAGCGCTTTTGGGACAGATTTTCTACACGAGTTTCTCTCACTCGTGGGCCGGGTGAATTTCCAACTAATGGACTTTGAAGACTTGGACCTAATTTTGGAAGGAAGAAAAGCTATAAAAAGGAAGTTTTCTACACAATTTATATAATGTTTTATTCTATTCTTGGAGCTTTGGCAGAGAACTACAACTAGGGTTTGCTTTCTTTTATGTTTCATCTTCTTCCTTTGAATATTATTTTGATGAACTCCATGAATATGTGTAGCTAAATACTATTATTGGTTATGGGATAAAAGTTGATTTCTTCAAGCATGTTATTTGATTCTATGAATTAGTTTTGTCTCAATTTTATCGTTTGTGATTCATTATTTTTATTATCATATGATTTGAATGCTAGTTTGGTTGAGTCCGGAATCAATTGGATTTGTTTTCATCTCTATAGCTATATTAGGGTTTTCAATACGTAAAAGTTGTTATCTCTGATTTCTAGTAGCATCTTGTGGTTAATACTTGTATTGATACATCTTTTTAATCGCATATGAATCATAACCTTTGTTAAAACGAATTAGTGCTTTTACACGTGTGTTTGCATCGATTAGTCTTATTTCATAGAACCTATTGCTCTTAGGGAGTTATATCTAATTGTGCTTTTACACTTTAGGTTGCTTTTTAAGTAGATTTCACAATAGCATCTTTTAATGTTGTTTGTGATAAAATCAGGAAATAAACGGGATACTCTTGCGATCAAGATATCCTAGGACTTTTGATAATTGAGAGATTAAATACCAATTCTAATCATAGATGAAAAATACATGTTTATGAATGATAATATCCCTTAACCAATATCTTCTCCTTATTGATTATTCTAATTATTTTCTTTGCTTTATTTAATATTATTACTTAGATAAAAACAAAACACACCACGGGTTAATTGATTACATAAGAATCTGAAAATTGCATAACAATAATCGCCTCTCTGTGGATACGAACTCTTTCTTATCGAATACTATATTCATATTTAGTTAAAAGAGGAAGTGAAATTATTTTTGACGCATACGACACGCATCACTTTTACCTAGTAATTTTTTCCCTCAAAACAAACACAAGATTTCCAAAACCTTGATTCACATCTAAAGGGAAATCGGTGTTTTGTGAAAACAAAAGATCGAAAAGTATCAACGGCGTTGTTACATCTTCTAAAGAAAACTAACATTCTGCTAGAATATTTTTGAGAGTGCTTCTGAAGAGAACCTTGTTATGCCAGAAGATTTTCGAGAATAACTTCTAAAGAGAATTAGTGTTCTACTAGAAGTTTTACGAGAAGAATTCCTAAAGAGAATCGGTGTTCTGCTATGAATTCTATAAGTGCTTGAATACAGCTGAAGCAGGTATTACATCTAGTCTGAAGAGTTAGTAGGAAATTGGTGTAAAAGCTTATAATCAGGGTATGTTTATTCTGGACTAGGTCCCGAGGTTTTTGGTGTCTGTGTTATTTCTTTTCTGCATTATATTGTTTATCTTTATAATTGAGATATCATAGGTTGTGCGTTAATCAATCAATTAGTAAATCCAACCTTTGGTTGTTGATTTAAATTGGTTGACACTTGAACATTGGTCTTCGGTATCGTTCAAGCTGTTTCTCATAATAATCAGGCTCACGGATTCTATATGTTTGATTTGCTGATTACTTTGAAAAACAAAGATATAACTCTTGGATATATTTTCTTGATTGAGTCTGACTCTCTAGTTGATTCTCTCGGAATTATATTGGTGTTAGTCCCGCTTTTTTAATTGGTATCAGAACAGGCAAACATGCTAAGACCTCGTAAGTCTGTGTTTGTAGTAATCTGACTATATGGACAGAAGTGCTATCTCTATAAACGTAGCACCAGTCTTCGATGGATCGAATTACTTATGTTGGAAAATTTCTATGCGTGCCTTTCTTCAAGCACGTGATTTTCAATCATGGGTTTGTGTTGTAAATGGCTATGATCCTCCAATAGTTATAGTAACTGTTGCAAAGGATATTGGTAGTTATAGTGATGTCGAGATTAGTGTTGCAAGGAAAAATTCTGACGGATTAAATGCTATCATCCATGCCATTACCTTAGATCTTCGGCACCACGTGACTATGTACAATAAGTCTAAAGATTCTTGGGATATCTTGGAAACAGTATTTGAAGGGAATGCCGCAAACAAAGAAGAAAGGCTTCAAAACCTAGCTTTTAACTGGGAAAACCTTCGCATGTATGATGATGAAACCTTTGATGATTTTAACCAAAGACTTTCTCAAATAGTTAACTCCTCATATTCGTTAGGAAGAACTATTCCGGAGAAAGTTATTGTATGCAAAATTCTCAGGTGTCTACCATCAAGATATGAGTTTAAGAAATATGCCATTGAAGAAGAAAATGATCTTTCAACACTCTCCAGAAATACTCTTGTTGGAAAGTTAAAGATCTTTGATAATGAACACCGATCTGAAAAAGAGGTGTTTCTCTTAAAGATGCATACAATTTCGAATCCTCTAAGGATAAATATGGTTCGCTAGATGCTAAGGATGTTACTCTACGAAAATTTAGAAAAATCTTAAGAAACAGGAAAAAGAGTTTTTTTAAAGGTACAACATATCCTAACGATGAAGTACAATGCTTAAACTGTCGTGATTTCGGGCACTTTTCTTCGGCATGCCTTAGCTGGAGCCGTAGAAAACTGGAATATACAATAAATTTGCCTACTCTTGGTGATGGACCTGAATCTTATGATTATCAAGAGTAGACGGGCGAGGTTGCATTAGCTACTGGAAAAAGTCTTTCAGATACTGATTCTGATTCTGACAAAGAAGTGTTCCATATAGATTCAATTGCTAATAAGCTTCTTAAGGAATGTTATCAGAAACATTCGGAAGCTGAAAGCACCATATTCAATGAGAAAGTTAAATATGACTGACTTCGTAGTCGGAATAAAGATTTGCAATACCAACTTGATTCTATTGGTGCAAGATATTATCTCAACGAAATACGAAAGCTTAAATAAGAAATTGCCGGAGGTCGTGATCGGGAAATTATTCTTCAAGCAAATCTAGATAACTTGGAGAACATTGAGATGAACTTGTTATTTGATTCGGAACGAGAATATCTCAAAGTTCAATGTGAATCATCTAAGAATGATTTAGTTATTGTGCTTGAAAAGGTCAAAATATTGGAAGAATAAAACTCGAGCTTAAAAGAGAGTTTGTCTAGAAATAACAACTCAGATAAATTAACTTCGATATTGGGAGCATGTAGGATTCATCATGATACACGAAGATTGGGATATGAAGGAATAGTCATTCCTGGTATTTGCAAAGAGGTTATATTTGTCAAAGATAAAGATTATTCTCAACCAAAATCTTCCACGGATCACAAGAGTGAAGTATCTCTACCAACTGCCGATGACGAAATGAGAAAACTCAGTCAAGTTCCAAAGCAAGCACATACACATTCAGGTAACACTAAACATAACTTTTTCCATTCTACTAAACATTGCTTTTATTGTGGAAAACCAGGTCATTTTCAAAGGAATTGAAGATTTCTTAAATGAGATAAAATCATATCTGATCTGATGTTCCAAACAGGAGAAAAAATGAGTCACACAATATCAATTCTTCTAGTCCCCCCCCCAAGAAGTTTCATAACAATATTAGTAAGAAAAAGAAGTTCGTTGCTCCAAAATCTACTCAGAAATGGGTACCAAAGAAGATAAATAAAGCAACGAGTATCACTAAAAAGGACCTCCCAGACAAGAGTACGACAATGGAAAACATCTTAATGAGGTATGGAACAGTTATTGAAATTTTTAAGGAAGTTGTTAAATTCCTAGAGTCTATGCATGGTTTTGTTTCGAGTACCTGTGGTGAACAAGATTTTGTTCACCTCAACACAACTTGATTATGTTGGAAGTGTATCCTCACCATGAAGCCTTAGTAAATGCGGCGAGGATTGCAAAAGAATTGGGGCGCACATATTATGCTGGGTATTTTTTTTTTTAATATATTGGAATAATTCATTGTTATGAGCTAGTTTATGTCTCAAGATGATCATGTGAAAATCACGTGGTAACATCTTACATGATTTGTGTGGGACAATCATTGGATGTAGACTCAGAATGTTTTGTATTGATCATTCGATCACTTAAAAATTGCTTATAAGCTAATAGTTTGTGTGAGATAGTTATTGTCGTCTTCTAAGAATGTTTCAATGATTGAAATGGGAATTAAGAGCTAAAACCCATGTCTGGATACATTACGGTTTGTGTACTAAGTGTGCGAACTATTTTGATGGAATTCAGGACCGGAAGTTAAGTTTGGATACCCGTTCGCAAACCTATTCAACTGTTTAAGTCAGGGTACTTAATTTTGCATACCCGTTCGCAAACTGATTTAACTATTGAAGTCCGGGAACCAAGTTTGCGTACCCGTTCACAAACAGTTTCAACTGAGTTCGGTCCGGAGCTAAAGTTTGCGTACCCATTTGCAAACTGTCGGCTTGTGACCAATGTCCGAAACTTAAGTTTGCATACCAATTTGCAAATTTAAGTGGGTCAAGTTCTAAAATCGGTTAATTATGATTTCATACTCATGAACAAATACATTTATATATTAAGGAATGCAATCTTTGCAAACCGTGGCTAAAATGTTCATGAAATGATTCTTTTGAATCAATCCGATTTTGCTTCAATTTTGTGTTGTATACTTCTATGAGAATATAAATAATTTAACAACTCTATGAGTAACACAATTAGATTCATTTGATTATCATTTGATCTAGAAGTGTTGGATGAATATGGCTATATACCACGTGTAAGATTCTTAATTACCTAACTTAATTTGTATTGAAATTTGTTAAAGTATAACAGGTTAGAAGAAATAATCAAAGTTCATGGATGTTGGTTTTTATTGTCAAAGGAACTTTTTCTTACACTTATGCTAACCAATCTTGGTGTATATCCTTGTGGAAAACGTTGTTCTTCCTTCTAAGCATATCATTTCTTGTATATACAAGTTTGTATCTTAGAAAAGATGATCACAATACTTGATCTTCATGATTACATATTGTGTATTATTACCATGAGATGTTTCTATTTTTTTAGTAACACGATCTCATGAGAGACTTTCAATGATTGGTTAGCTCATATCTCTTTGTGGGATTTCTAAAATCCAATATATAAATCCTTCTCCCTGGAGTAAGGTCACTCGTGTTGTTCTTTTGGGAATGACATCATATGGGGGAGAGTTCTTATTTGAACTTGTGCTTAATTGCCAAATCTTTGTGGGGAGTGCGGATGTGGAATATTGTAGGAGTTATCTTGTATCTTTATAAACCCCTTGATGAATACACTAAGTTTCGACTATGTGAAATCATCGAAACCAAGTTGATATGTTCTCTATCTTTATAAACTCCTTTATGAATACACTAAGGTTCGACTATGTGAAATCGTCGAAACCAAGTTGATATGTTCTCTTTTAGTCATGAAGTGGGAGTGATTTTCATTGTGAGATGAAGTATTGACTAGGGGGGGGGTGATACAATTATTGTCAAAGTTGGGATACAATTGAACTTTGATGGTGTGTAATAACACTATGCTTTGGATCTTTAATAAGTACTGTATGAAAACACGCATATTTGAAGAACCAAGAAAATCAAGCATAATGGGTTTTGGAGATGTAATGCTTTTATTTGTTTAAATCCATATGTAAATGGTTTTGTCACTAAAATTGAAAAAGGGAGAGATTGTTAGAGCATTTCTCGGATGAACCCACTAGCGCTGGTATGTCAATCTATTTGTCAAATTTAGTTGCCAAAATGCATTCTTGATTTATTATACTAAAGTTAGTTTCGAACTAGATTAGGTCTAAGAAGTGTTATCCATGAAGGATGAAGATTGAAGACTACAAGATGACATCAACAAGGACTTCATTAACAAAGGTATGTGGTAATTTATTTCATTTGGATTCTTGTTCAATTATACCTTTCTAATCTATCGAAACAAATGCTCACTCTATAGAACAACTCCTATGACGATACATGTACATTTATGTATATGTACTCGAGGTTATTTGAGCCACGACTTTTGTGACAATAACCTTTATCCTTGGAAAGGATCTCATGTTATAGTGAACGAGATTACGAATTCAACGAGCCAAGAATCACTAAATTCTGAGTTATAACGATGAAGTTAAGAGTGATTTATTAAAGTAACAATTATAAATGTTGCTATAATTATTGCAGTTCGTTAGTAAGAAACAATCCATGAACTGTTTGTAACGATTTACAGACTTGAGCCCAATTACGTGATTAGAAGCCTTTTTTAGTCAAGTTTTTGATGTTTCCTTATCTAGGCAATAGTTATTACTCCAAACATATTTGATTACCATATTAAAGTGTTTGTGATATCTTTTAATCCTTCCTATGATAAATTGTGATTTATTCACATAAACACAATATTTGCTAAATTAATTAATTATTTATTTTGGCAA
Source organism: Papaver bracteatum (assembly GCA_023529315.1). NCBI lineage: Eukaryota > Viridiplantae > Streptophyta > Magnoliopsida > Ranunculales > Papaveraceae > Papaver > Papaver bracteatum. The sequence goes on from JAJJWX010003419.1 coordinate 3,903,258, forward strand.
GAGTTATAACTTAGGAAAGACTCCTAAAATTGGGAGAGTCTTGAACAAGGAAAATAACTTTTCTTAGCTTTCATGCTACCTTGTTCACTATTAATAAAGGGTTCGTGAGTGCTACATTTTTTTTTATCTCCTTTGGAAAATTGGTGTAAGCTTCATGTAGGATCAGAATATTGTCACAATAATATTCCTGAGAAATAAACGACTGTTCTGCGATATATCGATAATAAACGAATTACTCCGCGATACATCAGTAATATTATGCGACACATCCAAAGATGACTTAAACAATGACGTAATGACTGAAAACGACAGAAACACGAAGAAAGTGTGACATGTCTGCGATATATCAATAAAACCTGCGAAATTTAAAGGCGGTGCTAACTGCGATTTATCGCAAGAACTCAGATCCGAAATTGAAGGGAATCTTAGCTGTAAATGAGCTGTAATCCACTATGTAAATACCTATATAAAGGAGATGAATAGTTCCAAAGAGGGTAATGAATTTTTGAGTGCTAGGAAAGTTTTAGGAGAGAGAAAATCTTTATCAAGTGTTCTATGTTCTTGATTTCTGTAATTCCTTAAGATCAAATTAATAAAAAGTGTCTTTAATCTTCAAATTATGTCATAGATGTTGGTAAATTCTTGAATAGGGTGTAGTGTGGGAATTCCTGCAACTACATTTTGGCGCCCAGAAACAGGGATTGAAGAGTTGAAAATTAAAGTAAAAGTTAAGTAAAAGAGAAAAATTATTCAAGAATTAGAAGAGTATTAAGAAATTTGGTGAAGAAAAGATGATTGAAATCAAAGATAATCAAAAGAAATTGGAGTGTGATGTAATAACAAAAATGATGATAGATAAATTCCATGAAGATATTAGAGGAAGGATACACAAGCGAGATTTTGAAGGAAAGAAAATCTTGACGGTAGATGAGACATCACCGCTAAAAGATTGGGAAAAACAGAAGATCACATTTACGGCAGCAGAAATTCCGAAAGAGAATTTAAGTCATACGTCTCCATTGGTGATCACAGTGTCTGTTGTACCAACAAGAAAAGAGAAATCAGTAAGATCTACAGAAGAGTGGGCTGTGAATAGGACTCTGGTGGACACAGGAAGTTCTGTGGATATAATATTTTACCACACATTCAAGAAAATGGGATATAAAGATGAAGAAATGCTTAGTCCAACATATCATATTCATGGATTTGGAAAATCTCTAACAAAACCTAAAGGAGAAATTGTAGTGCGAATTCCGCTGGGGGAAATAGAGAAGCAGGTCACTTTGAGCGTGGTGGATGAGAAATCACCTTATAACATGTTGTTGGGAAGACCTTGGATACATGCAATCAAGGCTGTATCATCAACTCTACATCAGTGTTTAAAGTTCCTTATGCCTAGTGGAATTGGCGAAATTAGAGGAGATGCAGATTATGCAGCGTTATGTTTCCAAAATGAAGTAAGGAATCGTGAAAATCAAATTCAGTTGCGAAAACAGCGTAGAAAAATGAGGAGAGAAGAAAAGAAAGAAGAAGAATTCAAGATTTACATGATAAAGTCAGAAGAAGGAAAATGAATATTTGGCGACGTATCGCAAGAAAATAATGAACCAGCGGAGGTAATAAAGGCACCAACACCAATGGGATAACATGAAGCTAGTTATACTGCAGCAGAATCAACAAAAGAAGTAAATGTTGGAAGTGAAGAAGATCCAAAGATACTGAAAATTGGAACTAAGATGGATGTGGAGGAAGAAGAGCAAGCGTAAACCTTCACGAGAATACAGAGATATTTTTGCGTGGAATATGGATGAGATGCCTGGGATAGATCCATCTGTTGCGTGCCATAAATTGGAGATTAACAAAAATATGAGACCAATCAAACAAAGAATAAGAAAGATTGCAACTACTTATCATGCCAAGATAGAGGAAGAATTGCAAAAGATGCTTGATGCAGGAATTATTAGGCAAGCGAAATATCCAGAATGGATCGCCAACATGGTAGTCGTTCCTAAGAAAACAAGGGGATAAGAATTTGCATCGATTTTACTGATTTAAATAAAGCATGTCCCAAAGATAGTTTTCCCTTGCGGATATTCCGCAGATGGTGGAATCTGCCGCAGGAAATGATCAAATATCTTCGTTAGATGGATACAATGGCTATAATCAAATCCCACTTGCGGAAGAAGATCAAGAACATATTGCATTCTTTGCTCCTAGAGGATTGTATTGTTACACAAAGATGCCTTTTGGGTTACGAAATGCAGGAGCAACATACCAAAGAATGGTGGAAAAAGTGTTCACAAAATGGATACATAAAACTTTAGAGGTATATGTGGATGATATGTTGGTAAAAAGCAAAGAAGCTAAAAATCATGTGCAGGACTTAAGGGAAATTTTTGATCAGATGCGGCTTTTTAATATCAAAGTAAATCCTGAGAAATGTACTTTTGGAGTATCATCTGGGAAATTCTTGGGATATATTGTATCAAAAGAAGGAATACAAGTTGATCCTGAAAAGGTACAAGCAGTTCGAGATATGCCAACTCCAGCAACAGTAAAAGATGTGCAAAAATTGAATGGACTTTTAGCCTCACTAGGAAGATTTCTTCAACATACTAAAGAAGGGAACAAAATTTAAATGGACAGACGAATGTGAGAAAGCTTTTCAAGGAATTAAGGAATATTTGATGAATATATCCATATTACAGAAGGCTGAACCAGGAGAAGAATTGCTGATATATCTTGCGACAACTCCACATGCTTTAAGTGCAGTACTTTTGCGAAATGACGCAGGAGTTGAAAAACCTATTTACTACATCAGCAAAACATTTAATGCTGCGGAGAAAAATTATTCGAAGATTGAAAAACTAATTTTGGCATTAGTTTATGCAGCCTCTAAACTTCGCATATATTTCCAAGCGCATAAAATCAAAGTACTAACAAAAGTACCAATCGAGTCGGTAATGAAAAATTCAAAAAGATCAGGCAGAGTCGAAAGATGGAATGCACAAGTGGGGCATTTTGAGATCCAATATGTAATTTTATCTTCGCCAAAATCTCAAATTGTCGCAGAATTTCTCGCAGAATTTCCTTTGGAGGATGATGAAGTTGTAGAAGACATGATGGATATAGAAGAAGAATATGGGGATCTTAGAGATCTTTTAACAGAACCAAATAGGTGGGAGATATTAGTGGATGGATCATCTAATGGAGAAGGAAATGGAGTGGGAGTCATTTTTATTTAGCCAGAAGGTGCAAAAATGGCATTTGCATTTCGATTGGAATTCAAATCTACCAATAATGAGACAGAATATGAGGCTGTAGTACATGCCCTAAGATTTGCGATAGAAATGAAGGTAGAGAATGCAAGAATTACCAGTGATTCACAGTTGATTATTTGCCAAATTAAAGGGGAATATGAAACTAATGATATATCTTTGAAAAAATATAAGAAACTTGTAGAAGAATTATCTGCGAAAATACCAAAACTCAAATGTAGGCATATTTCAAGAAGAGATAATAGGCTTGCGGATGCTTTTGCGTTCATATCAAGTATGATGGTAGATCCGACTGCGAGAAATATAAAAATACAAACACTCATAGCACCATCAATTAATAAAGAAGAAGAAGAGGAAGCTGAGGTAATGGTAGTAGCAAATAATGGCGAAGAATCAAGCCGAATTATCACAGATTGGCGTGCGGAAATTCACGCATATCTAGCAAGGGGGAGATACCAAGAAACAGATTGGAAGCACATAAATTAAAAAGTAGAGCAACAAATTATGAGTTAAGAGATGGGGTATTATATCGAAAATCTTTAAATGGGCCTTCCCTCAGATGTTTGACACAAGAAGAAGGAAAGAAGATATTAAAAATCTTTGCATAGTGGGGATCTTTGGTAATCACAAGCAAATGGCAGATCCTTAGCATACAGAACTAAAATTCAAGGTTATTATTGGCCATATATGCATGAAGATGCAAAGAATTTATCAAGAAGTTGCGAAGAATGTCAGCGATTTGCAAAAAGAATACATGCACCAGGTGAAACATTAACATCTTCAAAAAATGTTTGGCCATTTGGAAAGTGGGGTTTAGATATTGTGGGACCATTTGTACCAGGAACAGGGCAAAAAAGATACTTAATTGTCGCAACAGATTACTTCACAAAATGGGCGGAAGTTAAAGCGGTACAACATATTCGTGATAAGGACATTTTCACATTTATATTTGAAAATATCATTTGTAGATTCGGAATTCCAGCACAATTGGTGTCAGATAATGGAAAACAATTTGAAGTACAAAATATAGAGATGTTACTTAATGCATTCAAGATAAAATGTGGAAAATCAACTCCTTTATATCCACAGTCCAATGGTCAAGCTGAAGCAACTAACAAAACAATTGCAGATATTCTCAAAAAGAAGTTAGAAGGGCATTATAGAACGTGGTGTCAACAAGTCCATAATGAAGTTTGGGCTTATAATACAACACGAAGAGAAGCAACTGGGGTATCACCTTTTTGTTTAACATATGGGGTTGAGGCAGTATTACCAGCAGAAGTTGTTATTCCTACAACAAAAAGAGAAGCTTGGGAAAAGAATCTTAGTGCTGGTATGATTCTAGACAAGCTTGATGAGGTAGAAGAGAAGAGATAAAAAGCACTACAACATATGGAAAACTAGCATCGCAGATTAGCTCGTGAATATAATAAAAGAGTAAAGAAGCGGGAATTCCAAGTTGGAGATTTAGTTTTGCGAGAAACACCAGAATATCAGCGAGAAAATGGAGGAAAATTAGCGAAAAAATGGGATGGGCCATATATAATCAAAGAAATAGTTGGAACTGGAGCATATAAATTAATGGATCCAGAAGGAAGAGACATGGGTCAAAGACTGGGCAGACCATGGAATAGACAATATCTGAGAAAATATTATCAATAAAGATTTAAAAGACTAGAATGAAGGGATTACACGCAAGAAATTGCGAGAGAATAAAAGAAATATTCTGCAAGAACAAAGTTAGCTGAATATAAAAGCTATTTTCCGCAACAATTTGCGAGATAATTAATTTTTTTAATGCAAATGCATAAGATGGGCACAAATCGCCTAAAAATACATAAGAACGGGACGAACTTTTATGGCGTACACCTTAGTTCGCGGATTCTATTCCGTAAGAGGCAATGTCCTTAAAGTGCGTCATAAGGGGGGTATCTCTTTGCATGGATATGGGAAAGGCTATACCGTTGCTGGAACCTAGTCATGGAGATTTGGGATTATAGAAAATCCATCCGGGAGAGATAACTTGGATTCCTAACTATATAAGGTTATACCCTGGTTGGGCGCCCGAGAGTTTATCCTAAGGAATGCAACGTATGATCAAGGAGCCGAGGTACACGGTTGAGCTGTGGGTGCCCGGGATGGATGAACCTACCCTGGCCATCCATGGCAAGTCTTGGCTTACGATGTGTTCGGCCCGAAGAAAACCCCACTTAGGGTGCAGTCTTGTAACTATAAGCCATATAAGGAATAAAGGACAAGGCTGCGAAAAAAACTGGTTGTTGGCAGAACCGGATGGGAAAGTGCTAGTCTTGTATGGCCGATGTATAATCCTTGAAGGGGCAACCGGGGGTAGAGATAAGGGCGATACCTTCCATTAGGGAGCTGTGTATCAAAAAATACGGCAATGTCATGGGACTTTATATTCGCAAGAATATTTAGGCCCGTCATATTTTCGCGTGACAGAGACAGCAATGTCATGGGACTTTATATTCGCAAGAATATTTAGGCCCGTCATATTGCCGTGTGACTGGCCAAAAAGCCTAATAAGAAATGTTAAGATGAGATCAATGGGTTTTTGCGATAAGATCAAATAATGAGATAAATGAAATCAATAATAAGAGGATATAAATCGCAAAGACGTCCTGCGATTTCATCGCAAAGACGGCAATATCATAAGTCTTAAAAAGCAAAGGGAGATTAATCTCACAAGATGGCTTAGATTTATCATATTGTCGCAGAAATTAAAATTAAATGATAAGGAAAGATCAATGGATTATTACGTATAAAGGTAAGAATGTCCTACGATCTTGTCGCATAAAAGTGGCATAATAAGACCTTTAACTAGGAAGGCGAAATAAGACCACAAGAAAAGTTATATCTGCGAAGAATATAACAAATTCTTCGCAGAAATATTTGCGATAATATTACAGATTGATAACAAGAGGCAAGTATGGGATTTCTTACAAGGGTAACAAATAAAATACTTCACAAGGAAGATTATGATGGGCAAATATGGGGATTATAAAACAACATTTCATTATCTTCCTTGAGAAGAATTAAAATAATAAAAAAGAAGGAAGATAATCAAGTTTATGAAGATTGGATTCAGAATTAATAAAAATATATAAATCAGAGCAGGTGATTGAGTTACAAAGAACTTCAATGTTTCGCAAAAAGAGCAGGAAGAAGAAAGATTCGGAAATTACAATCATTCGTAGAACCAGAAATATTTCGCAAGAATACATGATAATTTAAAGAAAATTCTTCTCTAATTTCATCATTCTTGTTCACCACTATTATCTTCACCAGCATCATCTTTTTCAGTTTGAGTTTCTTCATCACCAGCGATTGTTTCATGAGGAGGATTTTGTTCTTCATGAGGAGGATTTTGTTCTTCTGCTTCATTAAGAGGGTTTCCTTCGTCCTCAGGTGGATTTTGTTCATCTTCAGAAAAATCTTCTTCATTACTTGAATAATTCAGATCTTCATCTATGGGATGAGGAACTTCATTATCATCTATCTCCAAGGGTTTGATCTTCATAGGAGGTAAAGAATGAGAGAGTAGAACATTATTTATGAAAACCTCAGCGTCTAAATGAGCTTTGCGGAGGCAATTCTTTTCCCGGTTTCTGATCTCTATATCTTTGAAATATTCAAGATAGTCAAATCTTCTAAATGCCCTATTGTGAGAGTTGGAAAGCGCGATATTATTTTTGCGAAGTTTGGCTAACCTCATAGATAAATCAGAAATTGAAGCTTGAAGATGCTTCTCAGATTCTGCGAGAGAAAAATTTAATATTAGAGGGAATTTTCGCGAAAAATAAGATGGGAAAATACAATGAAGTAATTAATAGATGAGGCAGTCAAAATGACTACCTTCCTTTTGTGAAGATAAAGTGTGAATTATATTAAAGAAGCAACTCTTCCATCGGTTCATGGCATCATCAAAATTATCCCCAAATTTACCTTTTAAACGAGATTTTATACTTTTTTCACAATTGTGAAGATAAATATTTTCTTCCTTTAGTCGAGTACAATCATCTTTGAGATTGTTGACTTTTACACTTAGAGCTAATCTGCCCTTTATAAGCTTCTCTTGTTCATCAGCAGATGATTCAATTTTATTTTTAAGTTCATCTTTCAGTGTGCGAAGGGATTGCTCTTGGTCCTTACACAACTTTTGAAGATTGTCTAATTGCTGCGAATAAGTCTTTGTTGTATCCACAAAACTACGTTTTTCTTGGGATAAAACTCTGTTTTCATCTGATAAAGATTCCACCCTCAAGTTAATCTGGTTTAGCGAATATAAAAGTTGGGTGGCTTCATTACTTAGACGATCTCGTTCGTGAATTAGTTGATCTCGTTCATGAATTAGTTGGTTGTTCTCATTCTTAAGATTATTTATCTCGTCAATCGAATATGTATGAAGAATATTCAAATTATCAAATTGATTCTTCCAAGATTCTTTCCCAATGCGGGCCTCATCAGCGATTGTTTCCCACTCAAGTATCTTCATTAATTGGTTATGTTTTGAAGCTAAATATGCATCAACAAATAAATAAAGGAAAATTGAGTATATAAAAAGCAAAGATTTACAGAGGCAAAAGCAAAGGCAAGAAAGTTATACCTTTTAGATCATCATTTCTACTGCGAAGAATTTCACGATCTAATTGAGTTATGAAGCTTATGATCGAGAAGTTCACACTCCAAAGTTTTTGCTTGAAGATTCTTCTTCAAAGTTTCAACCTCATCTTCTAAGGCAGTTAACGAAGATGAAGAACCACAAGACCCAAGATGCTTGCTTAGAATCATATAAGCATCCTGTCTCGCAGGATCTGAAGAAGATTTCATAGCATCGTCCAAAACTTCAGATAATATTTGAAAAGAAGCTTCAACCCCTGTTGATATTTCTTGGGAAGAAGGAAGAGAAGTATAGGAAGAAGTTTTGGCGATAGTAAGAATGGAAGAAGGAATTTGATTGGTCGCAGTTACAGTTTCATTTACCGCAACATCATCCATCGCAGCTTCCTTAACTGCAGTTTCGTTTACCACAGTTTCATTATTTACAACTTCATTTACCGCAGCCTTATTAGCCGTCATGTCATTTGCTATAGTCTCATTCACTGCAGTTTCATTCGTCACAGATTTATTTCCAACTATCGTAGACTCATCCATCGCAGTTTTTAAAATGTTGGAATTATCAGAGATAGGAATATTAGTATCAATAACTTTATTAGAAGTCGATGAAGAAGTAATATGGGTATTGAAATTCACGCAAGGAGAAGAAGAAGATTTATCTTGCGACGGAACATGTTTTGCAGGTAAAAATTCAAGAATATCCACTTCATATGAAAGATCTTTAACTTGACGAAAATGCTTAAGAGGTTTAGGAATATTCTCTTCATTCTGCGAATAATAATGTAGGTAAGAAACAGAATCAACAATATTGTCATTTCAAAGGAATAGGTGTTTCTTACTACCTTATCATCCTCAGATCTTTTCGTCTTCCCAACGCGCCTTTTCTGAGAACCCTTAGGGTTAGGATTTTTGATAGTAATTTTAATTTGAGAAGTGGTGTTACTGAAAAAGATGACAAAATATGGGGATTATAAAGAAAAGTGGGCGATAAAGATAACATAACGTGAACAAAATAAAATGGAAGATAAGAACATACCTTTGAGTCTCCATTAGAGCAAAGAGAGAAAGAATAACAAGAAAGAAAAAGTTGCAGACAAAAAAGATTTTGAAGAAGAAAGAGAAGGTGAGAAGAAGGAAATAGTCTCGAGTGGAACATCTATTTATAGATGAAGGATGGGTAAATCGGGTTAATCGGTAAAGATTGACGTGTGTCGACAGAGAAGAGCGTAAAGTAGGGAACTTTTTCGGGTAAAAGATAAGGAGTTGCGGCAAATCAAGAAGTTTAAATTCTCATGATCTTTATCTTCTTCAGAGAAAAGATATGAGAAGAGGCAAGATGTAGGATCAGAATATTGTCACAACAATATTCTTGAGAAATAAACGATTGTTCTGCGATATATCGATAATAAACGAATTACTCTGCGATACATCAGTAATATTCTGCGACACATCCAAAGATGACTTAAACAATGACGTAATGACTGAAAACGACAGAAACACGAAGAAAGTGTGACATGTCTGCGATATATCAATAAAACCTGCGAAAGTTAAAGGCGGTGCTAACTGCGATTTATCGCAAGAACTCATATCCGAAATTGAAGGGAATCTTAGCTGTAAATGAGCTGTCATGAACTGTAATCCACTATGTAAATACCTATATAAAGGAGATGAATAGTTCCAAAGAGGGTAATGAATTTTTGAGTGTTAGGAAAGTTTTAGGAGAGAGAAAATCTTTATCAAGTGTTCTGTGTTCTTGATTTCTGTAATTCCTTAAGATCAAATTAATAAAAAGTGTCTTTAATCTTCAAACTATGTCATAGATGTTGGTAAATTCTTGAATAGGGTGTAGTGTGGGAATTCCTACAACTACACTTCATAAGGTTATTTTCCATGTCTTCTGTTCTTCGTGAACAAGAGTGAGATAAAAGTCTTTTTTTTGGGATCACAAATCCGAGTTAGTAATAATCTTCGTGATAGTTACACAACTTGTAATTAAGGTTTTTCACCTCTTGTCTATTCTAAGGTCTTCTCTTCTGATATAAGACCATTCAAGGGTTGTTGATCATAAACCCTAGGTTTTGATAGATTTCAGTTCTCCATCGTATACCAACATTTGTTAGTCGAAATCGGAACTAGAAAGAAAACTTCGATTAAGGTATCTCATAAAAATCCTTAAGAAGTTTTAAACAAGATATCTCTAGATTTATTCTAGTTGTTTTTGTTGTAGAATAATTAGGTTTCTCTTCTATTTTTGAAGAGTATAATAAACCCTAATCTACAAGTATGTTTTGATATTAGTTTTACCTAGTAATTATTTTTCTCAAAACAGACACAAGATTTCCAAAACCTTGATTCACATCTAAAGGGAAATCGAATCAGTGTTTTGTGAAAACATAAGATCGAAAAGTATCAACGGCATTGTTACATCTTCTAAAGAAAACTAACATTCTCCTAGAAGATTATTGAGAGTGCTTCTGAAGAGAACCTTGTTATGCCAGAAGATTTTCGAGAATAAGTTCTAAAGAGAAGTAGTGTTCTGTTAGAATTTTTACGAGAAGAATTCCTAAAGAGAATCAGTGTTCTGCTAAGAGTTCTACAAGTGCTTGAATACAGCCGAAGCAGGTATTACATCTAGTCCGAATAGTTAGTAGGAAATTGGTGTAAAAACTTATAATCAGGATGTGTTTATTCTGGACTAGGTCTCGGGGTTTTTCTGTATTTGCGGTTTCCTCGTTAACAAAATTTCTGGACTAGGTCCCGAGGTTTTTGGTGTCTGTGTTATTTCTTTTCCGCATTACATTGTTTATCTTTATAATTGAAATATCATAGGTTGTGCGTTAATCAATCAATCAGTATATCCAAACTTAGGTTGTTGATTGAAATTGATTGACACTTGAACATTGGTCTTTGGTATCGTTCAAGTTTTTTCTCATAATAATCAGGCTCACAGATTTTATCTGTTTGATTTGATGATTACTTTGAGAAACAAAGATATAACTCTTGGATATATTTTCTTGATTAGGTCTGATTGTCTAGTTGATTCTCTCGGATTATATTGGAGTTAGTCCATTCAGATTGCCTAACGAAATATTGGGTGTGGTTGTTAGACATACGCTTTTTTCAGACGGTACCAAAGACCAATGTCCAATAATCAATTAAGTCGTATCTAACAAACTAAGTTGGATGTATCTACTATGATTGACCAATGCACAACCTGTGATATTTCCATTACAAAGATAAACAATATAATGCCGAAAAGAAATAACACAGACACTAGAAGTTTTGTTAACGAGGAAACCGCAAATGCAGAAAAACCCTGGGACCTAGTCAAGAACACCAAACTGTATTAAGTAGGTGCTTTATTAAACGCGTGCGAAGGATAGCAGCATCTTTACACAATTCTTGGATTAATATGTACCTAGTCAACTACGTCTGGACTAAAGCGTATTTTTGGAGCCCGTTTTGGACTAAACCGTTTTTTTTTCCAACAAAAAACGAGTCAAGCTATACAAGAACGAGTCTGAAGCGAAATTTCAACTGAGTTAGTCCAATCAAGCGAACCAAGGACGAGTTACAATGAAAATCTCGTCCAACCGAAATCGTGGAACACTTCTCGACGGCCGAGACCCACAAGTCGACTACTTTACCCAGTACATTTATATCACTTTTTTCACTAAACCCTTGTCTCTCCATCACCACTTCCTCTCCTCCGTGTTGGCTCCAAAACCCTAGAAAAAATCTAGTGAGAGGAAGCACAGCAAACAAACCTCTCCAATGAAGTTAAAACTTCTATTTGAATCAGCATCAGGTTTTGCCCTTTTTGATGCTCATGGTATTGATGAAATAGGTCAAAACACTGAAGCAGTAAGTAACTCAGTTACTGATCTTAATCGTTTTGGTAAAGTAGTAAAGCTTGTTGCTTTTCATCCTTTTTCTTCTGCCCTCGATGCACTCAATCAATGCAACGCTGTCTCTGAAGGTAAGTTATCAGAATTTCGATCATTAGTAATTTAACAGTCAAATTAAATATTAAGATTTTGTTGTTGATTCTGATGGTTTATATATGTTTTAAGATTATGGATATTATGATTGATGGTCGGGGAATTTCTTGTGAAATTGTGATTTATGGTACCTTTGTTTATTTTGGGTTTTAAAGGAATTTCTTGTGGAAGTATGATTTATGTTCTTTGTCTGTTTTGTGTTTATTAGGGATTATGACTGATGAGTTGAGAAATTTGTTGGAGTTGAATCTTAAAATTAAGGAAGGGAAGAAACCAAAGTTTAGTTTAGGACTTGCTGAACCAAAGATTGGATCACATATATCTGAAGAGACTAAAATTCCTTGCCAAAGTAATGAATTTGTTCTTGAACTTCTTCGTGGCATTAGGTTGCATTTTGATAGGTTTATCAAAGACCTAAAGGTTTGCATTTAAACTTCACAGTTTTTTTAGGGCGTGCATTCTGCCGTTTTTCTAACTCCATCTCCTATCTTTCTTTTTGCTCTTATCTGTTGTGCGTGCCGATATTTGTTCTTTTTAATACTTTGTATGTATATCTTATAGCCTACGGATCTAGAGAAAGCCCAGCTTGGTTTGGGGCATAGTTACAGCAGAGCTAAGGTTAAGTTCAATGTCAACCGGGTGGATAATATGGTCATTCAGGCCATCTTCATGCTTGATACCCTTGACAAAGATGTTAATTCTTTCTCCATGAGAGTCAGGTTTGTCCAGTTTTTATTACTTTGGATTTGTAAGTTTACAGGGAAAATTTTGCTTGCGTTATGTTGATACTAGGAAAATCTGTGTACATGGTTTTTTTATCAGTAGAAAACTGATTTGTTTTACTTTGTCTGGAATTTTTTTTGAAGGTTTGGAAATTTTGAGAGAAGTGTTGATACTAGCACCAGGGTATTCTTTTAGGGAGTAGCCTGCTAGCTTTTCTCAAATTTTTAATTTAGCTGCAAGTAGCAATGTTTAAGTGCCAGAATAAGTTGTTTGAGCTTTTAATAAGAAATTTGGTGGCAATCTCAGCTTTTGTTTTTTATTCTTTTATTCTCTGCTCAAGTGCATACTTAAGATGAAAAGCACGCGACCCTTGTGCAGGGAATGGTACTCTTGGCATTTCCCAGAGTTAGTGAAGATTGTCAATGATAATTATCTCTATGCTAAGGTTGCAAAATTTGTGGAGAACAAATCAGAGCTTTCTGAAGACAAAATCCTAGGTTTAACTGAGATACTTGGGGATGAAGACAAAGCAAAGGAAATTGTCGAAGCAGCCAAAGCTTCCATGGGTAAGAATTAGCACCTATTTAATTTGGGATTATGTTGTCTCACACTCTGTTGATCTTATGATTATAAATCCATGTAGGACAAGATTTGTCCCCTATCGACTTGATTAATGTCAAGCAGTTTGCTCAGAGAGTTATGGACCTCGCCGGATACAGGAAAAATCTTCATGAGTATCTGGTCACAAAAATGAATGACATAGCACCAAATTTGGCTTCTCTTATTGGTGAAATGGTTGGGGCTCGTTTGATTTCTCATGCAGGTAGTCTCACAAATTTGGCCAAATGCCCTTCTTCCACTCTTCAGATCCTTGGTGCAGAGAAGGCTCTCTTCAGGTTTTTATTCAGTTTTGACGCTCATTTTTGTTATACATTATCTTGGGTAACTCGTTTTGCTTTTAACTAGATTTAACTGGTTTTATAAGTGTTAAGATGGTTGTTAGAAGTGTAAATTTTATGGGTCCTGTTCGAAATCATTTATATGTTGCACTAAGTGTTCAGTTCTATATTCCCTGTGAGAATGAATGTGGATTCTAATTCGCTTTGTTCGTATTCTCGTGTCTAGGGCATTGAAAACCCGAGGGAACACTCCAAAATACGGTCTCATTTTCCATTCTTCCTTTATTGGGCGCGCATCTGCAAAAAACAAAGGACGAATGGCTCGCTATCTTGCAAACAAGTGTTCTATTGCATCTCGTATTGATTGTTTCTCAGGTAACTCTTCCCCATTACTTCCATTTTGGCATCCAGTTTTATCCAGAATATTTCCAGCTCATTTCCAAGTGTGTTATCTCTTGCAACAGAGACGAGCTCCACCATTTTTGGGGAGAAGCTTCGTGAACAGGTTGAAGAGAGGCTGGACTTTTATGATAAGGGCATTGCCCCTCGCAAGAATGTTGATGTGATGAAAGCTGCCATTATCCAGAATGAAGGTAAGGGTGGAAAACGCTAATGTTTTTTTTTTTTGCCTATATGCCTGAAGTTAGAGTTAAGAGGATCAATTTTCATGAAGTGCGATGCAAGTAGGAATCCTGTGTATGATACAGAAATAAATTAGGGATTACAAATCAAAACTGGGCTATTTAATAGTAATTTTTGAATATGCACGTTCCGTTTTTTGTGGTGCTCTCCCAAGTCATATAGATACAATTTCTACTCTACCTAATTCGAGCTTGCTGTTGCTGCACTTTTTAACAGATGGAGAGAAGATGGATGTTGAAGATGGATCTGCTACTGATGTTTCAACAAAGAAAAGTGAAAGGAAGAAATCAAAAGGTGAAGCTATGGATGAAGGTAAACCATCCACCACTACTAACGGCGACGCTTCAGAGGAAGCTACACCGGAAAAGAAGAAGAAAAAGAAGGAAAAACGCAAATTGGTCGAAGAGCCAGAGCAGGCTCCAGAGTTGGAGAACACCAGTGGCAAGAAGAAAAAGAAGAAGAGCAAAAATGTAGATGAAGAAGATACTCTGCCACTGAAGTAGAGAAGAAAAAAAAGAAGTCTGAAAAGCAGGAAGGATGAGTGAGAGCTCTTAATAATTTGTGCTGTCAATCAGTACCGTGATATATGATGTTTATTTAGGGATTTTTTTTCATTTTTTTGCACAGTTAAGGTACTCATCAGTGAATTTAGTTTCTTTGAGACTAAGAATTGACCATGCTTCAACATTCAATTGAAACTGGTCCATTCTCTCCTGTTCAGAACCAGCATTTGTATCTGGAAACTATGGACTTCTTGCAGATGTATTAATTCAATCCCTCGTTTCAGATGTATTAATTCAATCCCACTTTATATTCCATAATTACGAGAAAAAGACTAGAGACTGAGAAATGGTGCAAGGTCCACGCCGACTACTTTGCTGTACTCCACATGTGAAAGGATAATAGACCACATGAGCATTAGACAAGATACTAGGTGCCCCCGCTGCTTTTGTCCCCCATTCCCCCACCCGGGTCGTACCCGGGATCGTGAAATGAATAGTTAATGCAGGTTTTATCAAAATAGCCCGAGTATAATTGAGGACACTTGAGTGAAGGTTTTGGGCTTCACAAATGACCAACGGAAGATAAAGAATCATTTTTTGGGACTACCCAAAAAATGGGGGACTACTCTTAAGTTTTAGGGGTGGATATTGGAAGTAATATTGGAAGTAATATTTGGTCACCCCTTATATTTTTTTTTAATACCAACTTTACCCTTGATAATAAACTTATAGCCCGTTCGGTTGGGAGAATTAGAATCCTAGGAATTCAATTATGGGGTAATCCAATTCTTGGAATTGGATTCCAAGGAATTCGATTCCAATCCAAAAAATTCATGTTCGGTTGAGGTAATTCAATTACCTTTGTTATTACCCCGGAATCCAATTCCATTGCATCATTGGACCAATGCAATGGAAATCTATCATTTTGGAGGGAATTGGATTCCTAGGAATTGAAACTCCCAATTACATAGAGTTCATTTGCCCCGTTCAGTTCAAGAAATTGGACTCATTCCCTAGGAATTGGATTCTCCCAACCGAACGGGCTATTAGTCTAATGATTAAAAACAGATTAGTTAGTGATTAGTGATTTATAAGTGGGATTGTTTTGTTATAAACATTATTATTGAGAGATAAGAAGAAGAAGGAAATAGGAAGAAGAAGATGGGTGAACCCAATTTTTTTTTTTTGAGTTTAGCAATTATGATATGAGTGATTCATGTGATGATACCTTAGATCTTTTTCTTTAAGAACCACAACAAGAGTATGATGGTTTGGGTACTCATGGATACTTCAAATTTAGTTAATGGTGCTTGAATTGGCCAAAATATTCCTAAAAATGAACAATTTACAAATTGATTTCCGTTTGGTTAACAAAGTTCGGCTACAACATTTGAAGAACAGGTTACCGAACTCATCTGCAAGTGTAGTTCGGTTAATCTTTCTAAAAACACAGGTAGCCGAACTCAGCTTTAATAGAGTTTTTTGTTTCAGAGAAAAGTTCGGTTAGGAATTTTTTTTTACGAAGTAACCGACTGGGAAAAAAAAATGAAAAAAGTTGCGACGTAACCGAACTCAATATATAGGTTTTCAGAGAAAAGTTCGGTTAGGAGAAAAAAAATGTGACGTAACCGAACTCAATATATAGGTTTTTCAGAGCGGTTAGGAGAAAAAATTGCGGTGTTACCGAACTTTTTGCGACGTAACCGAACTTTTTGTGACGTAACCGTTTTTTTTTTTTTTGCGACGTAACCGAACTAAAAGTACGGTTGAGACATATTTTTTTGTGACGTAACCGAATTTTTCTCTGGAAAAAAGAAAAACCTCCATTAAAAGTTGAGTTCGGCTAGTTCGACAAAGTTTTTCACATAATTCCTAGCCGAACTTCTCTTCGCAACTTACATTTTCAACTCATTTTAATGATTACTTCTCATTTTTACAATCAAAAATGAATGACAAGTAATGGGCTTGTTATAGTTTTGATTTTGATTTTGTTTTGTTAATGATTTAAATTAAGCTATATATAGAGGTGGTTGTGGTTCGAGGTGGTCGGTGGTGGTAAGCGGCGGGTGTGATGGGATGAGGTGGTTATATATATAGGTGGTGGTGATGAGAGGAGGTGGTAATATATATATATATATAGGTTAAGGGTAGGTTAGTCATTTCCACATTTTAGGACACCCTTTATCATTGTAGGGTGGACACTTCTACCACAAAGTAGTCCCCTAACTTTTTTGGGTAGTCCCAAAAAATGATTCAAGATAAACACGCAAGATAATCAGGGGCAACTTTGCAGCCAAAAGTTACCAGACGGAGCTGATCTAATTTCCAGACACTAATGACTGTTTTTGATGATGCAGTACTTTTTAGATTATTTTACCAAGAGGTCCAAGAGAAAAAAGCAACAATTAACAGCAGTCCCCACTTGTTTTCAAATTCCAAATGTAATTTTGTTAGAGATTTTAGGAATTTTAGTCTTTTATGAGGGCAAATATGATTGCTAATTTGGTTTGATCCCACCAAGGAAGAACTTCGGCTCCGTCACTGAATTATTATTTAACAGTAAGAACGAAGGTAATATTTCATCATAGGTAACAAACCCAAAGACCCTGCTTGAGAGGGCATCTACAGTCTGTAGATCCCTAACTTATTAAATGCATTATCGAACGACAATCAGATACAACACTTAACAACGCGTTTGGTTCAAGGAATTGGATTCCTGGTAATCCAATTCCAGGGGAATGTGACCAATTTTTTGAACCAAACGGTCCAAACCAACTCCATGTAATTGAGAATTTTGATTCATAGGAATCCAATTCCCCCCAAAATAATTGGATTCCAAGGTAAAAACAAAAGAAATTGGATTACCTCAACCAAACGCTAATTTATTGGAATTAAATTCCAAGAATTGGATTACCCCATAATTGAATTCCTATGAATCCAATTCTTCCAACCAAACGAGGTGTAAATATATCTCTTGCTTGTTTCTCTCTCAAATATGATCCTGTTCTTTCACCTTTACAAGAAACTAATCACATCACTGAAATGTCAAATTTAGATGCCATGAAGAAAACTTAATTCCTTGATGAGAAATGTTTATTATGTAGTCACATAGTCAAAACAATAACCACATATGTATATGTACACAAGCAAGGTAGGGTACACTCCATGTAAAAAAAAAAAAAAAAAACTTGTTTGGTGATAGCATTGAAGACATTACTAATCAACACTAAAGTTTAGTCACTTAAACGTGTTAAAGTGATCAACTTGTTGTTTAACTCGAGATCAAAATAATGTAAACTTGCCAAATTATAACATTTTCAAAAACCCAAATAAGTATATATTCCATTTGATTAGTTTTTCAATTACATCATCAGAAGTCCTTACTTCAAAGTTAAAACCAAAACTTAAAGATGACGGGCAAGTAGAAAGAAAGAATTCAATGTTAGTGTTAGTGGTGGGAATTAAGATTAAGAAGTTTTCAACTTTTTTTGAGAGAAAGAGTGTTGATCCCTGTGATCTAAAAAGAGAAAATTTATTGATAATTAAGCTGACTTTGTTGGTCATCTTATTAAATACTTGACTTAATTTGTTGGACAGCAAAGGAAGAGTGAGTCAGGGTGGTAGATGATAAACCCTCCTAGCTTTTTTATGCATCACAGTCAACTTTTCTCTAGAAGAAGAAGAAGAAAAGGTTTAGGTCTGGTAGTGTGTGAAAATAAATAGCTAAAGTTTTTTTTATTTTATTTAGGGACTAGGGAATAGAGAGTTTAGGCCTATACATATAGGAGTTAAATGGGAAGACCTCCTTGCTGTGACAAGGTAGGAATCAAGAAAGGTCCATGGACACCTGAAGAAGATATCATCTTAGTTTCGTACATTCAACAAAATGGACCAGGAAACTGGAGACTAGTTCCTACTAACACTGGTAAGTTTTTGCATAAACATTGGGTTTCTTTTTATAATGTTAATATATCCTTGAGAAATGACTTGGAGAAATGCATCTTTAGGGTTGATGAGATGCAGCAAGAGCTGTAGGCTAAGATGGACTAATTACCTTAGACCCGGAATCAAGCGCGGTAATTTTACTCCCCATGAAGAAGGAATGATTATTCATCTCCAGTCCTTATTGGGCAACAAGTAATTCTCTCTTCTTTTTGTCAGGAATTTTGGTGGTGATGAGTTTTGAACTTAGGAATCTATGCGTACTAACTATGTTTTTGGGATTTTCTGGTGCATAGATGGGCAGCAATAGCTTCATACCTTCCACAAAGAACAGACAATGATATAAAGAATTATTGGAATACACACTTGAAGAAAAAGATGAATAAATTTCAATCAGCATTAAATCTTCCTCCGCCTCCTCTTCATCAAGTGATTGCATCAAACTCAACTATTTTCGCTCATCAACATAATGATTTGTGCTACACTGACAAATCAGATGACCAAAGTACTACTAATCCATCTCTACTACTTGATCATCATATCATGATTAACCACGGTATAACTACTACTAGTGGGGGTGGTGCTACTTACGCTTCAAGTACGGAAAACATTTCAAGACTCTTAGAAGGTTGGGTGAGATCGTCTCCCAAGCTTAATTCTAATAAGAAATATATTTTGCCAAATACCAGTCCTCCTAAAGAGGAAGATACGGGGAATAAACTTCATTATCATGAGCAAGAAAGCTGTGATATCATATCTTCATCACATGAAGATTTTGATTCACTTTTATCTTTTGAGAATATGAACTGCAACATACCTTGGGAGAAATTATCTACAGCATCAAATGATATTGACCTTGACGAGAAAATGAGATCTTTTCCGGAAATAAATACCATCCAGAATTTAATGGAGAACGGCCAGCAACAACCATTTAGGTTGTTTGAGAAATGGCTCCTAGATGAAGCAGCAATACATCAAGGTATTGTAGAATTGTCTTCAATAAATGA
The DNA here is from genome assembly GCA_023529315.1 of Papaver bracteatum. NCBI lineage: Eukaryota > Viridiplantae > Streptophyta > Magnoliopsida > Ranunculales > Papaveraceae > Papaver > Papaver bracteatum. The sequence goes on from JAJJWX010003419.1 coordinate 3,922,891, forward strand.
TGATCATAGTTTTGGTCATGATCCCTGATGATCATATTTCGATAATCGTACGTGTAAATGTACTATTAGCTATATGATATAAGAAAAAAATTTGAATCTACCATGTAATGTTTGATAACTAATTAGGACACTACCTAATTAATATAACTAGTATGTAACCGGTGCTACACACCGGGACTGATGAAAATTGTGGATCAGGAGTGGCGGGGCTTCACCCCGCGCCCGTCAATATTTATAAAAAAAATAGATTAGTAAATTATTTTTTAATTAATAGGGAAATTTGATGCACTTTGATAATTAATGTGTTGCAGGAATATGCAAGCAAAATTATAATGATAATAGAGATATGTAAATTTTCCTATTATAATTTTTCAAAGACACTTAATTTTTTTTAACACACTTGTAAGATAAAAATAATAAATCTTCTCATTTCTAGCAAAATAAAAAAAAACTAAAAATGACAATTTTCTCAGGGAACATGAGTTTTACATCACTATCACACAAAATCACTGCATATAATCTATTTTATTATTCAATTGAATTTGATTTGTTAATTTCGGTTTCCTACATTACAACGAACCAAATCCTAAATAATTTACACACAATCTCAAATAATAAAAATTAGTTTTCCTGTGGCGAATGACAATTTGTTCGGCCTCTTCTTCAAAGGGATAGGTAGAGCCATTTGTTCAATATCTTTGAAATTTTTTATTTACGCTTATTCTTTGGATAAACCCCTGCCTCAAGTTTTTAAGAAGCTTCCACATAAGTTTTCAATACCTTAAAATTATCTAACTGGTTTGTAATGTTGCATTCTAAAATCAATAGCATAAATAAGAAAGTCTTGTATATAATAAAATTAGAGTTGTATAATAATCTTATGTATAGAGCTGGGAACATCGTGTATTATAGGTAACCTAATTTTATTGAGTTAGTTTATGGGGATCCGTGAAGTAGAAGATGATATGATGCATAACCACTGATTTCCGGTGAATACATGTTTATCCATGAATTATATGATGGTTGCGTGCATTATTTGGTGAGATTTAAGTACCCAACATTACAGCTAAATGCGTAAACTTAATTTCATGAGTTAACTTATGGATAGCAACGATACTTCGCCTTATTTTGTATTTCAAGATCTCTTTTTTCCTTTCTTTTTGTATCTGTCATAATACTTTACTCATAGCAACAACATGTTAGAGATTGGCCTAAAAGATATAAATTTAGTTCAACTTAAGGTTGTGCAAAAAACCCGGAACCGCGGATTTCACCCGTATCCGTCCGCAAAATTGCGGGTGAAACCCAATCCGCTAGAGCTATGGGCCGGACACGGGTGGGATTCTCAAATCCGTACGTTTACACGGTTTGGTTGCGGTTGGACTTTGCAATCCACGAATTTACCCGCACCGCACGGTTTTGGAAAGACGGATTATTAAATGACCCACTATGCATCTCCCCTTGTAACCCGATTGGCTTGATAGTAACATTCTGATCTTCTTGGGATGTTTGCTCCCACCGACAGTACGTTTCATACTATAATCAAAAAGCAGTAACCGTCATGATCATTAGGAATCCGATTCCCTGTGAAACTCCTTAAGTTATGTATGTCATCGAACTCCAACCTTCTTTTTTTTTCGGCCCTAAGATCTTTCCTTCTAAAAGTGGTGCTCTATTTAGTTAATTAGCGATCATTAGCTCCACTTTTCTTCTCTCGAATAAAAACCCTTTTTCTTTTTAACACTTTTATTATTAAACTTATGTTTCACTGGAAAGAAAATAACCTTTTTTTTGTTTGTTTGTTTTACTTTTTTTTTTTTTTTATTGACTACATCCTCTAATCCGCTGGTGATTGGTCCGGACACGGTTGAATTTTCCAAATCCGCAACTTTGACGGATTGGACACGGGTAACCCATAATACGCAACCGTACGTCCGTTGCACACCCATAGTTCAACTGTCCAATTCTAAATTCGGTGTTGGTACATATGTTTTCATCTTACATTACAACACAACCCTCCCATTTAGAGCTGGCAAACAAGCCAAAACCCGCGGGTTTGCCCGGCCCGACCCGTGAAAAACCCGAACCCGGCTCGGCTGGTGTCTAAACAAGCCGGGTTCGGGTTGGAGAAATGCCGGCTTGTGGGAAAACGGGTTAACCCGACCCGCTTGTAAACCCGCGGGTTCAACTTAAATCAATCAAATCTCGAGACCTAATTAATAAGGTATATTTAATCCCGTCCGTTAGATTATCTAGGGTTAATCATATCCCTACGTTTAAGGTATAAAATGCTAAACCTAAAACTAAATGAAGACATATTTTTCATTTCTTCTCTCTTTTCTTCTTCTGCTCCAACTTCTTCTGCGTTCTTCGGCTGGTGGAGAATTAGATAAGATGAAGAAGTCGTGAATTGAAGTTGATTTTATGCTACTCTTCTAGGTATTGCATCAAATCTATAATCTTCTCCATCTGATTATCAAAAACACAAGATCGATTTGGCTAATTCTATTCAATTTGATTGATGAATTGAATTCATTAATTCTCTAATTCTCTCAGGTTCAAATTATAGATCGAAGGAAGGAATTTGATTTTGCATTAAGTTACTATTGTAGGGTTAGGGTAAAATTATTACAGAGAATGAAGAGATTATTGGTCGAAGGTAAATAATTTTTTTTTTCTTCTTATATTATTGGATCCGAATTTAGTGTTGGAATTAGAAATATGGGTTTGATTTGGATTTTGTAAATTAGGTTTTTTGGTATTGGTTTTTGGATCTGGAGTTTTATTTTGGGGAAAATCAAAGATGGGATTTTTATGTGGAATTTTGATCAGTAATTTATAGATTCGGACCTGATTTTGTTTCAATTTTCAATTAATAGTAGAAATCAATAGGGGGTTTTAGTTTTTTAACTTTTGATCTTTGATTGATAGGGCAACAGGAAGGGTCCTCTCCGAGGAATAAATTAAAGATGCAGAGAAATGGGGTTTTGGTAGAAAAGACGGTGTTTTGTCATGAAAAGTGTCATCATCGGATTTTATTTCTTCGCATCAGGAAGTTAAAAGTGATGCATCCTCCGCAAGCAAGGTGAAGAGAATAGTCGTACTGGGTGGTTCTTTCTTTGCATCTGGAAATGTCAACCCCTGCTTCTTTGAAGCCAATGTAAGAGCTAGTTTTCCCACTTTTCCATCTTTTATTACATATGCATAAGTTTGATGACCGCCGTTCTTAATCAACAAGTGAGTAACATACAGTTGTCCTTTATATTTAACTTCGCAGATTTATGAAGACCAGAGGCAATCGATGTTGTGTTCACTTCGGGGCTAATATTGATGTTGTTGGCATAAACATCACAACCAAAAGTGCACACCAACAGTACGCTCATCTTGCCCACCCCTAAGCCTCTTCAGTTCGTTTATTTCCTTCAAAAATTGTGTGACAATCACATGTTAGCTCACTGATCCTCAATTTTGATCTCTGTTTCAGATGAAGACCTCTCTGACTTGAGGGAATCAAAAGGAAGACGTTAATTAAGTGATGTATATATAACGATGTCTATAAACTGCGATTTAAATTCTGAATTGTGGAATGAGAAGAGGGTAGATTAAGGTTGTAAGGATATTCAAGTTGCTGTTGGATAGAACGAATTTTGAGTTTCAATATGCCCATAAGCTGTTCTCCTCCGTTGTATTTGTCCTGGTGTATTCCAAGAATCCAGTTTAAATGAAAGTTGTCGGCAGAAGCACGACTAGATACACAGCTTGAAACTAGCTAGCACTAGTTAAGTCCAAAATTGATTTTGGGCTGCCTTTAATTAATTTGGAAATAATGTCATAAATTAATCCCTTAACTAGAGATGGCAAACGGGCGGGTTAACCCGTGAACCCGCAAGTTTAGCCCGTTACGGGCACGGGTTGAACAAATGACCACCCGTGAAGAATTTTAACCCGCGGGTTTTGACCCGTATTAACCCGAACCCGTGTAACCCGCAACGGGCCAGCCCCGACCCGCCCGTTTGCCAGCTCTACTCCCATTAATACACCTTCAACGGTTTATTTGTCTCCTCCACAACGTTGTTGCGGATACAACAACAAATTCCCATTGGAACTCCATTTCTAAATGGCTTGCCAGTCTCCACAACATTGGTACAACTCCAATATTGATGCAACCTTTAATGCTAATACACTACAGATATACTCAACAGAGGATCCCTCCATGCCATATTACGGTTCTATAAGATATAAAAGGGAACACTTGGAACAATATGACTCTTGTGCATGGTAAAGTTATTCAGGAAGAAAATTTTGTTTAGGCAGAGAATTTATAAAAAAAATGGTGTATCTGATCGACAATATTAACAATTACGAAATAATATGACTCATGTATAACACTCAAGATATTCAGTGTCATACTTATATATAACTAATTAGTATCAAATATTCAGAAACCTTTAATTAAGGTGAATTAATTGGGGGATATGGGAATTAATTGGGGGATATAGCTACGGGACAAAATAGGTGTCCCAATAGCAATTCTGGGTGACCCCCTATGTATTTTTTTTTTAAATTCCTAATCTATCCCCCACTAATTAGGATTAGTGATTAAGTATAATTAGTAAAATGTTAAGTATTTGGGGATAAATTAGTGTGTATTTTTATTTGTGTTTGGGTGAGAGTAGAAGGAGGGAAAAAAATATTTGAGAGGAATTTCTTTTTTTTGAAAATGGGAAGATGATTGTGATGAGACAATTACTGATAATAAGAGGTTGAAAAATTGATTTTTTTTCTTTGAATCCACCATTGTTGCAGCTGAAAAAGCTTGGTGCCGGCATGGTATTCAACCAAAAACTCATGCCGGCAATTGTTGGAAATGTTCATAAATTGTTTGCCACTATCCTGGTTTTGATCTTCCGAATGTTGATTTTTTTCTGGTTTTGAACAGGTACCGGCATGGTAATAGTTTTTTCGAGCGTATAGATTTGCAGACTGTTCCAAAGATAGTATTTTGCTTAAATACCTATCAAGGGAATGAAAAGTATTCAGAATGTTGATTTTTTTTTCACTTGACTAATGGCATTGATAGGAAATTATCGGTCATCTCAGACTGGTGTTCGGCATATGGTCTTCATCAATTCCGGCATGGTATTCCTCACTTCCATTTTGAATTTTTCTGGCTTTAAAAATCTTGGTGCCGGCATGGTGAGTTGATATGAAGACCATGCCGTATTGTTTTTGCATATAGGAAATAAATATGAAAACTATCTTGGGAAAAAATACCTGGCATGGTCTTCATATCAACTGACCATGCCGTTACCAAGCTTTTTAAAGCCAGGAAAAATTCAAAATGGAAGTGACGAAGACCATGCCGGAATTGATAAAGACCATATGCCGGAACCCGGTACCGGCATGATCTTCATCAATTCCGGCATGGTCTTCATCAATTCCGGCATGGTCATCATCACTTTCAGCATGATCTTCATCACTTCCGAATAAAAAAAAAAATTCGTTTCCAAAGTGAGGTGAAGAGAATTTGATATAGAGTGGTGAGGGTTTAGAATTTGAAAGGGAATGGAGAATATTTGGGTTTCAAAACACTACCCCTAAATAAAATTAATAAGAAGTGGAGATGGAAATGAGGGATATGATTTAGATTTTTGATTTTAAGTTTTTAATTTTTATTTTGAGGGAAGAAGTGGAGATGGAAATGGGGGATATGATTTTGTTTTTTGATTTTAAGTTTTTTTATTTATTTTGAGGGGAGGGTATTTTAGTATATTCATAACCAAAAGTCACCCCTTAGCACACACCATGGGTTGGGGGAAGTAATTCATATCCCCCAATTAATTCTCATATCCCCAATTAATTCTTCTTAATTAACTCGGTGCAAAGCTAGATAAAATTCAGGAGTACATTATCTGAGATAACTTGAACCATAAGAAAACATTAAGGTTTCAATTATTAAAAAACTATGACAATCAAACGGAAAGAGGCTGAGTTGGATCCGAAGAAAAGTGATCAGTATTTTAAAAAGGGTCACACGTTTAAAATTCAAAAAGTATCCACTCTATCAGTCAAGTGAAACAATGAAGAGGCGAGATGGTTCATCTGAAATCATGTTTTCTTAAACGTGTTGATTTCAAATGATCTTTGAGTATCTACTGACTACTCATAGTGCCGTATTTGTATATATAACCATTCTGAGCACATCATAAGAATTCTTGCTGTAAAAGGTAACATTCTCGTCGAAAAAAAGTAACAAATGGTTTTGATCTCGGTAATCATATCTTCTCTGGGCAAGTTCTAGGATTCAAAACATGATCGTGCTTTTAGTATTTTTTTTTTCTATGATAATACTAACAACTTCAGTTACATACATGGGTTTGAATTGGACGTATTCCTTTTTTTTTTTCTTACCCGAAACTGTTACTTGGTTAACCAAACATCTGTCAGTAATATTAAATTCCACAATTTTGAAAGTTGATTTTGCTTCAGGTTTAGTTAAAAGGAGAAAAAGTTCAAATCAGCCAAACTCCAATCGAGGTTCCAGAATCTATACTTTCTTTCACAGATTTGTCAAGCTCTACAAGTTGGTAACCATCATATAAGAATAAGTTCAGATAAGCATACTGCGATACACAGATTGTAAGCCCTTAAGATATTTTCCATTGAGGAGAAAAATAATTATCCAACTATATAAGTGTTTTAATTAGGCATACATCAACATCTATGCAACTTTATCCAAGTTTTGTTGTTTAACACGAACAAAATCTCCAAGAAAGGTAACACCACCTTGTCTTCGTGTAAAAATAGGTAAGCGATCAAATACATGTCATTACGATGGCGACGCTACTTAATATTTGAATTTTGACAAATAGTAAACTAAACAACGAAAATATAAGCGAATTGAGAACTAATAGTCATGCATGCTTGTATAATATTTGATTCTCATAATTATGAATTACTACGAATTTTCTGCAGAAAATGAATAGTTGAAATTTTCAATATTGTATAATGAATTGTACCACTCAAGTCTATGTATTACTTTCAGATATTAATTTACATGCCAAATAAAATACAAGTGGTAACCCTAATTAAAATAGAGAATAACATGCATTAACAGAGAAACCTAAAATCATAGCAAAAATAAATAAAATGTATTGATTAATTATGAAAAATATTTTATTTGTTATTTTTATAACTGGTTTCCGACTTGTGAATCTTTTTCCTAAGTTATGTCTTCCTTTCCTTTTGAAAGCTTGACCATGCAAAAGCTTAGCTAGAAGGCAAAAACCCCATAAATTATTAAATATTTGTGTTAAGGAAGAGTAATAGAAGAAACTATGGCACCCAATGAGTTGATTTTTTGTTCACTATACAGTGAACAAAAAACAACAGCTACGTCTCCTTAAATTTGCATAAGTGATGGCCAGTGGCCACTAAGTTTTCTTGCCTTGGGAACTTCGCCTAACAATAACCAAGAAGTTTGAGAAAACAAAGTTATCAGTAGTAGCTTGGATAAACAACTCAGCAAAATATACTTGATATACTTAAAATTAGAAAAACAGAGACAAAGTTTCAGATCTTATGTGTACTTGATTTTAAATTAAAATGCAAAAACACCAATAGACATAGACGCGATATTGTACCACTTACTTAAATCAGCCGACGTTCAACTACTACTAATGGGTTTCATATGACATCAACCTGAGAAAAAGAAACAACAAAAATAGGTGAAGAATCATGGTTTTACCTACAAAAAACTAAACAAAAACTAAAAATAAAATAAATATGACAATGACAATGTATTGCTAGGCTACCAACTACCGATCAAAGTTTTGTACGAATCCTAATTAAGAAAGAATTGTGATATTACACATTAAAAATTTAAAAATTAATAAGAATAATTATAATTGCAAGAAAAAAACATAATCCAGTAGGAAGAAGTACAAATGACAATTGTTGTTTTTAACTCGTCTTTATTCATCAATAAGACCCGCATGTCTTTTACTAAAGATCAAAGCCCTATCAGCCATTTTCATTTCTAAAGAATACGGATTGCCAATTGAATTCACATATCAGAAGCGTCAAAAAACTATGTGATTTTAGGCTTTGCTCGAACGTCTTATAATAGAGATTAGATACGGTTAGGAACTCTAAAGAAACTATACTTAGAAATAATGTTCAGGCATAAAGGAAAAAAACTCTCTTTTCCAAAAGATTCAAATGTGAACTCAAAAAGTAGTTATAAAGTTTCAATATGTTCTTGTGCCTAATGCTACCAAGAGTTTGAACTTCAGTCTTCAGTGCCTTGTCCATAGACAATTGATCCTCCAAAGAGGGTTCTTAGGTATATATCTTAACTTTTCGTTGCTTAATTTACAAAGTGAATCTGGCTGACTTGGATTTCAATATTCACATTTGTCTTCAGGTGAAGAAGTGGGTATTTCCCTTCACAAAATAATGTTAGAAACATCTCCATCCAAATTACTCCCTCTTTGTTTCCATGCGCAAAATGTATGGTTTCTCGCTCGCGCCTCCGCAACTGTCATGTATTAACTCGTTTGTGCCTCCTCAAATGTCCAACGTTGCCTATCTTGACATATGAAAACTTAAGTTAATGGCGTAGTTCACCTTAACCATTCGTTTTCTCCCATGTATTCGATCTCTAATTAGTATTATGGCGTTTGCGGCAACCATTTAAATTCGTTTTGGATTTTCTTCAAATTATAATTATAAATTTAGAAATTAACAATAACGACAAACATATGATGTTTTGTTCAAATGCCGAAGTACATAAAGTATTAGCCACCTCTTGGTTCAGCTTCCAAGAAATTCCATCATTGACTCCTGATCAAGGATTCCCAGGAGTCCTTGGATCAGACGATGATTATCTGTTCTTTTCAGTCTTTGAATCTACAGTTCTGTCTTACATATTATTCACTACTTTCACCAGCAATTTAAATGCATCATTCACTACTTGCGCCAGCAATTTAAATGCTTAGATCACGAAAAAGCATTAGAAAACATTAAGATTCATCTTGACCAACAGAAGCATATAGATGCAACACCAATATCGCAGGTACATGAATAAACAACATTAAGAGAATAAATATAACATATAAAGTACAAACAAAGTTCTTCCTAATTTCTACTATGCTAGGAACATCTTTTAAATTTAGCTGACTATCCCTTTCTGAATGCAGAATCATTGTATTCTTTAAGGGTCCTATTAACATTCATATATCCTCTCAATGTCAAGAAGGAAAAAGTTCCCCTACTTTTTGGATGTAAATTTAAAGTACGGCATATTTTAATTTTCTCTAAGTACCGGAAATATTTTCAAATATCTCCCACATTGGCCAACAATTCATTTGGCTTTGTCACCTCACAGAAGCACGGAAATGCAACATATTTACAAATAAGTAAAAAACATGAATGATCACAGTATAATCACCAAATAACTAATAACCTATTTTAAAAACCACTATAATTTATGGTCACTGCTCGCTTAAAAAAATTAAGAAAACAAAAAGAGAAGGTTTCCTTCGTCCCGAATACGAAAAATGTCGTTTCGAATGCGATGAAACAAAGAAAAGGTTTTCTCCGTCCTCGAACACGAAAAATGTTGCTTCAAATGCGATGCACTATAGCAAAGAAACTAAACTGATTATGGTCAGCTCGTCAACAACTACATAAACCTCCATAATATGTGCTTAGCTCACTCAAACAAAAACAAAGAAAAGGTCTTCAAATTGTATTAAAATTTAAGGAAAAAGTATCCTCTGATTCACAACTATCACCTCAACCATAGTAACCAGAGAAAATGAAATGTTTTAAATACTTATTACCGGCTAAATCAAATACTTTCCTATTCAAGTATTTAACTCAATTCAGGCTTGGCACAATCAACAATCAAGTCAAGCTTTTTATGGATGGTTCTCTTCCAAAATGGATATTATCAAGTATATCAAGTCAATCTATAATAAACTTGCACCAACATTACTAAACAGAGCCTCTCAAGCCCTAGAATTAATTTTCACTAAATGATAAATTTTGTCTAAACTAATACTCCCTCCGTCCTATTTTACTTGAAGGTTTAGGGTTTTTTTTTTTAGTACCAAAATAGATAAAGGTTTCCATAATTTTCACACTTTCTTCCTAATTTGAACCTGTATTGGAATTAACCACTAGAAACAAGGAACAAAAAACTATGAGATTTAAATATTTTAACAATTATTATTAAGGGATATATACGGAAAAAAATTAATCTCTTTCCATTTTCTTAATATACGTGAAAACACCTATACCTTCAACCAAATCAGGACGGAGGGAGTATAAGAAGTTTGATCTGAAGTAATAATCAACGAATATATGCAGAACAATTTTGGCATAAGATGAAAAATTAATAACAACAACAAAAAAAGGAAGAGCAAACAAACTTAGTCTTTTGTAAGAGTTCAAATCTCGGGTAGATCTCCAACAATTTTTTTATCCCTGCAATAAACTGAAAAAGATGATAAATTGGAAAGTTTATTCATAAAAACTATGAAATTATGTGCCAAAACCAAGACTGAAAGTAAACAGAGGACTAAGATCTACCAATTTATAACAGTTTTTTTTTTATCTCAATATCAATTCCATGTGTCAAATTAACGAAACCACATCAGATACATCATCGATCTCTAGCACACCATATTCTACATTTTTAGGGTCATGACGACAATCTCTAGGTATATATAATATCGTCCTTTTTTTAGGTCAACAATTTATTTATTTTTGTATGGAAAACCAACAATATCATCTGCACCAAGGATTACCTATTACATATAGTACCACACGTGCGCACGAATTCAGTAGTAATGAAGAATTTGAGTAAATGTATACTTACACTTGAAATAGTCTTTGGATCTCGATTCTGTCGCCAGATAATGTAACCCATGGTTTGTCGTGGCATCATTATTAGATGGAACCTGTTTTTTCAAAGTTTCTATTTCGAGGTAATTTAGAATCACATTTGTAATGTACTTGTGAATGTAACCTACCCATTTAAATTTCGAGCAATAGTATAGAGTGCGTACTTTACCCAGAACTTGGTGTGCTTGTAGTTTTAGCCTACATAAATCAAATCACAAAGTACTGATACATAAAAAACATTAATGGAGAGTCTTCCCAATTAGAGTTTCAGTATAATTAATGGAAAGTTGGTTTCACTCTACACACTGCATTAGGCATTCTAATGTCAACAATATGGGTAGAAAGAATTCAACAGATTTCCTGCAACATTTCCAACTTCGGCCTACTATAAATCACAACCAGTCGAGCCATAAGAAATCAAAAAATTTACACATCAATTTTCCTTTTGATAAATAAGACTTGCCTTTTCAATTTCCTCCATAGCTTTAGCAACATCTATCCTTTTTTAAAGAGCTCGGCCAGAACTCATAGCCGTCTTAAGGTAAGTTTAGTGCCAAGAATGGTTATCATAAAGCTGGAACTTATTGTCATATTAATCACATTGATCTGACAAATGTTAGAGATAGCATGAAGAGGATAAAAACACTGCCAGCCAGTAAAGTATTTTTTTAAAGCATGTAAAAAGTTTACAACACCAGTTTTTACGTCTCAATCCCTCAAAATCCATAATGATCCAAATTCAAATTCACGGAGCTAGATAGAAACTATGTCCTGAAAGAGAAAGATAAAGAGAAAAAGAACTGAAGAAAATAATCACTACCAAATTCGCATAATCTTTAAGCTTGGGCTATGATTCAAGAAATTGTCCTTTTTTTGTGATTCAAGAAATTGTCACATAAACTTCATACGAAAACTAAAAGGATCAATTATAAACCAAATATAAAATATGCACATAAGTATATAGCATTAGTTTAATTTTTCCATGCACCCCCTTGGCCTGATTTGTACGTTAAACACACAAACAACTTAGTTGTGGACAAAAAAAAATAATTACTACAAATAAACCACAACCACCTACCACCAAAACCTAAAACTACAACCGCTGGCATACGATCAGATGACCTTGGTTATTTTAGACTCTACGATGATTCGACTTGCAATTCTTGAAATATGAATATAATCTGAATTCAGAGATATAATATGCAATGGCAAATGAAAACGTTACCAAGGCTCTCATGAATTTTGAAAGCATGCATGCTTTCCAAGTAATACCAATGTATATGCAACTACTTACAATTGTTCGTTGGAGAAATCAAGTCCATGACATACAAACTGCAAACAAAACAATAATTGCAAGAAAATCATCAAATATCATCTATTATTGCGCTAGCCTCATTATATCTCCAAGTATTTGGTAACATTCTATATAGATGTATGTCTAAGAAACACCAAAAGATTCCATTAGAATCGAACACAAATATTCCATAATGGATATATAAAAAACAAATTCCATTAGATTGTGTTGCCAGTTAGTCTACTGATCAGAGGTCTAGAGGAGTTAGTTTACTGATCAGAGGTCTAGAGGATGGCCTTTAGTCTACGTGATCCTTATGTACCCTAGCCTGCAACTGAGTTCCCTTACGCATCATATCTAAGTTGAGACACTATGATATTTTAATCAGCAATTGAAAAAAATTCATAAAAGCAACCAACTACTCACCTCCTGATCAATTAGATGTAACTCAAGGCCTGTTAAACTGTTGTGGTGAAAGACCACCGAATGGTGTAATAATAATTTATGGAGGTGGTCTTCTGATCAACCAAGCACAAAGAGATTAGTAAAGGACAATGTAAATATTGGTAAAAGATTACGTAACTTCACAGCGAAACAATAAAACACACAGTTCTCCAAACTAAAATACATAAATGCAATTTCTACGTGATGTTTTTCTCAAATTACCGAATCATTAGTTTTCAGCAGAAGAAAATCAGGGATACATACCTTTGGTTGCCATTTCCAACGAAACCTAGAATTGTATATGCGGTTGGCTTTCTCTCTTTATTTTCTCTAAAATCGCTCAAAAATTCCTTTTTTTCTCCGAGCAAAAAAAAAAAAAAAAAATCTATACTTTGATTTAAAAAATATTGTAAGAATATTTCGGTTTTTGATTCCTAACTTAATATTGAAAAAAATTAACAGAGAAGATACTCTCAAACATTTTTCCCCAAAGATTTTCATAATTTTTTAGGTTCCGTTATATATGGAATTTTATTTGCGGTTAATCTGAAGGCTTGGATTTTATTAAAATCATGTAAACGTGGTGTAAGAATTCTGCTAAGCCATCGCTTTGTTTGAACCATCAGATCGAGCTAATTTTATTAAAAATTAATGGTCACAAAATGTAGGGGTATAACTTGTTTTTTAGCCAATCAGAAGCGAGGGTTTCGTTAACCGGCCAATGGGAGAGGAAGTTAGCGCAACTCTGGACGTGGAGTGAGAGATGGCGTGGGGTTTTTAGGTTGTTGATGGAAAAATGATTGCATCTGTTCCATTTGATGGAAAAAGAGCACAACCAAATTCATTATGCTAAATTTATCTAAAACCGAAAATTTGTCAACAATGCAAATGTGACATAAAAACATTGGGCATATGATTCATCAACTTCTTTGACAATTTAGCACCATCAACTTGGAATCTTTTCACTCAAATGAGTAATTTATTATACCTTTTACGGTGTCCAATGAGTCAATTTGGTATCCGGAAATCAGAAATATTTAAGGATAAAAAATAGTTCAAATATCTAAAGACCAAAAATAGTTCAAATATTTTTCATCCGAAATATGACGAGGCAAACTAAAAACATAGTCGGAGAAATCTTGATTTCCCTTCTAACTATAACTCTGGATATTTCATAGTTCCAAAACTCGCACCAGACATACTATGTTAAATCAGAGAGTAGGGTCCCATATTTATCAAGGCCATTTTCAAGTCAATTGATATAACATTGTAAAAACTATAGATTCAATGAGTTTGGTGTTTAAGCAGCTCGGTAATCAGCAACAGACCTAATGACAGGATACTCTAATATCATTTTCTACATTTTCTATAAAAGTTTTCCTTCTACTCTCAAGAAATATCATGTCTTCATTCTATTACATTCACCGTCACTTGAGCAAAATTTCATGGACCATATGACGAAATGCCAAAGAACCAACCCGTGTTATGACATGATCCAGGCCATCTAAGATTGAAAAACTAAATGTTTTAACATGTTGCGGAAGCCATAGTTGTTGGTTTTGCTGCAAGGCTAATGGACAAAAACAAACATGATATATGATTCTAGGCGTCTTAGAGTTTTTGTTGATCATGATCCATGAATATCAACATGTATTCCAAGTCAATGTATTAATTTGGCAACAAAATTAAAATGACTAACCAGTACTTTTTCTTATGAAATGTGCAGCCCGGTACTTCCATAAATCCATCGATTAAACAAACTTATCTGTCCACAACTCTCTTTTTTCACCAAATCCATGAACTATAATTAGTATGCATGAGTAAAACACATGCAGGATTTTCCTAGCACCATTCCAACTTGTGACTCTCGAACTTACTCCTTCGATCACGGCAAGCTCATCATCTTCTACACCAGGCAGTAAAAAAGACAACCACGAAAGATGTCCTGAAAAACATCTATCAAGGCACTTACAGTGAACGTAAGCATGAGGAACTTTCCAAAGACTCCCTAAGAATATCATATACACACATTATGTAAGATGTCCTGGAAATTGTAGTTTTCCGTATCTTCTATTGGTAGGTACTAAAGAAGCATGCATTCTGTTAAATATTGTTAAAATGCTTTGAAAGCACATGCTCAAGTGCACTTCTATAATTGGTATTAATATAATAATATATTAACTTAATCAAGTGGTATATGCAGCAATTAAGTTATTTAAAATAACATTCTAAAATTTTGCTACAATTCATTGCCTAGCCTAATTTCATGTCTTCATCAAATAATCTTAGTTACACGGGATGCAATTCTAAAATAGAAACCATCGAACTACACTATTATAAACTAAAATTGTGAAGAAAAATTGAAAAGATGAGCTAAGGCATAATCGAATCCTAGTAAAAGACCACACAAATATTTCTTGTTTTAAACTTTTACTATAAAATACTAACTGTGGTTGCAGGCTGATTTTTCAGAAAGATCATCTTTTTTTTTTTCTTTTTTTTTAATAAAAAAACAGGGAAACCCCGAAGTTACAATGAGAATCCCAGACAAACAAGACTTATAATTAAGTGACTTCCAAACCGAATCCCGTAACCCGAATCTCCACCGGACAATCGAACCGTAACCATAGAACAACAACACCACCCGCAACAACACCACCCGCCTTTACGGGAGAACTTGAATCGATGAGACTTGATTCACAGCTCAGAAAAACAACATAGTTTTTAAAGAACAAACCCATCTGATGGAAATCTCTTCCCAAAGAAGAGATACCCCAAAAACCATCTTGAATCCCATCTTCAAAGGCTGGTACAAAGAAAGCCCGCCGGATAAACCAACACAGCTTTATTTCCAACCGGAAAAGACACAGATCAACACTACTCTTGAGGATAGCAACCAACAGACGAGAAACAACGAACCATGAGACCCAAACTAGAGGAAAGGTCACAAGATCAAGGATTACAGGTACTAAGTAAGGAAGGATAAAAAGTAGCATAAGCCTAAAACTAACATCCGAAAGTAAGCAACAAGTAACTGTAACTAGGTCAGAAAACCAACCTAGAACAATTAGAACACTAAAAGAGAACACAAAATACACTAAAAACCGATCTGCACCATCAGAGGAAAAACCCAAACTTAAAAGCTTAGGTAAAAAAGATGTCAAACAGATAGCAGTTGTTGATGCCTCTTTCTGCTTGTTGAACACCACTGAGTTGGCTGAAAAGCTTTGTTTTTTCAACACCGCAGAGATTAAATAGTCACCCAATACAACCCAACCTTTGTCTCTAACTGATACACCCAGATCTTGAATTTCTTCAAAATCAAGCACCTGCCGGAAAAAGTCGCCGTGCCGATGAAGATCCAAACAAAGCATGAACGTTTGAGCCCCAAATAAACAACAAACAGAGAACCCCTCCTTGGAAAGTCCAAATAGGTCATTCCTCAAAGGAAGAACAAAGAGCAATCTTAAACTACTAAAACAGGAAACTAAAAATACCGGAAATAAAGTACAGATTACAGTAAAGAGGAAATTACATATTAGGAAAGCAATTAAACAAAGGGATCTGCCCAGATCTTCTCCTAATGGGGACGATCTGGGCAGAAATTTAGTTGCCGCCGGCGAGTTTGTTTTTTAAGAACCAGACAAAGAGGTAGGGAAAAAGAGAGATTTTAATGTTTTGGAGTTAACCCCTGGCAAGATTTCTTTTAAGAACCAGAGAAAGAGAGATGAAAATGAGAGAGGAAGGTATTGATATTAGTCGCCAGAAAGAGATATTTGTTTAAGAACCAAGGAAAGAGAAAAAGAGAGAGAGAAAAGAGAGAGAGAAAAGAGAGATATTTGTTTCAGAAAGATCATCAAAGGACCGAAAGATCGAAGGGAAAAAAGAAAAATGAAGAAGATGAGAGAGGCAAGATCCATCCATCAAAAATAGAGACTGAACCACATGACCCTTGGGGTTGGATAAACTTATCCACTCGACTGATCATCGGTTAACCAAATGCTCCCATCTTGCAAATAACAGTTAACAGTCACTACAGAAATGCCATAAATCCTACCATAAACCCATTTTATAAATTCATAGTCAAAAATGCATTTGTCTGCCCGATGCCTAAAAGTCCATGAATTACCTACATGTGCATTCAGCAGCTTATCTTGTAATCCGCAGATTACACAATATACCATTCTCAGAAACAATTTCAACGAATTTTAGCAATTTGCATGTGAGCCAAATTTGTTACCCAAAACAAAATCATCAGCATCAGCATAAGCTCGCAGACAATCATCCAAGTCATTTGCAGAGACAATCATCCATTTAATTGGCAGAGATAGGCCAAATTTGTTTCTTTTGGATCTCGAGTTGTTCCACTCGTATACGTTTACTGGTAGCTAAATTGGCCATTGAAAAGTTCTAGATTTGTAGCTTTGGTCTCAATAACACAAAGAAAAAGGATTTCAAGATTTCAAAACAATTCAGTAAACCCCAGTTATGAACAATTCAGAACCTCGTAATTTAGCATTTCCTTGGCTCTATTTATAGAACTTCATACATAAAATCTTATTAATAATTTTTTTGGAATACAGTTAGAATCGGATTGGAATGATCAAGACACCAAAAAAAGAAAATGTCAAAGGAGAGGATTTATATAAACATACAGTAATGGTTTGTTTCTGATTCTCGTATCAAAACTCACATATTTTGTTTTCCGGTAGCTTCATCTGCGGTAGGTTTTCCTGTTGCTACTGTTGTTTTAAATCTCACAAATCAAACCTAAATCAAGTAAAAAAAATAAAATAAAATAAAATTCACGAAACTAATTCAGAAAAACAAAAAGGGAAACGGAAACACAAACACATACACAAAACGCTAACAATTACTAATTTGAAGTTTTTTGTCCTGTTTGTACGCATTACCATCTCATTTGTGATCCCATCCACCGGAAATAATCAGGGGATGTTTTTTTCGAGGGTAAAGATACTACAAGAGATAAACGAAGACATACATAGTTCCTGAAAAGAAAGAAACTAAAAAATTTAAAACAAACCCAGGGACAATGATTTAGATCAGGAAGAAGAACACAAAACAAATATTAATGGATAAATTAAATTCTAAAAGAACACATAATGAGACATCAATTAAATAAACAACATCAAAAACAATTTTACCTTGATCAGAGATGACGACGACATCAGGAACATGAACATCAATGGAGTAATGAGAAATACGCTACTATTAATAAAAGTGAAAATTAGGGTTCCAGAATGATTTTTTTTTTTTATATATAGACGTGATCCACAATATAGGGTTACGGAAGAATAGAAATAAATCTCGGACTTCCAAAGTTAGCCAAATCTCTCATTAAAAATTTGGATACTTCTCAAAATATACATACCATCAGTTTGTGTAAAAATTTAAAAAACTATTTCCCTATAATATTGTTTCAAATTTCCGTATAAATCATCAAAATACCTTAAAAACAAATCTATGATGATTCCATCTTCTAAAAATAGTGTTTTTGTTCATTTAATTAAGTAAAACCAACAAAAACGGTCCAGATAAATCGGGATTCTTAGCTTAAATTAATACAGAAGCGTCAGATTGGGCTATTTCTATTAAAAATTAACGGTCACGAAATGTAGGGGGTATAAGTTGCTTTTCGACCGATTAGGAGCGAGGGTTATGTTCACCGGCCAATGAGAGGGGAGGTTACCGCAACTCTCGACGTGGAGTGAGAGATGGCGTGTGGTTTTTAGGTTGTTGATTCCTTCTTATTTTAGCAAGAGTGTGAAAATATCTAATGTTATTATCACAGTATACGGTGCAGTTATCACCAGCCTCCTTCCTATGAAAGTCTCTCTGAATAGTAAACCATGTATATCTAACATTCCAACTAATTAGTAAGATCGACAACTGCTGACTAGTATTCTTTTCTGATATATATAAAAAAGAACCATTTTTTAGGGCATACGCGAAAAATTCAGGGCATACAAAATGATTGAACTAACTAGGGTGCGGTGATAAGGGGTATCTAAATATAGGTAAATTATTATTTTGTGAAGAAGAATATATCCACCCAGTTTGTTATGACTGCATGTGAATGTTGTATCCCCTTTGGCATTGTAACTACACTGTGGTCTGCCCCTAACAAACGAATAGGTGCCTTGGTCACTTAGCCTAGTTGTCTCTTGAGTGTTAGTAGGACCGTAGATTGTTTTACACGTGTCCTTGGTGGATTGAGTCTCATTAGGGCTCAATGATTTGCTATTAAATCTGTAAGAAGAGATTATTTCTCTTCAGTTTTTGAAGTTATTGCTAATAAACTTGTTGGCTGCGCCTGTGAGCACAGATTTGGCTTGGATATTGATTCAAGAGGTGATTCATCACCATTTCTATCTATTTTTCTGTTGTTAAACGTTGTAGGGATACAACAATTGGCATCAAAGCCGTTTTTATCCACTAAAATTTTCACCAATTTTTTTTTTCGATGACGCTCAGAGATGTAAATGACAAGGTGGAAATCAACACCGCTGCCATTGCTCGTTTAGAGTCTAATATCGAAACACTTTCTGCGGATCTAACTTCTAGATTCGACTTACTTCTTCAGAGGTTAGAAAAAATACCAGAAACGGCTAGTTCTTCACTGGCAGACACTCATGGAGATCGACCATTTTCCAATTCGCATCAGCCTCAGTTTCTCCATCATCGTCTTCCTAAAATGGACTTTCCCAGATTCGATGGTGAGAATCCTAGAGCATGGATACAAAAGAGCGAAAGGTATTTTGATTTGAACGATATTGAAGAGCACAAGAAGGTGAATATCGCTGTAATCTACCTTGAGGGTAAGGCTGAAACTTGGTTTTTAAATTTTCAAGTCAATAAACATCGAATTACTTGGAAGTATTTAGTTAATCACCTCTGTGCTAGATTTGAGAATCCTATTGAGGAAAATTTTGTTGCTAGTTTCAATAAATTAGCACAAATTTCATCTGTGGATGGTTATTATGAAGAGTTTGAGATGCTCAAAACATTGATGTTGAAAATGAATCATTCCTTAAGTGAGGAATATTTTGTTATGAGTTTCTTAAGTGGGTTGAAGGACGAAATTGGCAAAACTATTTCTATGTTTCATCCAAAAACCTTGGCGGATGCTTTTTCACTTTCTATATTACAGGAACAAAAACTTGCTCTAGCTGCAGCCACCACTAAACCACTGCCAAAGTCATTCACCACCTCATTCAATTCTAACAGGCAGTACTCTTATAATAACTTTCCACCTAAACCAATTTTAACTTCTCCCAAATCTTCCCCCCTCACACCTAAATCTTCCTTCAACCTTCCCACTAAAATTAATTCCACGTCTCCCACAATTAAGAGACTTACCCCAGAGAAAATGAATAAAAGGAGAGCTCAGGGTTTATGTTATAACTGTGATGAGGTGTACAAGACTGGCCACTTTTGTATGGGTAAACAAAAGATTTTCATGTTGCAAATGGACATTGTTGACTCTCCAGAAACTGAGGATGAAGAAGAGGCTTTTGAAAAAACTACTGAATCTCCAGTGCAATCTGATATGGAAATATCATTTCATGCTCTTACAGGGACTTCTATTGGTGATACAATTAGAATCCCTGGTATTCTAAAACATAAAACAGTCTCCATCTTGATTGATACATGCAACACTACAAGTTTCATTGATAGTGCCTTAGCAGGTTCACTACATTTCCATACTGATTCCACTGATCCCATGGTTGTCACAGTTGCAAATGGCGAGAGAACTTTCAGTAATGGTATTTGTCCACATGTTACTTGGACCATGCAAGGCCAACAATTTGTCGAAAATCTCAGAGTGTTACCATTGGGTGGCTGTGACATTGTGCTTGGAGCTGACTAGATGAGAACCTTAGGTGATGTTGTTTTTAACTTCTCCAAGTTATGTGTTTCCTTCAAATATAAGAACAAGCAAATTACACTATATGGTACCACACCAAAATTCTCCTTGTCAATGATGAGCAGTGATGCAGTTAGAAATTTTTTTGATACTAATTCTCATGGCTTGGTGGGTCACTTCTACTCCATTTCTACCTCCACTAAACCAACACCCACACCTCCTGAGATCCTTCCTTTACTTCAAGAATTCTCTGATATTTTTGCAGAACCAACTCAACTACCCCCTCAGAGGAGTTTAGATCACCAAATTCCTTTATAACCAAATTCAGTCCATGTCAATCAAAGGGCTTATAAATGTCCTTATCTGCAGAAAGATGTAGTAGAAAATCTTGTCCAAGAGATGCTCTCCACTGGCATCATCCAACCTAGCCATAGACCCTTTGCATCACCTATTCTATTAGTCAAAAAGAAAGACAACACTTGGAGATTTTGTGTTGACTATAGAAAACTCAATATCATTACAGTTAAAGACAAATTTCCTATACCCATTATTGAAGAGTTATTGGATGAATTGAATGGAGCTATTATTTTCACAAGAATTGATTTGAGAGCTGGATACCATCAAATCAGGGTGCATATCTCAGATATTTTCAAGACATCCTTCAGAACTCATCAAGGCCATTATGAGTTTAAGGTGATGCCATTTGTCCTTACTAATGCCCCAGCTACATTTCAATCTCTCATGAATGAGATCTTTCAGCCAGCTTTAAGGAAATTTATTTTGGTCTTTTTTGATGACATTATCATCTATCGTAGAAGCAAGTCTGACCATTTAGAGCATCTCAGATTTACATTCTCCCTACTCAGACAACATCAGCTTTTTGCTAAGGTTTCTAAATTCTGTTTTGGCCAATCCTCACTAGAGTATTTTTGACACATTGTAATAGCTGCAGGTGTCTGTGCTGATCCAAGTAAAATAGCTTGCATGCAATCTTGGCCAAAACCATCCACTCTGAAGGAATTAAGAGGTTCTCTGGGCCTTACATGATATTATAGGAAGTTTGTCAAGAACTATGGAGCTATCAGTAAGCCACTCACTGACCTCCTCAAGAAGAATTCTTTTCTTTGGACTGCAGCTGCTACTACATCTTTTGATCACCTCAAGCAGGCCATGTCCACAACACCAATCTTGGCCTTACCTGATTTCACAAAACCATTTGTGGTTGAAAGTGATGCTAGTGATTTATGCATTGGAGCTGTCTTACTTCAGGAAGGAAAGCCACTGGCTTATTTTAGAAAACCACTGGGTCCAAGGGCTAGAGCACTCTCCACTTATGAAAAGGAGTGTCTGGCCATTGTCATGGCAGTACAAAGGTGGAGACATTACTTACAAGGAGCAAAATTCATTATTCAAACTGATCATCAAAGTCTTAAGTTCTTCTTGGAACAGAGAATCACTACACCATTACAGCAAAGATGGTTAATCAAGATATTAGGTTTTGACTATGATATCATATACAAGAAGGGAGATGAGAATATTGTGGCCGATGCACTCTATAGAATACCTCAAGCCACAGCTTCCTGCAATCTGTTAGCTGCTTCTACTCCTGCTTGGGCTCAGGAAGTGATCTCCAGTTATACCAATGATGAGAAAACCCACAGCTTCATTTCTAAACTTTTGCTCCACCCTAACAGTCTTGAACATTTCACTTACAAGGAGGGCATCTTAAGATACAAGACCAAACTATACATTGGTACTGGGGTAACATCAGACAAGCTCTCTTACACTCTCTCCATACTTCTGCTGTTGGAGGCCATTATGGTATTCAAGCTACATATGCCAGAGCAAAATCACACTTCTATTGGCAAGGCTTAAAAAGAGATGTCTTACTATTTGTCTCTCAATGTGATATTTGTCAGCGAAACAAAGGTGATCATACTAATGCTCCTGGCCTTCTGCAACCTCTCCATGTACCTGATCATGCATGAAAACACATTACCATGGACTTCATTGATGGCCTGCCATCCAGCAACAAAAAAACTGTCATCATGGTTGTAGTTGATAGACTAACTAAATATGCTCACTTCATTGCCCTGCAACATCCATACACTGATTCATATGTGGCTAAAGTTTTCCTCAATCAGGTATTCAAACTTCATGGATTACCTGCTTCTATAGTGTCAGATAGGGACAAGGTATTTACAAGCCATTTTTGGACTGACTTGTTCAAATCCTTGGGTACAAGTTTAAATTTAAGCTCTGCATATCACCCTCAGACAGATGGTCAAACTGAGAGGGTAAATGCTTGCTTGGAAAATTATTTGAGGTGTTTAACAGGTCACAAACCAAGCAGCTGGAGTAACTGGTTATCACTTGCTAAATGGTGGTATAACACCAGCTTTCACAGAGGGCTAAAAATGTCTCCTTTTCAAGCCTTGTATGGCTACCTACCTCCCCATTTGGATTTTCCTTCTAATGCTATTACTTTTGTAGCTGCTGTGGAAGAGTACTTACAAGCTAGGGACTCCATGCTTGACATCATCAAAGAATCTCTACATCAGGCTCAAGAAAGAATGAAACTCTATGCTGATTCTTCAAGAGTGGAACGATCTTTTGATGAAGGTGATTTGGTCTACCTCAAACTCCAACCCTACAAGCAAGCTTCAGTCTCTTTGAGAAGAAACTTTAAGCTTTCAGCAAAATATTATGGACCTTTCAAAGTCTTACAGAAAATAGGTACAATAGCCTATAAACTTCAGTTGCCTTCTACTTCCAGGATACACCCTGTTTTTCATGTTTCACAGCTCAAGAAACATATTAGTCTGAAACACACACCTTCACATACTCTACCTGTTGTGGATGTCCATAGTGATATCATCATGCTTCCAGAGCAAGTATTGCAGACAAGAACTATACTTAGAGGCAATAATAGACTGCAGCAGGTTCTCATACAATGGACAAACTCCACAACAGATGATGCTACATGGGAAGATATCTCCAATATTAGGGCTCATTTTCCTAGATTTGTTCTTGAGGACAAGATCAATTTTTAGGGGTAGGCAATGTTTTATCCCCTTTGGCATTGTAACTATACTGTGGTCTGCCCCTAACAAACGAATTGGTGCCTTGGTCACTTAGCCTAGTTGTCTCTTGAGTGTTAGTAGGACCGTAGATTGTTTTACATGTGTCCTTGGTGGATTGAGTCTCATTAGGGCTCAATGATTTGCTATTAAATCTGTAAGAAGAGATTATTTCTCTTCATTTTTTGAAGTTATTGTTAATAAACTTGTTGGGTGCGCCTGTGTGCACAAATTTGGCTTGTATATTGATTCAAGAGGTGATTCATCACCATTTCTATCTATTTTTCTGTTGTTAAACGTTGTAGGGATACAACAACGTGATTCAGCTCTTTGGAAAAGTAATAGAGTCAAACATGCTCAGGATTATTTAATGGCGATTCCTATTGATGGGCTTAATCAAACAATTGAGGGTAGACAGTTTCATGTTGTTGTACGTTATAGATTGGGGATCGCTCTCTTTGAAGTTGGAGATTTGTGCTCTAGCTGTGGTAAAGGGATGGATATCTTTGGGGACCATGCATTACACTGCAATAAAGGGGTTGGGCTCAAATACAGGCATGATCTTGTCCGTGATACCTTCGCGGACATTTGTTATCGAGCGGGTGTTTCATCCAGAAAAGAAGTGGATTTGGGACTCCTCTCAGACAATGGTACGACCCGCTGATATCCTTGTGTATGGTTGGGATAGTGGTCAGGATATGTGCTTCGATTATACAGCCCAAGTTGATCGAATCTAATGGACCTACCATCCATGTTTAAGCTAAACAAGTCCATCCCAACCAAGTTTAGTGATTGAATCTCTTAAAATCACGTCCAAAATCCAAACCCAAATCTGTTCTTCAACTGCAACAGTTTCCCGCCAAAACCTGAGATTTGAATTTGGGAAGAAGGTGCCCCTTATCCTATTGTCGGGGTGTCGATAATTATCTATTTGCCCCTTAGTAATTTGGTTACCCCTTATCAATTGTTGGGGGTGCCAATAGTAATTTTCTCCCACGAGCGCAAATTCCACTTTTCGAGCTATTTTTTTCGCACAACTTCATTTCTCCCAAAATACCTACAAATACATAAAATAGCAAAATAAGCACAAAATCAAGCACTAACAAGTACATAATTGAGAACAAAATAGACACATAAATGCGTCTATCAAATACCCCCAAACTTATTATTTGCTAGTCCCGAGCAAATGAAATCTACAAAATAAAATCCTAACTCACTGTCGCAGACATCGTCGATTGCATTTAGCGTAGCAATAAGCCTTTAAACCCCTAGGTGTCCCTAGTGGCCGAGTTATAGTCTCGGGAGGGCTTATAAGAGATATACCCACAAAACCTTTACTCCAAACCCTAGATTTCTACGAAGAACCTTGGAAGGCACTAAAGAATCTCCTTGGTTGGCATACTTATTGTCTACAAGAGGAAGTACCCTGATGTGAAATTCCAATTGATGTACACGAGTTTGCACTCAAGCATACTAAAATTCATATATAAGTGACAAAGCTCTACTCAGATAGTCGCACTATGGACATCAATATCCAGAGTCAAAACTAATCACATGGATAGATCAATAAGATGGATATAGAGAAAAAAATAGATGGTTTTGATGTTTACTAAGTGAACGGTGTTTCCCATATCTGTGTGAAGGCCTCCGCCAAAATGAACCTATCCTAATCAACTGAGATACTAGTCTGACTAATATTAACACGACTGGAATATACAAGGGAAACAGTGGTCGACAATCCTAATTATAGATCAACACAACTGGCATATACAAGGGTACCAGTGGTCGACTTTATTGAACACTTTATTCTGGTTGGTCTGATGGTCTGGTCTCAAATTTTTTTTTTTTTTTTTTGTATCTTAATCACTCTAATTCACCATAGCATTGGTAACAACTTGATTCGTGAGTCCCACCTAATCACTTAAAGAAACATAGTTTAAAAACAAAATAAAATAAAAACAGAAGTGAAAAGGACTCAACGAGATATGGTGAAACTATCATGTTATTTCTAACACCTGAGCTATGTGATTTTATGAATAGACTCTTTAGATGTTTCCATCTAAAATAAAAACAAAAGTGGAAAGGACTCAACGAGATATAGTGAAACTATCATGTTATTTCTAAAACCTGAGATCTGTGCTTTTATGAATATACTCTTTAGATGTTTCCATATAATCATATTGGTTCCTCAACTCCTACAACCAAAATGCTTCCATCCACTTAGATTGGTTAGTGCCATCCTTAATAAGCATAAATTTCTAGGCTCTAGAGTTTATTTATTATAACTAACAAAAAGTTTATCCCATACCCCCAAACTTAAATCTAACATTGTCCTCAATATTCTAAAGATAAAATTAAAAACATGAACAATGAGAAACTGTTACCAGTTGAAGCAAAAGAGATAAGGAAAGATATTACCGTGTCACATGAATATTGGGTTACCTCCCAAGAAGTGCTAAGTTTAAAGTCTTCGGCCAGACTAAGAAAGGATAAGTCACCTCATAGAATCATAAAGTAATAGCCGAAATATCTGTGGGTCATCAAAACCAAATAAAGTTATCACAAGTAAAAGGAATCTGCAACCTGCCAAGAAAATAAACAAATAAAGCACACCCTTGTCTAGTTTCCTGTTTAAGACAACTACATCTAGATGTGGTTCAGGTTCAGGTTCTATAACTGGGTCCAAATAAAATATTTTCATGGGTTGCATTTCCTCGTAGCTAAGATCCGATTCAGGTATTAGAGTCTGGAAAAACTCAAGTAAAAACTTAGAAGCACATAATAATAACCTGAATAATTGAGGATCCTTAAAGTCAATCAGGTTTAACTCACACAATTGACCACAATGAGAGTGGTGGCCATTCTTAAGAAAATGTGTCGATTCTAATCTCTTAAAGTATTTAGGTTTAGTCTCAGAACTTAATAATTGACATATTTCCAATTCAAACGTTCCCACATTTAGAACTTAATAATTGACATATTTCTAAGAAAATGTGTCGATTTTAATCTGGGTATCATATCCTGGGTAAACTACATCAACCAGAGGATGGGTTTCTAACAAATGAACTTCTTTATGGACATCACTAGGTTCAGGAAAATGTGTATGAAGAGAATCTTTTAAAATGATTGAGTCACCTATGTCAAGTCCCAAGTGAGGGATCTCTATAAGAGCTAAAGGTAAGGCACATGGAGAATGATAATCACCCCCAAACTTAGAATTTTGGGTGTCTCTAGATAGACTAGCTACAGTTTCCCTAATTTATAGATCATCGGAATCCTGAAAATGGTCAATTGCTTCTTGTAGGTTATACTCAGGTGGTTCATTCTCACTCATATTTAAAAGCTCTACGAGTTCATCTTTTTTGTCTAAGACTATTGTTTTCAAATTGCTAGACTCTAAAATAGTATTCTCAGAATAAACTCGTTCCTCTAAACCATTATCGGCTTCGTAATCAAAAGGAAATACTGCATCGTCTATAACGAGGGTATCTCTAGTCAAATCCTCGTCCTTTTGAATAGGTGAATAATTATTAAAATTATTTGGATTTGAACTAGAAATAATATTATCATTGAAAAGCTCAATTGGAGTAACAAATTCCAGATCATTATGCCTATATCTGTCTGATTCTTCATCAACACTATCCTCATTATAATCATCAATATAATAACATGAAAATGGTCGAACCTCATCTAAAAAGGTAGTGTTACCGATTCTAACCTCGTCATCTTGATTATGCAAATAACTATCCTCATTTTTAAGGGTACTATTGGAAATACTAAGATTATTTCGAGCAAAACTGTTCTGGGCCTCTAACAAAAGCTTTTGTGTCGACTCGCGTGACTTCCTTATGGTATCGTGACTCGACTCACATGACTTCCTTATGGTATCGTGTATCAAAAGTTCACTCATGGGTGTATTTTGTTTATTCATTTCTAACACAAACCTATTTGTATTCTCAGTTAATTGTTTAAGAGACTCTTCTAGAGTAAGAACAAGTTCAGAAGGATCATAATAGGGACTAGTTTTCAACATTTTCACTATATTGTCCAAAGACGAGGAACTAGAACTATAATACTCCTTATTTTCTTGCTCGTATGACCGGTAAGTATGTGGATAGTAATTGGGCTTACCATGGTATGGACCATAACCTTCAAAAGTTTGATGTCCCCAACCACTATTCACACTATGGTCAATGTAATGTCCATTTTGAAAATCAGCCGGATATTCGTTGTATTGGCTATTGTAATACCAGTTAGACATTCTATTGCAGGGGTGTGAGTTGTCACACAAAATAAAACCCACTGACAGGGGATTCGTGGGTGGATAGAGTCTTACCTCCCGTACCTGACAGGCGATGAACTATTGAAGTCGACTTAGGCCACCGACTCCAATGTCAGTGTACGAACTCGAGGGGCCGAGACAATATCGTAACTGTCGTCCTTCCCTGCAAACAGTTTATATTTAATCTTTAACCCTTCCTTAGGGTTTTAAAAATAATGTCCAGTCCAAAAAGAAAAAGAAAAATTACAACAGTGAAACCCTATTTACAGTTTTTAAAAATAAAAATAAAAATAAAATAAAAATAAAAAATAAAAAATAAAATAAATCTAAATAAAATAAATATATACAAAATCTTCTTCACTCCTTGGACTCCTATTTTCTTTCCTTCTTTGGCGATGTTTTCCTTTTATAGCACTTTTTATTTCCTTGTAGTTTCGCACCAAATCTGAAAAGAATCAAAAAAATACCAAAGGCGTAAAAGAGAATAAAAATAATAAAAATAAACCTAAAACAAATCTAAATACAAGTCCGCATCGACGACGCCAAAAATTAACGTAGTTTTATAGTGGTAAATAAAGTTGTCATTCACTCAGACTTGATGAAATTGGTTTAAGATTAAAAATAAAATATATTCACAAAGGTGTCATAAATATCGAGAATTACCGAGACTCGGGATTCCACCAAACTCATAACACAAGGTTCAAATATTAATTCTTTCCCTATAGGATCGCATTTTTTCTCTCATCAATTTTTGCTCTGGCGATTTTCGGGATCTTAACTTTTTTCCTTTTTTTTAGGAACTAATTTGGGATCATCAATTTGGTGATTCGAGATGGGTGACAATTTTCATAATCCTAATGTTAGAAAGTTCACATATGCGGATCAGGTGAAAGGGAAACAACAATTTCCGGCTACATCGGTAGATCTGAATTCATTACCATCTCCGACTGTCAAGGAAGGAAAACCAGCTGTGGTTCTCCCTGATTCGTTTTTTTTTTGAAGGATGTGATATTTGGGAGTTCAGTCTAATTGGGCGTCTAGATTTAAAAGGTGTAAATTTTATGGATGTGAAGAAAACCTGGAAGAACAGTGAGAGCTAGGTCAGGGACGAGTTCAATTTGTTCCGATGAATAGGGGTTTTTTCACTATAAAATTGCAATCACAGGCCGATATAGAAAAAGTGCTAAATACCGAGGCTTGGTTTTTCAATTTGCAGAAACTGAATCTAATCGAATGGTTTCCAGGATTTGACGCGGACAGACAAAAGACCTCTCATGCTTATGTATGGGTCAAATTTTCATGTTTGCCTTTAGAATTTTGGATTGAAAAATCACTTCTTGCAATGGCTAAAACTGTGGGTAGTCCAATTGTAGTAGATAAACGAACACTTAACCATGAGTATGGTCATTTTGCCTCGGTATTGGTTGATATAAATTTTGTAGAACCGACTACAGATTCAATTTACATTACTGTAGGTGGATTGGACTTCTGGAAACTAGTTGAGATTCAAAAGAAACCAAAATTTTGCACAAAGTGTAGGACAATTGGACATACAGATCAGGAATTTAAGAAGCAAACTAAAACCTCTTATGTTCCTTCACAACAAAAGAGTAATGTTGAACTGTCCCAAACTTCGGAACTGATGGTTAACAAAAATGGAAATCAAGGTAACACTGTTGCAGGAGAATGGCAAGTTACCAAACGAAAGAAAGGAAAGAGCGCGCCTAAAATTCCGGTGATTCCAGAAGTTAATAGGGTGGTGGTGAATAACAACCTGGAGTATACTGCTCAATTGGTAAATGCTAAGCAGCTGGAGGTGGAATTCAATAAGGTCAAAATTGATTTAAAATCTGCCCTGGTGGAACTGGCCAGTTCTAAACAGACCAAAGACTCAAGTCCGGTTTTAGTTCTAAACACAAAAGGAGGGGAGGCGATCACTGAGACGCCACTTTGTGATCAGTTAGAAGCTGGTGAATTTGTCACGCAAAATCGGTTTGAAGCTCTCAACTCGGTAGCGGAATGCTCTGCTGATGCTCAGTTTAGATATGACCAGGAAGCTAGAAATAAAAGGAACCTAACCTTAACTCGGATGGCTTTAAGGGTCCCTAAATAAAATTCAGTGCCCACAAATCAAGCTGAAGAGCTGGAAACAAAAAATACAGGTATAATTCCTAATTCAGGAAATTCTCATGTTTTTAAAAATGGTGTTACACCAGAGCTGGTAAATAACCAAAAACATTCAGGTTTATAATGCGTGTTCTCTTTTGGAACATAAATGGCCTTGATCGTGATGAGTCACGAGATAAATTGAAAGAATTAATTAAATATTTTAAACCTCATATTTTCTGTCTAGCTGAACCAAAGGTTCATTGTTCTATTAACTTCTTAAAAGGTTTATATGTTGGAGGTTATAAGAAGGAAGTAATCAATAATTCAGTGGGTTCTTCTAAAGGAAATTTATGGATTTTTTGGTCAGTTGATTTAAATAATCCGGTGGTTGTTAATTCAAGTAGACAATCTATTTCTATTGAAACCGGGAATGTTCTTATTTCTTTTGTTCATGCAAGTTGCTTCCAAGTCCAAAGAAGACAGATTTGGCGTCAGCTTTCTTCTGTTGATATTAATACTCCCTGGTTGGTCATGGGAGATTTTAACTGTGTGTTACGGTCAGATGAGAAGAAAGGAGGTTGTGACCCAAGAACCGCGGCTATCAATGATTTCAGTGATTGGTTAGATGATAACATCCTTTTTGAAGCGGACTCTTTGGGTGCTAAATTTACTTGGGCTAATGGCCAATCAGGGGTTCGAAGAATTCTGTGCAAGTTGGATAGAGTTGTGATTAATGAGGCGTGGCTAAACAAGTTTGAGAATTGGCGGTGTAAAGCTCTTCTGCGTGAAGTTTCCAATCATTCTACAATTATTGGCTACCCGCTGGATATTTCAAGGCCTAAAAGAGCTCCTTTTAGAGTGCAAAAAATGTGGTTCGTGCACGAAGATTTCATGCGAATGGTGGTGGACAGTTGGACCATTCCAGCTATGGGCTCTAAGGCGTTTATTTTCCCTTTTAAGATGAAAATACTTAAGAGTGCAATGAAAGATTGGAACTTAAGAGTCTTCGGTAATGTTTATGCAAAGCTAAAGCAGGCTAAATGGACAATGGAAGTAGCTATACGTGTCTCGGATGAAGATCCGGAAGATATAACTAAGCTGAATTTTGCAAAGGAATCTACGACTACTATTCAAGATATTCGGGCTCAACAGTCTATTTTGTTAAATCAAAAGGCAAGAAATAAATGGTTCACTGATGGGGCAAGTAATATTGCTTATTTCCATGCGAATATTCGTACTCGGAGGAGTAACAATCAGATTTCTGAATTGGTGGATGAAGAGGGGAGAATTCCGGTGGATCCTGAAAATATTAGAGATCATGTGGTTTCTTTTTTCGAATAAAAGTTTAATGGTAATGATTTACCTATAAATGAGGTTTTGTTTAATTATGATCATAACAGAGTTTCGGAGGAGGAGAGCCAAAGCATGGATGCAACTCCTACTTCTGAAGAAATAAAATCAGTTGTTTTCGATCTTGAAGCTGATAGCGCTCCAGGACCCGATGGCTTATCTGGATACTTTTATAGGCAGTGTTGGAGTGTAATTCAGCATGATCTTCTCAACGTGATTACTTCCCGCTGGAAAGACAAAATAATCCCACAAGGTACAAACTCAAGGTTAGAGGAGCTAATTCACTGAACAACTTTAGACCAATAGGTCTTAGTAACTTTTTCTTCAAAATTATTACTAAGATCTTAGCTACAAGAATGGGTGGGGTTCTTCAAAATCTTGTTTCAGAAGAACATGTTACTTTTATGAAGGACAGAAACATCCATGAAAATATCAGCGTAGCATCGTAGATGGTGAACGAGTTAAAAATCAAGCGCAAGGATGGGAATGTGGGGCTGAAGCTAGATATCACTCAGGCATTTGACACTGTCAGCTGGTCTTTTGTCATGGAAGTTTTTCTGAGGTATGGTTTTTCACAGAGCTGGTGTTTTCTTAGCTCGACTCGATTCTCTATTCTCCTAAACGGAAATCCGGATGGCTTCTTCAAGATTACTAGAGGTATCCGTCAGGGAGACCCCTTATCTCCCCTGATTTTTGTCTTGATGGAAGATGTTCTCAGCATGAACATTACCAAGTTATTTGTTGAGAAGAAGATGACGCCGATGCTGTCAAAAAAAGGTATTTCTCCAACACATCTATTCTTTGCGGAAGATATAATGATCTTTTGTAAAGGAAACTTGAGGAGTATACATAACCTTCTTAATCTACTGGGAAATTATCAACTGTATTCGGGCCAATATGTTTGCCGTCACAAAAGCAAGGTCTACTATGGTGGTGGGTCTGTCAGTAACTGCAGAGCAATCACAAATATGCTGGGTATACAAGTTACTTCTCTTCCAGACAGATACTTAGGTTCCCAAATTATGCTAGGAGCTGTGAAATATAGTCACGTTAGTACTGTCAACGATAAAATTAGAGGTCAACTGGCTGTTTGGGCGGGTAAACTACTCTCCTTTCAGGAAAGAATTGTCCTCATTAATTTGGTGATAGCGAGCTATGCAATCCACAACATGACAGTTTATAAATGCCCAACAAAGTTCGTCCAACAAGCTGAAAGAGTCATTCGAAATTTTCTGTGGTCAGGGGGACGTTGAGGTTACAAGGAAGTTTGTGGTGGCTTATCCAAAGGTTTGCAGTCCTTTGAAGGAAGGGGGTTTGGGAATCTCTAGCATGACGGTCACAAACAGGGCCCTACTCATGAAAATGTGGTGGACTATTCGCTCTTCTAACAAGAAATAGGCTTGATTCCTGTGGGAAAAGTATACCTACTAGGCTAAATAGAATTAAGTTGTATGGAATAAATTCATCGATTCTTCCAGGCATTAGGCAAGTCCACAGCATAATTGACAGAAATACCAAGGTACTTCTCGGAGATGGGAGGAGTACTTCTTTGTATTTTGACATTTGGTACGGTAATGAATGCATTGCATATATTCTTGGCGCAACAAATCTTGATAGCTATGTCATGGTGAGTGCTATTATTGTGAACAATAATTGGCAGGTGGAGGGTTTACATGCTCAAAATCTGATTAGGGCTGGAGTTGATCTGAGCAATATTCCAAGACTACAAACTGGGGATGATGTAAGAGTTTGGATGCCAGATATGCATGGAAAGTTCAGTGTAAAATCTGCAAAACAACTCATTCGCAAAAAATATCCAGTTCAGGAGGTTTATACCCTGCTATGGAGAAAGTTCATTCACCCTAAGCTGGCGGCACAAAACTAGAAGTTAGCAAGAGAGGCATGTGCTACTTCAGAAAAAATAAAAAGAAGATTTAAAGTTGAGCTGGCCAACAGATGTTACTTGTGCAAAGCTGAAGAAGAATCGTTAGGCCATATTTTGTGGAGCTGTACTTATGCAACTAAAATTTGGGAGTGGCTTTCAGGTATTTTTAAACTTCAAACTCACTATGATGTAGCTCAGGATTACAAATCAACTAAAGGTAGAAGTAGAAGTAACAAATAACTGTGGCTTCTTGGTATAATGGTTGTGCGTTCAGAACTATGGCAGACAAGAAATCTGGGCTATTTTCAAATCAAATCAGTCCCCGTTCATTTCTTCAAGCTGAGAGTTATCAACTGTATGTTTGATTTCTTAGTCCATTTGAAGAGCAACATGTTCAATAATGCCTCTGACTTGGAGATTCTAAACTACTTTTGTGTGAAGCATAGGCATGTTAAGATACAACAGCCAGTTGAATGCTTTTGGATTCCTCCTGCGACGGATGAACTTCTCTTGTGCTGTGATGGTGCGGAAAGAGGTAACCCTAGAACTGCAGGTGCAGGGGTGGTGGTTCGTGACCATGAGTCCAAATTTGTAGGGGCTATGAGCATCGGATTAGGTACAACAAACAACTTCCTGGAGGAATTGTATGGGGTAATTGTGGTCCTTGAGTGGGCTGTGAAGTGGGCTTACAAAATTTTTTTGGTGCGCTCGGACTCTAGGAGCGCCATTCAGGCGTTTTCAAACAATGAGGTCCCGTGGTTTGCAAAGGAAAGGTGGAGCAGAATCAATCAGCAATATCATTCAATCCGTTTCGTCCATTCATATAGAGAAACCAATTTTTCGGCGGACGCAATGGCAAAAAGAGGATGTCTTCTTGGACATGGGGAAGGACTAAATTATGATGAAAGACCTTATTTTCTAAATTCTTTAGAACTTCCTAATGTATCTTATTACAGATTCAAATAGTGTTAAGTTTAAGGGATCTTTTGATCCCTTTTACGGTAAACTTTGTTGTAATTTATTGATATTCTATATTATAATTTTTGACTTACCAAAAAAAATCAATAAATAAAGACATGGACTCTTATTTTTTCCAAGGTTGATTCTCAAAATATTAGTTGTAAGTCCTAAGCATGGGACATCAAAACATCTAAGCAAGCATGACCCATCAAATGATATGACAACTAATTAATCAAAATCGTAATTCAATTTTAATTAGTGCAAAAGTCATATAAGAATTAAATATAATTACCCATGTATGATATTAGGCTTCCTCCGTCGTCCCAATGTTGGGGTTTAGCTCCTCATGTCAAAAACATGCCCAAAAGATAGAAACATGGATCAAAAGGTGTTTTTATTGAAAATAATATAATGCAGCGAGTTTGTAACAGAGATAACTGTTACGAAACCCACTGTTACAGAGAAACCCTAGAAGAAGTGTTGCGAACTCAAACATAATTATTGGGAAACTGTTACAAAAGATGTTGAGTTTAAAAGAAAAGGTAACAGTTTCTGCGACTGTCTTTTTCTGATGTTTGCACTGTTCTTCTTCTTCTTCCCTGGAACAGCAACAAGCTTCTCTCCACTTCTTATTTCTTGCTCTGCAACCTCCCTTAGGCCCCCAAAACTCTCGACAACTTCTAAACTTCACCCCAAGTCCTTATATATACACAACTGCCAAATATATCGATTTAATTCACCTTTTCTTCTCTCCAAAGTCTCGGAGTGTTATTTCACCGGAAGTCACGATAATATCTCCTCTACACGTCTTTGTGTGGTCGGGACTCTTTCTTAGGATAGAGTACGATCTTCAGAGAATATTATTGACCAAATCTCCACGTACTTACCGTATATATCACCAAACAGAAAATGGAAACCCGAGAGTATCTTATTGCCCTGTTTTAGAGAAGTTACGTAGAAATCTTCTTTGTTTCCGATTTCAATCCAACTACCCATCATGTCTCATCAAATCAGGCCCGAACCAACTTGGTACAATGATAATCCACGAGAAAATCTCGTTCAAATCCAAATCAGGGAAGTTCGCACTTTGTAACTCTTTATTTTTCTCCAACTCGATTATACATCCCAAGTTGATCGAATCTAATGGACCTACCATCCCAATCAAGTTTAGTGATTGAATCTCTTAAAATCACGTCCAAAATCCAAACCCAAATATGTTCTTCAACTGCAACGATTTCCCGCCAAAACCTTAGATTTGAATTTGGGAAGAAGGTGCCCCTTATCCTGCTGCTGGGGTGTCGATAGTAATCTGGGTGCCCCTTAGTAATTTGGTTACCCCTTATCCATTGTTGGGTGTGCCAATAGTAATTTTATCCCACGAGCGTATTCCACTTTTCGAGCTAATTTTTCCGCACAACTGCATTTCTCCAAAAACACCTAAAAATACATAAAATAGCAAAATAAACACAAAATCGAGCACTAACAATATACATAATTGAGAAAAAAATAGACACATAAATGCGTATATCACTAAATAACAAAATTTACCAGTATCAGCCATAGTATAAACCCCTAACCCTCCATCTTTAATTGGCATAGTATCCATACGCTGCTGGACCAGTCCAAACCCAGCACCATCACCAACCACAATCTCCCGCAAATACTGAAATAGCTGATGGTCATAATATGAAGTTGCAAGCTGTAGGGCCAAGGGGATGGTGGTACGGAGAGTGAAATAAAGTCGTGATACCTCTGTGCAATTCCGCAGGAGCAGTAATTCACTATGTGGGTCTTGTAACTGCTTTACCTTGTGCATTAGTTGTAAGGTCTTATCTACCCTACTGGAAACCATGTCACTGCAAAATTTCTGGTCTAAACTGACTGGAGTCACAAGACTCCTAATAACTTCACCCTAGTTGTTGGCATACTGATAGGTGGTAAAAACACCTCTCTAAGTATTGATTGGTTATGCTTTCTTAGCTAGTTTTCGTGTAAAATTGTATTATTAGTTATCTTTTATATTTTATGGGAATTTTGGAGCTTATTCCCGAAAAGAACAAGAAAACGTCCAATTGGCTAAGAAAAGAGATACGAAATTATCATTGCATGGGAAACCACTATTGGCAGTTGTGTGGGCATTAAGAAGGAAAAAGTCGGTGAATTGGAAGCTCATGGGAGCATGTAGCAAAACTGTAGATGGGAGCTGCTTAACTCATAACGTGTAACGGGCTAAACAAAATGGGCCTGTATTTGTTAGTGGTTTGGCAACCGGAGTGGCACCTGCCCAAGATTATGGGTGTATTTATCCGTCCAATACTTAAACTGTATAACGTTGGTGCATGGTTGTGATGGAAGAAGATAACGAGAAGAAGATGGTAGTTATGGGAGCGGAATTGGCTTGCTGCGGGATATATGGAAAGTCTGAGGCCGAGTAAAAGAATGAAATAACAGGGTTGCTTACGGTGGATTTCCAACCGTATCCAAACCCAGGTGAACTTACGGTGAATATTCTCAATCGTATACAATCTCAGTTGAGGTTACGGAGAGGTTAACAGGGAATAAGGACTACTGCCATTATGATGAGGATCACAACAGTGACAGCATGAAGAAGACTGCCAGGAAGTTGATGTGGCAACGAAAGATAAAATCATATAAGCTCGTGTTTGAGCTTGGCACTGAACGTAAAAGAGAATGAGCAGTGACTGTTCCGGTTTGCCCTTCGAACTGGTGATTGGGATTGAGGCCGAGTATGGCAGTCCAATCAAGAATAGAGTTGGTGTTGGCAGCTGTGACGCTAGTGGGATGCTTCTATGCTCGGACAGAACTGGCAGTTTGGTCGTATAACAGGTTTGGGAAGTCTGAGGATGGAAATGGTGTTTGTCTACCATTATTTTCCGATGAAGATACGGACCTTGGTTGCTGCCATTGTGAGAAGATGGAGTTGAGTCTTGGCCTGTTAAGAACAATGAAGGTGGTTCGAGTTAATTTGTACAGAGCTTGGCAGTAGCGATGAGATCAGATGGATTTGATATTCATGGGTTTTATGGTTGATGGCAGTCGTGTGATCGAGACAGGGAGATGTCATTATCGTGAGAAGCTGGAGACAAGTCAGGGAAGACGACGGACTACGTTTTGCAGTTTTACGGTAATAATGGGTTTCTGCATGTGATGTTCGAAGCCGGAGATGGGTTTAACCGAAATAATGGGCTAAGGTGTTGGCAGGATCAGCTAAGCTTCCAAGTGGGCCGGCTAGATTAAATAGTTGAATGAAAGCCCACTTGGCTGTTTCAGATATTTGGCCAGGATTTGGTCATGATTTACTTTGGGTTTTGGCGATATTTGGCCAGGGTTTTGCAAGCTACCTTATACAGGGTTTGATGCACGGGACACAATTTCAAGAGGAGGTGCACTTTCCTATTTTTGCTAGGTTTTCTAGTTTTCTTAAAGAGGATGTTACAAAACTCTATATATAGGGAACCCTAGGCACAATTTTAGATATCTTCTTGACACATATCTTCTTTTCACCGTTTTTCTCCCCCTTAGGGGGGGAGAACTATCTCTTTTCTATTCTTTTATATTGTAAGGATGAATTCAAAGTTCTAATGTGAAGCTCAATTATTTTGCAAGTTTGTTTCAAGTTTTAAATTGATTCATTGTGGATTGTTTTTACCATATCGAAGGTTTATGATTGGTTCGGGTGCGCAACCAAATTAGTTTATTAATCATTCTAATGCTAGTAGAGAGTTGAGTCGACCCATAATTGTCTCTCATCTCCTACACAAGTAGAAATCGCAAGACCTTACGGAGGGATTCTGTGGAGCAATTGCGAGTAAAGACAACACCAGTAAGTGGACCGAGAGCGTACTGGAGTTTTTACTGGGATCAAACCTAAATTCACAAATCTTAATGCGTTCTGGGAATTACATCTTGTAGTCGAGCGCTTCCGTGTCAAGGTGGTTCTTTTGAATAGAATCCGGTAGTCGAGCGCTTCCGTATCCGGTGATACAAGGAGTTTTTGGGGATTGCTAAGCGTACCTGCTTTCCTACGGTTGGTGACAATTGAGTCTAACAAGAGATAAACGGGTACAATGTTGAGTTAACGGTTAGTAACTGCGAAGGATTTCTTCAATATCTTTATCTTTTTATCCTTCTTTTATATTTTCGCCGATTTAGATAACATAACAATTGCATTACTATTCGTGGGAACGATCTCTTACTACCGCTATATTATATTTAATTAGTGGGAAATATGTTTTTATTTTGTTGAGTAAACGACGCTCACCACCTACCAATACCAGTAGGAAAAACACCATTTGCTATACATCTCGGATCAGGAGAGGGACAAAAGATTTCAGTTTTGGTAATGTTCAAGTGTAAACCTCTCCTAGGACCATCCTCCTGAATAATCTTCAAGGCTTTAGCTACTTCAAATGTGTCACCTGCAATAGTACCGTCGTCGAGATATCATGCATGGAAGTCCAGGGAGCAGTGATTTGCGATCTTGGTGGCAATGAGGTGTAATGTCAATGCAAATAGCAGGGGACCAAGAGGGTCACCCTGTTGAACACCCAGAGCCGAAGACAGAACATAATTATTATAATATAATCTGGCCGGGTTTTTTTTTTTGTTTAATATTTTTTAAATTACTTTTTTTGGTTTAAAATAAACTATTTTTTAAAAAAGATATTTTTTTATGTTTATTTTTTTTTAAATTACTTTTTTTTTGTTTAATGAATAAACTATTATTTTTTTTTAAATTAGTTTTTTTTTTTTTTTTTTAAATTAATTTTCTTGTATTTGATTAATATATTACCTTTAAAAAAAGAAAAAAATAATAAAAAAAGTTTTTTTTTTAAAATGGATTATATTTATAGAACATTTATTATTATAAAACTTTAAAAACCTGAAAGGAAAATTACACACTTTTGGTTGGTAACCTAGCAACAAGCTGGGCTCCAACTCCTTTCTGAATAGCGATACCTAATCTATGAAAAATAAAACTACCAACTCCACTACTAGCATCATTACTAACTAAACAGTTCTTTAGACGTTTGAAAAAACATAAAGTATCATCTCCCAATTCTCCTAAGGTAGAGAAAGCCAAAATGCCAAGCCCATAACCAAGCAATGTACATTTATCCAAGTATTTAGTGCGTTTCCGTGCAACATCATTGGAGATAGCTTTGCCAGGAACGAAGGACCGAATGCCATCACCTGTGAAAGGAGAAACACATGTGACATCCATGCAAACATACTTACCATTTTCCCACTTAAGCACAAGGATATCCGCAGGCCGAAGATCCTTGCCATCATCCGCCTGAAGCCCAAGAGAAACCTCCTTGAGCGCAGGCACATTAGCTTTGTAACAAATGTTAACAACTATATCACGTACAAAGTCATTTCGGAACTTAATCCCAACATCATTAGCACAATGAAGCGCGTGGTCTCCATAAATGTCCATAGATTTATTACAGCTGGAGCAGAACCCATTCTCAACAAACATTGGAATGCCCAAGTGATAGCAAAGGACGACTCTGAACTGTCTCGGCCCGAGGCATTGGTTAAGCCCACTAATAGGTATTGCTAATAAATAATCTTGCGCATGCTTAACTTGGTTGCACTGCCACAAAATAGAATCTCTAACAGACATAGGACATTAAGCAACAAGCTGAGCCCCAACTCCTCTTTGAATATATTGAAGAAAAAAATTAATAAAAAATAATCTTAATTACACAGAGCTTTTGGTTGGCAGCCTAGCGACAAGCTGAGCCCCAACTCCTCTTTGAATAGAAAAAATAAATTAAATAAGGATATTTTTATCATTAAGAAAAATATATGGATAAGGGGTTCTAAGAATTACTATCTAATGACCTATTTTTATCCTTAATCCCAACATCATTAGCACAATGAAGCGCGTGATCTCCATAAGTGTCCATAGATTTATTACAGCTGGAGCAGAACCCATTCTCAACAAACATTGGAATGCCTAAGCGATAGCAAAGGACAGCTCTGAACTGTCTCGGCCCGAGGCATTGGTTAAGCCCACTAATAGGTATTGCTAACAAATAATCTTGCGCATGCTTAACTTGGTTGCACTGCCACAAAATAGAATCTCTAACAGACATAGGACATTAAGCAACAAGCTGAACCCCAACTCCTCTTTGAATATATTGAAAAAAAAATTAATAAAAAATAATCTTAATTACACAGAGCTTTTGGTTGGCAGCCTAGCGACAAACTGAGCCCCAACTCCTCTTTGAATAGAAAAAAATAAATTAAATAAGGATATTTTTATCATTAAGCAAAATATATGGATAAGGGGTTCTAAGAATTACTATCTAATGACCTATTTTTATCCTTATTTGATATGGCCTAAAATTTTTGCGTATGCCCTAAAACAGGTTTCTAAAAAAAAGACTAGTATTCTTTTCAACGTAGCTCTTGAACAAACCTGTAATCATGGGCTTCTAAAGGCCCAGATTCCAGCTCAAGCCTCCGGTCCAGCATAGAGAAAGAAGGCTATTATTAGGGCGTCACATTCTATTAGAGGGGCGTCACCTAATAGGACAAAAATGGGTCACCCATAAGTAATATCAAAAACCCCTTATCTCAAATAATTTTATAATGACTAAACAACCCTTATGTGGTTAGACTAATGATAAACTAATAATTAAATTGATAAGATTTTTTATATAATTAGTGAAAAACCATATTAAGTGATTTTGGTGGGAAGAAAAAGTTGAAAAAAATGGGAAGTCTTGGAGATATTTTTCTAAATAAAACCCTAGATTTTAAATTACCCAAACAATGTTCTTTTTATTTCTCAAAGTTGATAAAAGTAAGTAAAAAAATTGTTTTTTTTAAGCTTTTCGGAGCGGTTTACGGCTGGGTTTTTCCTTCGTAGTCAACCGTAAGACAAATTTACGGTTAGGTGATGATGAACTCCTAACCGGAACTAGGTAAAATTAGGAAAACGTAATTCTAAACCGATTCACTACTGGATTTTTTGGTGAAACCCAACTGTAGATCGATTTATTTGGGTTTTTTGGTGAAACCCAATCAGAAATCGA
Source organism: Papaver bracteatum (assembly GCA_023529315.1). Taxonomy (NCBI): domain Eukaryota; kingdom Viridiplantae; phylum Streptophyta; class Magnoliopsida; order Ranunculales; family Papaveraceae; genus Papaver; species Papaver bracteatum. The sequence continues at coordinate 3,964,164 of JAJJWX010003419.1, forward strand.
TTTACTGGTTTTTTTTTGTCGAACAATTTGAAAAAGCGATTTACTGGTTTTTGTGATCGAACCTAATCGTAAATCGATTCACGGTTGGGTTTTTTAGTCGAACCTAATCAGTAAAATAGTTACGGTTGGGTTTTGTTGAGGAAAACCCAACCGTAACTGGTTCTGAAACCTAATTTTTTCTAAGATTTCAATCAATCTAATCATTTTAGATGCAATTGGTTTGTTGATTACCATCACTTCTATCAATATGCTTCTTACGCACCTTTAATAGAGAATTCAATCGAAGATTATAAGTTTTTCGAACCGTCGATTGATCGATGATGGTGATGATTTTGATTGGAAAAAAAAAGAGGAGGGAATGATTTATGGTTGATGAAGGAGAGGAAGTTAAGAAGAAGAAGAAGAAGAAGAGGAGGAGGAGGAGGAGGAGCAGATCTTTGAATGAGAATTAGGTTTTGATTTTAGTTTTAGTTTTAGTTTTTAGTTTTAGTTTTTAGTTAAAGGGTAATCTAGACATTTTGTATTAAATCAAGAATATCTCATAACCAATTTTTTGGTCACTAGAAATCCAAGTGAAGTCCCTCTATTGGAATGTGACGCCCCAATAATAGTCTTCTAAAGAAATGTATACACCCTGTCAATGTCAAATTACTGTTTATATCACGTGAAAGACACACGTCAGTGCTTCCTTCACAAACCCACACTCATATCCTCAGATATTTCAGAAGATCATATCCTTGAATATTTCCCTCATTTCTCATCTCTGAAAAAAATCTCAAAACAACATTCTAGAAACCCCCATTTAATAAGAAAGTCTGATGTTGTTGTACATTCTGAAAGAATAAAAAAATCTGTAGAGAGAAAGAAAGAGAAAGTAAAAAGATGAGAGCATCTTCCACTATTTATCAGAGTCCTAATAAGCTTGTATTTAGAAGAACTGTATTAAGACAACCATGTTTTACAGTCACAAGGTACTTGTTCTTTACTTCCTTAGTTATATGTAGTTGGTACACTATCATTTGTTTGGGTTTAGGAGTTTATTTTTTTTTTGCTTATATAGTGAGACTAATGTTTTGGCACTTTAAGTATATGTCAAAATGCGCCTAAGAACTTCAAATAACCAGCCCTTTTTCATGGTTGGGAAAGACCTGCTTTAAGTAGTGTTCATTATATGTGTGGAAACGGGTATTGTATGAATTTTATGGCGAAGTTTATTGTTATAAACTGTGAATTTTCCAAATTAGAGTTTATTGTTGTTGAGTCAAGAGAAGTAATCGTTTGTTGTTTTTATTTCTATCAGGACCCGGATTTGTTTTCCACGGCAACACTTGTGTCGAGCAGAGTATGGTAAGCAAGCTTTTCTATACTTTGTAGCTATTGTTTTCATCAAAAGCATGTAATACCAATCATAATGCTAAGGATTAATTTACATTGACGTACATGTGTATCTGTTGTTCGAAAGTTATATTCACCATGTTTTTGCTTGGTTGTCATATCAGTTGAACCTGGGGTAGATGGGTTCAACGTCAGAACGGTACCTGCAAACCTGCTAACGGCTGAGAAAGAAGAAGCAAAGGCTGTTTTGAATTTGTTTTTAAGAAAACAGGGGTTGAGCAATGCAGTTGCTTCAAGGACCATCAATACATCTGAGCATTTCATTGAGCATCTCATATTAAAGCTCCATGCTGCTCATAAGACTCGATATCTAGTAGGTTCGATTTCCAACAATATTTTGGTCTCTGGTTTTTACTTTTCTCTGTATGGGTAGAAATAAATCCAAGCTGAACCCTTTCGTCCTTGATAAAACTAATCGAGTTCACCTTGGTTCCACAGGAAGAGAGCTAAGCACGCTTGAGATTAGGGACACACTTATTCCTTACCTTGAATCACTTCTCGAAGAACATGGAGAAATTTTGGTTGAAATGGTTGAGAACTACCCGGATCCACCTGGCACAGAAAAACCAAAAATCTCGCCTACTCCTGTCAGTCCATCTCTCAACTCCAAGAAATTTAAAGCCATGGCTCGTGTTAGTGAGATTGGTGCCGATGGTCAACTACCGCCACAGGTCCTTTATCTCGTAGACCTAGGATTGGAACTTGACCAGATCAAGTTAATGGCCCGTAAATTCCCAGCTTTTGCTTACTACAGTTTAGAGGGGAAAATCAAGCCTGTTGTTGAGTTTCTCCTTGATCTCGGGGTAAAACGAACAGATATCCCAACCATTCTTAACAAAAGGCCACAGTTGTGTGGGATCAGTCTCTCTGAGAACTTAATACCTACAATGATATTTTTAGAGAACTTGGGTGTGGATAAGAAACAATGGGCAAAGGTTATTTACAGGTTCCCAGCATTGCTCACATACAGCAGACAGAAGGTCAAAGCAACTGTAGAATTCCTCTACGAGTTGGGTCTCACAGCAGAAAACATCGGGAAGATACTCACACGTTGCCCACACATTATAAGTTATAGCGTAGAAGATAATCTTCGTCCTACTGCTGAGTACTTCCAGTCTATGGGTGTTGACGTTGCTGTTCTTGTGTACAGAGCACCACAGACTTTTGGTCTAAGTATTGAGGCAAACTTGAAGCCCTTAACAGAGTTTTTCTTGGGGAAGGGATACACTATGGCGGAGATAGGAACCATGGCTTCGAGATATGGAGCTCTGTACACTTTTAGCTTGGAGGAAAACATAGTACCCAAGTGGGAGTACTTTTTAACAATGGAATATCAGAAGTCAGAGCTGGTAAAATTTCCTCAGTTCTTCGGCTACAGCTTAGAAGAGAGGATTAAACCAAGATATGCACAAGTGAAGGAAAGCGGTGCGAAGTTGTTACTGAACCAGATATTATCTGTTTCTCAAGCTGATTTTAACAAAGTTTTGAAGAAGAGAGTGAAGAAAATGTTTGATGATCAAGAGGAGGCATCAGCATCGTCATCCACGTAAGACTCGGAAAACAACGACGTCGATCTTGGTTCAAGCATGGAAGAGTTGAAGCTGTAGTTTTTTTGTAGATATTATTCGTAGTAACATTCTTGTAGACTATTTCGATGCATCAAAATGGGTTAAAATGGATGAATACTGATAAAGAAAAACAACAAAAACCCTACTTTCATTGATATAGTGTTCCTTGAACAAGAAACTCAACTGAATACCTTCAGTGTGTAATTATACTCGGTCATAGTAGCTTGCTTAGTTACTCGGCCCCAGTAGGCGCCGACCGACCATTAAGAACTGTCCTGTGTTTAGTTAGTCGGATGATTATTTGTTAATATTTCTTCTAATTTGCTCTACTTTCAAGTCAATCGATAATTTCCCGTTCCTACTCCACATGCCGGAAAAAACACCTTCTGTATATGTTCTCGTCTCTTACATGATCAGATTTTGCAATGGGGTGTTGTGATAATAACTCTACACGAGGTACTGTATGATAGAAGTTGAATTTCATGTCCACTTGTCAGCCGAAGGCACTCTTCATAATCATCCTGTAGCTAACAAGTTCTTGCAACTTCAGTTCCACAGGAGGTAAAAGATCTGTAGAGGTATATGTTCTGAAAACAGTGTACAACTCCTGGTTTTTGAATTCTAGTGTTGATCCCAATCAAATTTATAGGTGGTAATTTTACTTCTATTGGCAGTTTGGTCGGCACCAAAATCTGTATCTTAGATATTTTTTTTTGTGGGGGGTGGGGGGTGGGGGGTTTAGAGGCAGAGACCATCCATCTATGGATTCGAGGTCCTCAGAGCAACTGCAGTCATCAGACCATAACCAAAGAGTAAAGAGTAAATGAAAACTAAAAAAATAGGTTTAGTCCGTGGTGTGGCGTTACGGTGCTGGAGTAAATATGGTGGAGCGGATGCATAAGAGTTCGCCTGATACGGGGTGTAGTTATAAATTGCGCTCGAATGGGACGTAATTTTAAATTACGCCTGATGTCGGGCGTAACCTGGGATTGCGTTTGTCGTGGGACGTAATATCTAAAAACCGCCCGATAGAGAGGCGTAATTAGAAATCACGCCTGATGGGACGCAGTTTGGAATTACGCCTGACGGGGCGCAATCAGATACTCCGCCTGATGGGGCGTAACCCAAAACAAGTAGAACTGATTACGCCCCATGGGGCGTAACGCTAAACTAGCAAGACTGTTTATGCCCGATGGGGCGCAACCCTGAATACCGTCTGGTTTTAGTGGGACGTAACTCACATTTGTGGGACGAACTAATATTCAATAGATTAGTATTATGACCAAGCGATATGCATGAATCTGTTGATATATGCATGAACATGTGGACTAATACAAATTACTTGGAGTGGACCATATAACCAAGTATCATAACTCCAAAATATGTGGACGTAACTCATATATGCATGAACATGTATCATAACTCCAAAATATGGAGGGGACCACAAGTTACTTGGAGTATTAGTGTTAAATCTGTTGATATATGCATGAACATGTGGACTAATGCAAATGGAATTGTCTAAGTGATAGTTGATCCATATAACCAAGTAATCAACCATATCAGATTACCCTGTATTATACATAATTTCGAAAAACACATGAAATGGGTTAAAGAATGGGGCGTATATTTAAATTACGCCCCATGAAAATACAAGCGTAGTACCAAGTTGCGCCCCATTCAGCATCGGGCGTAACCTATGATTACGCCGGGATTAATATTTGCGCCTGATGGGGCGTAACTTATAGTTACGCCTGAATGGGGCGTAACACTTTGATACCGTCTGGAATGAGGCGCAACCTGAAATTTCGCCCCATCGGGCGTAACCTGCAATCCCGTCCCAACCAGGCGCAAATATTACTTACGCCTCACGGTGAGGCGTAACCTGCAGTTCCGTCCCAATCAGGCGTAGTCGTGAATTACGCCCGACTATAACCATACCAAAGACCAAATATACTCTGGTTTTTGGGTTTAGTATGATATTTGGTCTTTACTCCGTCCCCATTGCGCCTGCTGTTTCGAATACATTTTTAGTTTTGGTCCATGACTGTGGTTGCTCTCAGACAACCTAAAGCGTAACCTATATCCCCAATTCTGTTCACCCACGCCTTCCCACTTAACAATACCATAAGCCTCCTAGCCGTTCAACGCAACAAACACAATTTGGAGTATCCGGACCGCCGGATTGGGGTTCCTGTTCAACGATGTCCATCTAACAGCTTTTGATATCAGGGAGACGAACTCCGTCACTTTTTATTACATTGACTATTGTACTTTTAATACTGGCGTTATGGAATGGAACCATTTGAGCTGATAAGACACAACTCAATCGTGCATATCAATTTTATGCGCAAATTTTGTGGTGCTTCTATTACTACTTGTAAGTTAGTGTAAAGGATGCAAATAACAAAACGGTTACTACAAATGACTGAATATGGTGTGATTCAAACTAGTAGTCTTCTAACTTTATGTCAGACGCAATACCGTTGGGCCACAGACTCATATTCATATTTCATTAACAAACATATTTGAACAATGAAACTTGATTTTAAAAGAAGTTAAACATGTCAAAATAAAAAAATATAAAGGAAGAACAACACTGTTAAGTTAAGTATTGTGAATGATTAATCTAGCAAACAAAACGAAAATCTTAAGAAACGTGGATTACAACGAACAAACGAATAGTAAAATCCTAATAAATTTCCAGTTGCGTTATTATAATTCTAAAAGTCCTAATTTTGACTCCCACCATAATTATGAGATATATATGCAAAATTGTAAAACCAACAGTTCAAGCATATAATAGGCAAGTGATTTCTTTCTAACCTGAGCAACATGAAGTCCCGCAATATACACTACTCGAGCATAATAGTATTAATATATAAAACATAAACTAATTATGGGTTTGATTTGTAATGTAAAATAACATATAAAGCCAATGAAATCGAAAATATTCGCTCACAAATAAGTGGTATCACACCAATAAACATAAAATGCATGTTAACCTTGATTCTTCACTACAGAACCTGAGATTGAGATTCATACCGTTTTTAATGTGAACCGATCTGTATTCTTTATCTTCGTTTTTTGTTATTCACAAACCAATATCACCCTATTTGTATGGTTTGCTTGTTAAAAAACTAACCACATACGTACATTGCCTGCAAAGAAAATATTGCAAAGAATTCAAAAGGAACATAGAGAATGATCTATGAAGGGTTACTTCAGTTTCGATAGGGCGACGAGGAGTGTTTTTGTTACACGTACCATTGAGACACTTTTAGAAGAACCAGGAAAAAAATTTAGGACAAAAATCATTTTGGCCCACCACCCTGACACCCGGTGTCTAACTCAACCCATGAGCAGTAAGTGTGTGTTTCAACAAATGCAGTAGATCCAGTCTCAGCACCATCAGAGTTATTCTTTGTAATAATCATTTACTGATGTAGACAACCACGTGAAACCGAATTTAGGTGGTATAACCAAGCTTTGTGACTAAGTACAATATGTATGAAGTATATGAGAAGTAGGAGGCAACAAGAAATTTACCTTTAACGGAAATTAGGAACTTTGACAACACAACAAACGTAATTTAATCACGCAATGATTGATACTTTCGGACAACATCCGTTCGTAAGCGCCAAGTTAACAAAAGGGCCTCATGCTGGACATGTCATTTATAACTGCAAAATTATCCACAATGAAAGTGTTATTCTACAATATAAGTACACTGAAGCTAACGTTGTATTGTAATCTATATACGTCTGCATGACAAATTGGATTAATCATACAGCTGTTGTAGAATAGTCTATTGCATGAATTTCATAAATGAAATTGCATTGATTAAAAAACCTACCGTCCACATACAAATTCATTTGGAACTGAAACACCCATAAACGTTTTCCATGAGACATAAAATGACATAAATTTTGTTTGTCATAAAACAAATTGGGGAATATTTACAAAGATTGGTTGTATAGAAAGTGATACAAATTGGATATGCTGGCAATCAAATTCAGATTTTCCCTGGTACAGTTCACAGTTACATAGAGAGGGTGAAAAGAGACAGATTAATGTAAGTCATACCTTATTAAGTAAAGAGTGGAACTGCCTAGTGAGATCAACCACCAACCCCAATATGATTTCTTCCTATAAGACCCTATGATACAGGGAAAAAGAAATCATTAATACTTTTTATTATTCATACATATAAGCATCAATTATATACAGAATTATAATAAAATTATACCCCAGAAATCAAACCCATCTCTGAACAGAGTATGTAGAGATGGAGAAGATGTTTTGGAATTCTATCTCTGTATTTTTTTTCGCTCTGTCTACTAATGAATAGGAAAATAAAAGGTTTGATTTATCCAGTGCCAACGCTTGGGAGTTTTTCTTATGCTTTGACTTAAGGATCTTGTTTGTGCTCGTTTAGTGACAATAAACAGCCATATTTATGACTATTCTAAGCCATTTTGGCATCTTATTTGTATGTCATAAGCACACAACTTTCGAGTATTGGAGAATTTACCGATGGCTTTAAACTGCAGGTTAAGGTGCTAATAACTGGAGGGATTTTTAGTAATTCCAGTTTACCAAGGTAGTGGGACTCACACCATAAAGAAGAAATCAATCGAAAACCTCATATTTTGGCTGCAGAAACAAGATATGGGTTAGGGTTTGTTCAAGGAAGAGAGGAGCAAAGATAGATCGAGTGATTTTTCAGTCTTCACCAAATCTTCACCTGATCCCCAATAACTAAATATGTGCTCTCATGCGGATAAATTGTGAAAATGCGGGGGTACAACAACCACACCCAACAATTCGTTTGCAATCTGAGAGGACTTACTCCAATATACTTTCTAGAGAATCAACTGTCTAAGAGAAGTAATCAGCAAATAGAAATTTGCTGATTAAACTCTATTTCTCAATTCAATCTGCAATCAGCAAATAGAAATTTGTGAACCAGATTGAATATAAGAGAAGTAACTTGAATGGTACCTAAGACCAATATGAAATAATAAATCATTTTCAATCAACAACCCAAGGTTGGATTTCCTAATTGATCGGTACAACGCACAAACTGTGATATTTCAATTATAAAACAAAATATAATATAGAAAAGAAAAGAAATAACACAACAAGGAAAACCGCAAATGCAGAAAAACCTCGGGACCTAGTCCATCTTTGAACACCACACTGTATTAAGCAACTAAAAACACTAGCCTACTACCAATGAACTTCGGACTGGACTGTAGTTGAACCCTAATCAATCTCACACATATTTAAGGTACAGTTGCATTCCTTGCGTCTTTGATTCCAGCGGGATACTATGCACTTGATTCCCTTAGCTGATCTCACCCAAAACCAAGAGTTTATACGACCCAAAGTCGAAGACTTGATAAACAAGTATATTTCACACATAAAAATCCATTGGAATAGATAAATTTGTCTCCCACAGAAATACCTATGGGTTTTTGTTCCGTCTTTTGATAAATCAAGGTGAACAGGAACCAATTGATAAACCCGTCTTATATTACCGAAGAACAGCCTAGTATTATCAACCACTTTACAATAATCTTAATCAATTAAGGAAACAAGATATCGTGGAACCACAAACGATGAGACGAAGGTGGTTGTGATTACTTTTATATCTTGCCTATCAGAGATATAAATCTCGACCCAATCTTACGATTGTACTCAAACACGATAGAAACAACAAGATCATATCATGCAACTACAGAGAAAATAGTTGGGTATGGCTTCACAATCCCATTGAAGTCTTCAAGTCGTTAACCTACAGGGTCTCGTGAGAAACCTAAGGTTAAAGGAGAATCGACTCTAGTTTATGAAACTAGTAACACATAAAAGTGCGGGGATTAGGTTTCCCAATTGCTAGAGTTCTCCTTTATATAATTTTCAAATAAGGGTTTGCAATCTAAGTTAACTTGGTAACAAAGCATTCAATATTCATCGTTAGATGAAAAACCTGATTTAACCAAGATAATATCTTTCAACTGTTAGATCGAACTTAGATTGTTACACACAAATGAAATGTACCCTCATTTAGGTTTATGTAACCGTACCTAAACGTGTACACCATGTTGACTCAACAATAGTTAACCGAGGTTAGCCATATGATCACTCTTATATCAACCTTATTCATCTTAACTGTTAGAGCATAGCTCGGTTGAACCCACCAAGCGTTGGTATATCAAGTTTGGTTGTCATATTTTAGTGAATCAAAACTCATTTAAAGAGTCGCTTGATTATTTACTAGAGTAAACTTGGTATAGGTTAGCTAGAAAGTTACTAGGATATGAGACTTACAAGTATTACGTAAAGGCTTTGAAGAATTTGAATAAGTAAAGAGCTACAACGACGACGTCATCCTTCCTCTTGAGGTTAGTAATATTTGACTTGAACTGTTTCATTCTTAACGTATCTTTCAAGTCGTGCATATTGAAAACATAACTGCGAAGCTGTGAATGATTATACTCTAGTTATACAGAGTATTAAGGAATTACAATATGAAGTATAACGTCTATATTTTGAACTTTGTATATAAGACATCGACATAATCATATGAATGTTATTGTGATTATGTATGGGTATGGATGAAGATTTCGTCCTAGGAAATAATGTTTTACATTTGTCTAAAGGAAGTACAATTCATAAACTTGTTTTGTGAATAGAAAGGGAAATCGCTAGGCTTATTGGTTTTGTTATTCATTGCAAATATTTGGATTACCAATATGTGTGTTTAGTATAACCGCTCATAACTTGTTTATGTATCTTGGTAAAACTATTCACAATGCCTGACTTTTGTATTGGTATGACTTTTATTAGTGAAACTAATCTTAAGTAATCACCTGAGATGGTATGATTGATATTTTGTAATTGGTATGACCAACTCTAGACATTGGGGAACCGATCTTAGTAAGAGGTGAAACCAATCACAAGTATGTGGAATCGATCCTTGTAAGAGGTGCAACAAGTCTTAGTAATTGGTAAACGATCATATGACTTGTGCAACCGATTACAAGTTAAATACCATAAATATGTGGTAACCAATCCTAGTACCTAGTCAACCAACTTTTGGTAAATAGTGTGACTGATCCTAGTACCCACATGGAGGTAGAACCGAAACTTTTTTTGGTAGAACTGTTAAACCCATGATTGGTGATTTGATAGTATAATCAATCACATAATTCTTGGTAGTCAGATGAACCAATTCTAAACTTATTTGGAAATGTGGCAAAATGGATCCAAGATTGTAAATATGAAAAAGGATTTACAAAGTAAAGATGTCGAAGTACATTGAACATGTGCAGTAATTCTTATCTTTTATTGTTCAAAGATATTCCTTAATAACTAAAGGAAAATCCCGGATCGAAATAAATTGAGAATCTTTTAATTAAGGTTTTTAGTTTTATATGCTTTTAATTTCTAGCAATTAAATGTATATCTTTAGAAAATAAAAATTGGTAATGTGCATTTACTAATTGGAGATTTTCTACTGAGATTTCAGTCAATATTTGGACAGAGCATTTCCAGGAATTATGAAAACTGATTTGGACTTTATTGCATATCTTTGTGAATATTCGGTTTTGGAAATTCATTGGTCTATAAATATTGAAGTTTGCATTTCGAGCAAACTAATCCTCAGATCCAGCAAAACTATTGATGGTCATTTTCAATGATCTTGTAGTAATATGGTTCGTTCAAGACTTGTGAAAGCAGATTTTTAGACTTAATTTTAAAGCAAAGATATAACAAACTCAAAATTAAAAGTGTCGTGAAAATTATGGAGAGACTGGGGCTAGGATTCCGCTGTTTACCAATTCCAAAGTGATACTAATTACAATCATGCAATTTCACACGTTCAATTTGATTCTCAACTATTGCAAAAGTAGATTTTTTTAGAAACAACAAATGTTAATCCAAAGCATGGGATATCAAAACCCTAGGCTAAGCATATTCCATCAATAGAAAATACAATTGTTTAACAAAAATAAAATAAAAAAACTATTTTCAATCTAGCCAAATAATCTTAATTAAAAATTGCACAAATTAAATAATTAAGAATTACCACTTTTTCATTGGAAAGATAGCTTCCTCCATCGCCCCAAGGATTGGGTTTAGCCCATCATTGTGTAAACATGCTCAAAATATCGATTCATGCTCAAGAATTGTTTACAAAGATGAAATAGAGAGAAAATGGTTAAAACCGAATGTTTGCAACGCTTATAATTGTTGCAAAACACTGTTATAAAGAGCGATGGCAAATATGCGTCACTGACACTGTAGCAACACGACCCCAGAAATTTTTCGTTGTCACTGTAGCATGAACGACTGTCTCTTGGTGTCTTATGTTCTTCGTGTTCTTCACAGCAGCAACAGGAAAATATTCTCTATAACTCGATCAAACCTCTCTTTTGTTGCTCTAAACTGTCGCAAACTCCTCGTCCCCCTCCTAAATCTCCTCAACGCTCTATATATAGTCGACAAGGCCTCAAAATCACAATAATCAATCCGGAATAATTCCCAATTACTCTGCCAGATACGGGAAGATATTCTTTCCTTTTTTCTTCTCATGCATGCGTCTTCCAGCTGAAAACTCTCCTTATTTATCTATTACACGCTCCAAAATGTTGTCCAAGTCAATAAACATGCACAAAACACGTTCAAACTCTCGAAAACTCATGCAAACCCGTGCAAAACTTCTCTCATGTACGTGTTGCTCTGTTTGCTTCAATCCCAAGATGCAGCCAATTCTAACCGTAAACATCGACCATATCATGCCTGTGATGCTCGAACAGAACTTCCCAAACAATTTTAACCATTGAGTCTCATTGGAACACCTTCAAAATCTGAACCCTAATTCTGGTTCTTTTGAAACCAGATTTTCCCGCCAAAAACGAGATTTAAAACGTTGGGGATGACCTCCCCCTAATAGACAAGGGGGTTCGAATAGCAGGTGCCCACTGAGGCGCCCCTTATCTAAAGTGAGTGTGTCTTTAGTAATTTTCTCCGGGGTCCAAATAGCACTTTTTGAGCAACTTTTTCCACACAATGTTTATTTCCAAAAAATACCTACAAACAAATAAAACACCATAATAAGCACAAAATCGAGTTCCAACATTACAGAAAATTGAGGAAAACTTAGACACAAAAATGTGTCTATCAAATACCCCCAAACTTATTGTTTGCTAGTCCTCGAGCAAATTTAATCTAAAATGACTATACTTAGCACGTGCAGCAAGCCGTTAAACCGCTAGGTGGCCTTAGCGTCCGAGTGTTGTCTCGGGAGGGCTTACCAGAGGTGTACCCACACAACCTTTACTCCAGACCCTAGCTATCTACGCAAAACCTTGGAAGGCACTAAAGAATCTCCTTGGTTGGCATACTCTCACTGACTACATGAGGAAGTACCATGATGCGAAATTCCAATTATTGTACACGAGTTTGCACTCAACCATACTAAAATTCATATATAAGTGACACAACTCTACTCAGATAGTTTCTGGACATCATAACCGGAGTCAACCAATCACATGGAAAGATTAAGAAGATGGATGTAGAGAAAAACGTAGATGGTTTTGATGTTGACTAAGGTGAACGGTGTTTCCCATATCTGTCTGAAGGCCACTACTAGGATGAACCTATCCTAATGGACTAAGATACTAGTATGGCTAATATCAACACAGCTGATGATAATCCTAATGGACTAAGGGGACCAGCGGATGATAATCCTAACTCTAGGTTAACACAACTGGCATATACAAGGGAAACAGTGGTCGACTTTATTGAATTTATTCCGGTTGGTCTGATGATCTGGTCTCAATTTTTTTTTTCTTTTTTTTTTGTGGGTATCTCAATCACTCTATTTCACCCTAGTATTGGTAACAACTTGAATCGTGTGCCCCACCAAATCACTTATAATAAAAGAAAAAGAAAAACAGAAGGTGAAAAGGATTCAACGAGATATGGCGAAACTACCATGTTTTTTTTTCTAACACCTGAGATCTGTGTTTTTACGAATAGACTCTATAGATGTTTCCATTTACTAAGATTGGTTCCTCAACTCCTACAACCAAGTTGCTTCCATCCACTTAGATCGGATATTGCCAACCTTAATAAGCATAAATTTCTAGGCTCTGGAGTTTGTTTATTGCAACAAAAAGTTTCTTCCCCACCCCCAAAATTAAATTTATCATTGTCCTCAATGTTCTAAAGATGAAATTAAAAGCACGAATAAGGAGAAACTATTACCAGTTGAAGGATGGAAAAAGAAATAAGGAAGGATATTACCGTAAGCATGAGCGTGGGTGCCTCCCAAAAAATTGCTAAATTTAAAGTCTTTAACTCGACATCAAATACCTTAAAAAGGATTGTCACCTTCCAAAGTCATATACCAATATCTGAAATAGATGTGGGTCCTCAGAACCAAATAGAGCAGACACAAATGAAAGACTACCATTTTGGATTAGAAAAATTATCAGACGGAGCATAACTTGATCTATGGATTTTATCAAGGAAACTAGATTTATATGTGGTGTCTCTTTGGGCTCTATATAAGTGTCTAGGGAAACATGTTCAACCGAATGACATGTTTCTAAGATCTGGGTTTCTTTATGGACAGTATTTGGAGGATCGGGTAGCAGAGTTTGAAGAAACTCAAGTAGTATCTTAGACTCACAAAGCGCGAGTCCAAAGTTAGGGACTGTAATTAGGGATACATGACGATCACTGGAGTCATCATTACCCCCAAACTTAGGTTGAATAATATCCTGAAATGGACCAAAATATATGGGATGGATTCTAGGGTCCATAAAGTTAGCACAATAACTAGCTTCTTTGGGAGACTGGTCATCTAAATGAACAACATCATCATATAAGGTATTATCAAAGAAAATATCTAATATAGGCTCATTAACTAAGGTGTTCGTCATGGTTACCTCCTCCAAATCACTGAAAGGTTCATCAAATAATGGATTATCAAACATAGTGTAGGCTAAAGGATCAGGAACTAAAGTGCTAATCATGTTCACCACTTTTAAATCATCTATCTCAGAATACTTAATGACATTAGCTCAGTAGTCATATTACCAAAAGATATGTTCATAAGTACGGTTCTACAATTGATGACGGCATTAGATGTGGCTAAAAATGGGCGGCCTAAAATCACCGGTATTTTAGCACTTGGGTCCTGAACAGGCTGGGTATCTAGAACAACGAATTCCACTGGGTATATGAACCTATCAACCTCAATAAGAACATCCTCTATGACACCACGAGGGACTTTGACAGACCTATCAGCTAACTAAAGTGTCATTTTAGTCGGTTTTAACTTACCAAGACCTAGCTGGGTGTATACATGATACAGGAGTAAGTTAACACTAGATCCTAATACAAGTGAAGCTTTATCGACCATGTGATTACCAATTTCACAAGATATGGTGGGGCATCCAGGGTCCTTATACTTAGGGGGTTTTTGGTTCAGAAGAATTGAACTTACTTGACCAGCTAAAAAGGCTTTCTTATGGACATCCATCTTACGCTTTCGTGTACAAAGATATTTAAGGAACTTAGCATAAGCAGGCATTTTCCTAATTGCTTCTAATAATGTAATGTTTATGTTCACCTGCTTAAATGTTTCCATTATCTCGTTGAAAATTGACTCCTTCTTTGTTGGGGCTAACAACTGTGTATATGGAGATCTAGGCACAAAGGAAGACCTATCAGGAATTTCTTGGGACTCCTTAGAAATTGTTTCAGTTTTCTCAACTATGGGTTCTTCTTTTGAAGTAGAAGGTGGAACTACAGTATGTCCACTAGGCATGGCTACCTTATTGTCTACTATTTTACCGCTCCTAAGGGTTGTTATAGAATTCACATGGTTTGATGATTTCTCACCAGCTAAATATATTTGGTGAACTTCTCTAGGATTGGGTTGTGGTTGACTAAGGAACTTGCCTTTCTATTTTTCTTTCAAAGACTCGGCAATTAAAACTACCTGGCTTTTTAACTCGGAAATATCCCGAGAGTTAGCCTGGACCATATTTTTGTTTTCATCCAGACCTTATGTAACCGATTGCTGAAATTATATAGTGTTCCGAGTTAACAAGGCGAGAGACTCTTCTAAAATCATAATTTTCTTATCTGAAGGGGTTTGAAACTGTGTTGGTCCTGAAGGATTATTAGCATAGCTAACACCTGGGGGAATAACCTGAGAGTTACTAGACTGACCTTGACTCTGGTCCTTGTACCAAGAAAGGTTTGGATGGCTTCTCCAACCAAGGTTATATGTTTCTGAATATGGGTCAAACTTCTGATGGTTCTCAAACCTAGTGTTATTATAAAGAGCATGGGATTTCTCTTCAGTAGTCTTTCCTTCCCAAAAAGGTTATACTCTACCACTAGAGTGAATCAATTCTAAAACTTCTAACCTTTTGGCCATGGCTGCTATTTTAGAATATGACTCATAAGATCCTTCTACCCTAATGATACATCCTCTACTTAGAAGAATTGTTTTATGTGGTTCCTCACTATTTTCCCATTGTTGGGTCTTATCGGCGATTTCATTCAAAAATGTCATCGCCTCATCAACAGTTTTATTCACAAACCCTGCATAAAGACTCAACCATGGTTGTTGTCGAATAATCTAAACCCTCATAAAGGATCTGAACTAGCCTAACCTTTTCTAAACCATGATGAGGACATTGAGATATTAAGTCATTCAACCTTTCCAAATACCTATATAGAGATTCTCCCTCTTGTTGAGAAAAAGTACAGATCTGCGTCCTAATAAATGATGTTTTATGCCTAGGGAAAAAATTCTTTAAAATGGAAGTTGTAAGTTGGTCATAGATTTCAATTGACTCAGAAGGAAAACTATATAGCCAAGCTTTGGCTTTATCTTTTAGGGAAAATGGGAATAACCTAAATTTCAAAGCATCATCATCTAGGTTTGTAATTTTCAGAGTACTACAAACTTCCTCAAATTCCCTAATATGAAAATAGGGGTTTTCACTTTCTTTCCCTAAAAAGATTGGGAGCATCTGTAGGGTCCCAGGTTTCAGTTCATAATTTGCCTCAATTTCAGCTAACTTGATACATGACGGACGAGAGGTCCTAGTTGGGTTTAACAAGGCTTTCAAAGTTGGCATTTCTGGCACTACCAAAGGACTAGGAGTGATTTCTTCACTAATTATCAAGTTTTCAAAGCTGAAGTTTCCGAAATCAGGGCTCTCAAAAGAAGAGTCTTCTAGCTCCCCGCCTTCACAAGAAGAACTACTAGGTTTGTCACTAATCAAACGACCTAGAGAATTTCTTTTCCAAGCACGTTCTCTAATGACCTCAGGCATACACTAGGAAAAAAAAGTCCTAAAAGGAAGGAAAGTTTTATGCAAACACAAACAAGGATGACTCCACCACATCAAACCTACTGATTTCTAGCAAACAAAAAGCATAATGGCTCCACTTAGATTATTTCTAGACCAGCTTCTAATCCTTCGAAAGGGAATTTGTTACAATTTAAATAAACCCCTATGGAATCAATCTGTTTTAAAGTAAGTTGAATAGAGACGAGGGAAGCTTAGTGGAGATTTGATACCCCAAGGCCTCACCGAGCGTATTCAACTTATAGAAACCATCATGAACTTCGACGAATGCTTAAAAGAGTAACCAATATTTTTCGAATGACTTTCCTGTTAATCTCTTTACCGTATCGATCTCGTTCTAGTCATTATTTTAAGCTCGGGTTCGCGTCTGGTATCGTTTTTCTAAGGCGGGCAAGAAGAGAAAGGTGATGAAATCCGAACCCTTATCTTGTATGGCCGGGCCTTTCCCTTTACTAGGAAATTAAAGCTGCCGTATTCAGTTCCTCAACATATATGCAAACAAAGGAATACAGTAACCCACTGACAGGGGATTCGCCAGTGTTTCAACAAACTTACCTCCCGTTCCAGACGGGGGATGAACCGTTGTAGTCGACTCATGCGACAACTCCTATGTCATGTACGAACTCGAGGGGCCAAGGCGATGTCGTAATCGCCGTCCTTCTCTGCAAACAGTTTATATTTAATTTTACCCTTTCTTAGGGTTTAAAAATAAAAATAATGTCCCAAAGTTTAAAGTCCAAAGTCCAAAAATAAAGTGCAAAAGAAAAAGAAAATTACAGGAATATAAGATATCCTATTATTATCTAAAATAAAATAAACTCTCTCTTTTTTTTTATTTTTTTTTCTTTCGCTCTTTTCGTTTTGTCTTTGACTCCAAATCTTTAAGTATTCACCAAAAGCTTTGACAAATTTTTCTTTTGCTCCAAATTCCAAAATCTATAATGCAAAGACAAAAACCCAAAAAAAAACGTAAAGTTGAACAAATAAAATAAAAACAAAAACCTAATATAACGTGCCCTAGCTCAACTGGTCATCCCCGTTCTCCGAAGTTTCATGCGTTCCAGGAGGTCCCAGTTTCAAGCCCCCAATGGCGTAATATTGCAGGAATTAACATGGAAGGTAGTGTTAGTTTGCCCCCCTTGTGACACAATCTCAGCCCCCCCATCCTCTTTGGCTCCCTTGGCTAGGTTACCCATGAGGCTCGCTGGTAGGTTAGAATAACAACCTGTTCAATTAATGTAGTAGTATGTTGTTGGAGCTTAGCTTGTTAGGCTTCCAACTGGTTAATGTAATATTCTTTATCCAATAATTACTATAAAACCTAAAAAAAAAAAATCTAAAAACTCTATCCTAAAGACAAGTCCGCGTCGGCGGCGCCAAAAATTGATGGTTATTTTCAATGATGTTGTAGTAATATGGTTCGTTCAAGACTTGTGAAAGCAGATTTTTAGACTTAATTTTAAAGCAAAGATATAACAAACTCAAAATTAAAAGTGTTGTGAAAATTATGGAGAGACTGGGGCTAGGATTCCGCTATTTACCAATTTCAAAATGATACTAATTACAATCATGCAATTTCACACGTTCAATTTGATTCTCAACTATTGCAAAAGTATATTTTTCAGAAACAACAAATGTTAATCCAAAGCATGGGACATCAAAACCCTAGGCTAAGCGTATTCCATCAATAAAAAATACAATTGTTTAACAAAAATTGCACAAATTAAATAATTAAGAATTACCACTTTTTCATTGGAAAGATAGTTTCCTCCATCGCCCTAAGGATTGGGTTTAGCCCATCATTGTGTAAACTTGCTAAAAATATCGATTCATGCTCGAGAATTGTTTAAAAAGATGAAATATAGAGAAAATGGTTAAAACCGAGTGTTTGCAACGCTTATAATTGTTGCAAAACACTGTTACAAAGAACGATGGCAAATATGCGTCACTGACACTATAGCAACACGACCCCAGAAATTTGCCGTTGTCATTGTAGCATGAACGACTGTCTCTTGGCGTCTTATGTTCTTCGTGTTCTTCACAGCAGCAGCAGGAAAATATTCTCTACAACTCGATCAAACCTCTCTTTTGTTCCTCTAAATTGTCCCAAACTCCTCGCCCCCTCCTAAAGCTCCTCAACGCTCTATATATAGTCGACAGGGCCTCAAAATCACAATAATCACTCCGGAATAATTCCCAATTACTCTGCCAGATACGGGAAGATATTCTTTCCTTTTTCTTCTCATGCACGCGTCTGCCAGCTGAAAACTCTCCTTATTTATCTATTACACGCTCCAAAATGTTGTTCGAGTCAACAAACATGCACAAAACACGTTCAAACTCTCGAAAACTCATGCAAACCCGTGCAAAACTTCTCTCGTGTACGTGTTGCTATGTTTGTTTCAATCCCAAGATGCAGCCAATTATAACCGTAAACATCGACCATACCATGCATGTGATGCTCGAACAAAACTTCCCAAACAATTTTAGCCATTGAGTCTCATTGGAACACCTTCAAAATATGAACCCTAATGTTGGTTCTTTTGAAACCATATTTTCCCGCCAAAAACGAGATTTGAAAGGTTGGGGATGGCCTCCTCCTAACAGACAGGGGGGGTGCGAATAGCAGGTGCCCACTGAGGCGCCCCTTATCCAAAGTGAGTGTGCCTTTAGTAATTTTCTACGGGGGTCCAAATATCACTTTTTGAGCAACTTTTTCCACACAATGTTTATTTCCCAAAAATACGTACAAACAAATAAAACACCATAAGCCCAAAATCGAGTACCAACATTACAGAAAATTGAGGACAACTTAGACACAAAAATGTGTCTATCAACTACCTAGCTGTGTTTTTACAGGTGAAGTCGTCTATTCGGAGAGGAAAGTACCCTAATTAGGCGAAATATCTTACGACCGCTCGCTTTAAAGACTTTTTTGGGATTGGGAAGCTCTACGAGTAACGTCGGTGGGAAACTAGACAATTGCAGTTTATTATTAGTTTTAAATTGATATGATTGACTAACGGTTGTTGAACTTTGATTGCACCTAGTTTGTTTATGCTTGATAATCTTCTCTTCTGATATGAGATTCACTAAAACTAGTTCAAAGTATCGACGAGGATCTTTATAAATGTTTGTAGATCTAAAGACTTCTTGTGATAATCCATTATTAACAGACATCGTTCTGTATGTGATTGATCATAAGAGATTCAAGTTGTTTGTGTGCAGGTGTTTATTGAAGATCTAAGAAGATTTGAAGACAAAGAAGATTTCTTATTTGATTTCATAATCTTTGTTGTGCACAAAACTTGATCAGCTGGAGGGATCCAACTATAATCAGTTTATCTTTGTGATAACCTTGATTGATTAGTTGAGTAGATCGGCATCAATACATTTATTTGTGATTAATAATATTGATTACATAGTCTAAACAATTACTTTGGTAGTTATTGAAGAGATTGATCTAAGAACCCGACAAAGGAGTTTATTGGGATAAACGGAGGAGCCTTTTGTCAAACTCATATCACGTTGTTTGAAAAGAGTTGTTACCAAACATATTTGTTGTTCCTTTACTGTTTGGAATATGAAACAAAGGAATTGTTCCAAGTTATTACAAGTTGGAGGCGCAGGGATACCAAGGGAACTAGGTGAACTATAGGTTTAGTTGTTTGGTCTCAACTATACGAAGTTGGTTTAGATTTTGTATAGCTACTTAATTCTGAGAGTATTCAATTCTGGACAAGGTCACGGGGTTTTTATGCATTTGCGGTTTCCTCGTTAACAAAATCTTGTTGTGTCTTTTACTTTTCTATTTCCGCAATTATATTGTTTTATTATAATTAGAAGTAAAATACACAAACATTAATTCTTAATTACTTGATAGAAATCCTATTGTGTTTGGTTAAGTCCGAACCTTTTATCAAGTAATCATACTTCGTTGTTGTGTTATCTCGATCTCGTATCCATAGAAGATCACACAAAGTGTGAATCGATTAGTTGTATTGGATCGACTCAGTCCATAGACAATAATTTTCGGAGAAAGGACTTATAGGTGAATTTTTTTTAGATTGAGGTATATTTGGGTACCTTCGTCTTTTCATTAACCATAACTAGTTTAAATGACTCAAAAGAAATTAGTTAAAGAGTTGTTCAATTGCTATATTCTCATAGATGTGTACAAGAACACATTTGAAGCAAAATCGGTTTGATTCACTTGAATCAATTCATGAACATTATAGCCACGGTTTGCAAAGATTACATTTGTAACACCCCGGTTTTCAAAACCCGGAGTGCCACTTGAAAACCATAGCCGAGGCCCGGCTACTAAGCCCAAGCTCATTAAATAATTTATTCAGGCTTATTTAGTTTAATCACTTTGAGTTTGGCTTTCGTTGCTTTGGATTCGTTTACCTTACCATTTCTGTCGCAGCGGAAAACTTAGAAATTCATTTCGGAAGATCTAACCATTGATTTAACCTAAATTTTTATGACTCTACGTGCTGGACCGCTAAGCGGCTGCCTACGTACCCAAAAGGATCAAGCACGACCGTAGTTCATCAGACGATGCACCAAATACACAATCAACAATTTTTGGATGATCAAATAATTAAGGTTAACTTAACCAAGACACTTGTTCGACCCACATCCACAAATAATAATAAATTCAATCAATCTGCTCGCCCCAGGGAGCCAACATATGGAAACACCACATCCATAAATAATAATAAATTCAATCAATCCGCTAGCCCCAGGGAGCCAACATATGGAAACACCACATCCATCCATAAATAATAATAAATTCAATCAATCCGCTAGCCCCAGGGAGCCAACATATGGAAACACCACATTCATCCATAAATAATAATAAATTCAATCAATCCGCTCGCCCAGGGAGCCCCACGTGGGTTTAGGAAACAAAACCGTCCCCAAGGATATCTCGTATCCCAACAATAAATTCAATCAATCCGCTCGCCCAAGGGAGCCCCACGTGGGTTTAGGAAAAAAAACCGTTTCCAAGGATATCTCGTATCCCAACAATAAATAATCTTTAAGAATCACATTCTATGGACAGCAGCCCAACTTTCATAATTATGCTCACAACATCGATTATCATTCATATATTAATGAAAACTTGTAAACATAAATTTAATTAAAAGAAACTTAAATAAAACAAGAGTTTTAGATTGTGTTGCGACTACCTCAATCGCAACCAAGTAATCATATGGGAGAACAATGCCAAACGAACTAGCAATTCCCTTTTTACTGGAACCAAAATCCAAAGCTGAATAATATTGACGTTTTCTGTTCCCTAGAATGTTTCTTTCTCTGCTCGAATTTCTATGAGGCTCATCACCTAGTAAGGTTTTAAAACTTCCTTTTATACACCCAAAGTCCTAACATTATTACAATTCCCTCGTATCTGTATCCAACCTCAATAACGCCAATAATAAGTTATCATTACACAAAACATAATCATTAGTTATTATTACAAAAAAAACATAATCATTAAAGAAAAACTTTTTCTTTTTCTTTTTCTTTTAATATACTAATCAAAAGATAATCAGATAACTTTTTCTTTTCAAAAATTTGAATAGACTTCATTACACAACGAAAAAGGGTGATTCTTATCTCATTTTAAAGAACAAAGAACATGGTATTATATAAAAAAATATGATCAAAAACAATAAATTCATTAACATATCGAATTCACTTCAGTAAAACCTGTCAGTGCAATCGTTTAATAAAAACCTACAGTTTCAAGAGTCCAAACTTAAAAATTCACTCAAAATTCATTACTCAACCAAATGCATTGGTTATTGGCTCATTTTAAAGAAGAAAACATAAGCTTTTAGATATAAATGATATGAAAATTTATTAAGAGATTTATCTTTATCAAAATAGTTCAACAGAATTCACATTCTACAGAAATTGCAGTTTTGGTAATCAATATTCAAAAAATCGTGCAAAATTCATTACAAACCGAAATTTAGTGAATTTGGTACCGTTTGAAAGCTAATAAACCCCAATTTAATATAAAAATGATAAAAAAGGTTAATTAGATACATAATCATGTTTAAATCTCCCTACAAAACAGGACATAGATGCTGTCCTACAGAAAATCCAGTTTTTATATTCTGAAATCAAAAATTCGGGTAAAATTCATTTCACAACGGAATTCAGAGATTTTGGTACCATTAGAAAGCTAATAAACCTCAATTTGACACAAAAATGATAAAAAAAGGTAATTAAGTTTATATCTATGTTTAAACGTCTCAACCAAACAGGACAGATGTGCAGTTCTTCAGAAAATTCAGTTTTGGTAGTCAGTTAATCAAACATTCGTGCAAAAATCATTACACAATGGAATTTAACAAACTTGGTCTTGTTAGAAAACTGAGAGATCCCTCTTTGAAATACAAATCACAACCAGATGAGATCAGGTATAAATAGGATCTGAAAAGTCTCAAATAAACAAGACAGCGACCAAGTTCTTCAGAAATTACAGTTTTGGAAGTATGTTAATCAAAAATTCGTGTAAAAATCATTACACAATGTAATTTAACAAAATTGGTCTTGTTAGAAAATTGAGAGACCCCTCTTTGAAATAAAAATCACAAACAGATGAGATCAGGTATAAATCGGATCTGAAAAGTCTCAAATAAACAAGACAGCGACCAAGTTCTTCAGAAATTACAGTTTTGGAAGTATGTTAATCAAAAATTCGTGCAAAACTCATTACACAATGGAATTTAACAAACTTGGTCTTGTTAGAAAACTGAGAGACCCCTATTTGAAATAAAAATCACAACCAGATGATATCAGGTATAAATCGGATCTGAAAATTCTCAAATAAACAAGACAGCGACCAAGTTCTTCAGAAATTACAGTTTTGGAAGTATGTTAATCAAAAATTCACCCAGACTTCATTACTTATCGGAATTAGTTGATTCTTGGCTAGTTTTAAAGATTAAAAGATACTATTTCATATAAAAATTACAACAAAAAATAAGATTTAAATGAACTGGGTGAAAAATATGTCCTAAAACAGGACAGAAAACTGTTTCCAGAAATCCCAGAAATTGCTTCTAAATTGAATTTCAAGAGAAAGTAAAGATCAACTCCAATAAATTGAGAGTACCCATGGATTATTCAAAGTAATGAAATTAAATTCAAATCAGATTTAAAGAAGATTTTTACACTTATCTTTTGTGTAGCAAACAAATCCAAAGCTTCCTACTTGAATCAAATGAGCAATTGATATAAAACAAGCTTGAAATTCCAAGTTTTGTGATAGAATATTTTTTTGTGTTTTTATATAGGAGAAAGAGAAATCAGAATTGAAAATAAATCCCCCCTCATTAGTTCAACCAAAATTCAGTAATTAAAACTTATCAAAGGAAGTAAAAGACCAAAATACCCTTCTTTCAATATAAGCAGGACACATACCCCTTTGCATGTGTCATTTTGTCATAAATTCGAGAATAAATACCTCTATTAGCATTCGTACATGCTACGGGAAGGCTCACGCAAAGAGAATTAAAAAAATTCACGCAAAAATCCAAGTGTTTCTCAACCAAAACACAACAACTAGATTTAATGCTCCACATTACGTTAGTTCTGATCTTCCAATCGAAATGGATTGGGTTCGCACCCTAATATTTATTTTATAAAAAGAACATGGGTATTACAACATTCCTTATTATATAAATTTTTAAGTTCATGTACACAACCGATTTTAGAACTTTAACCTTCAAGTATGCAAACGGGTACGCATACTTGAAATACCTGGACCAAGATTGGGTTTCGCCAATACGTAAACGGGTACACGTACTTCCAATCCCAGAAGAAATATTCAGACATGAACCTTATGCCCGTATGCGAACGGGTGCGCATACTTAGGTTCCCGGATTTCTCAAGCTAACAGGTACGCGTACGGGTACGCATACTATGGTTCCCGGACATGGATTACATATGTGCAAGAGTACACAACATGTCATATCCAATAATGGTTAAGCGTTCTAAACTCTTATTTCAGTCATTGAAACTTTCTTAGAGGATGACAATAGCCGTTTTCACACACTGTTGTTAAAGATGAAATTCTTAAGTTATTAGATGTAGGTATGATCTATCATATTTCTCACAGTGAATGGGTCAGTCCAACCCAAGTAGTTCCTAAGAAATCTAGTATTATAGTTGTCGAGAATGAAAATAATGAACTGATTCCAATTAGGAAAGTCACTGGTTGGCGTGTTTGCATTGATTATCGTAAGTTGAATTCTGTTAGTAAGAAAGATCATTTTCCTTTGCCATTTATTGATGGAATTCTTGAGAGACTTGCAGGTCATAAGTTATATTACTTTCTCGACGAATACTCGGGCTACAATCAAGTGGAGATTGCTCGAGAAGATCATGAAATACAAGTTTTACATGCCTGTATGGAACCTTTACCTACATACATATACCCATTGTCTTGTGCAATGCACCAACGACGTTCCAACGTCTCATTCTAAGTATTTTTTATGATATGGTTGGTAGGAATTTGGAGGTATTCATGGATGATTTTTCGATCTTTGGTGATAGTTTTATTGATTGCTTACATCACTTAGAATTAAACCTACGCTGACCTTGTCGACAAGGTCTTTCATTCTCTTCCAAATTAATCTTATGCGTACAAATGCTAGGGTCAATTCCTTTTAGGTCTGCAATAGTCCATCCTAAGGAACTTTTGTGCTTCATAATAACATCCAAAAGTATCGCTTCCTGCTCTTTATTAAGTTCATCTGATATGATTACTAGAAATGTTTCATTTTTACCTAAGAAAACATATTTGCAGTTACTAGGAAATGGCTTAATGTCAAGCTTTGGGAATTATATGGATGAGGGTACTGGCTTAGTCTTACTGATAGGAAGTGATTCAAATCTAAACCGCCACTTATCAGTATCCAGTAATGGGGATGAATATAATAAGGAATTGAATTCTTAAATGGATCCATCCTCATCGAAATCCCAAAGGTTAAGAAGACTGGCTTCCAATATATCCTTAGCTTCTAGATGAGATAAATTTTCATGCGTAATTGTAATCATACTTACCTCATGGATATCATCACTACCACTTGGGTATTTACATGCATTAAAGATGTTGAATTCAACAGTCATATTACTAAACGAAAGATTCATTATACTGTTTCGAAAATTAATCAAATCATTCGCAGTTGCAAGGAAAGGACGACCTAAGATTGTAGGTATTTCATTGCTGGCATTAACCTCAGGTTGAGTATCCAAAATAATAAAATCCACTGGATAATAAAATTTATCGACTTGAACCAACACATCCTCAACTACTCATCTCGGTATTTAAACTGATATGTCTGCAAGTTGTAGAGTGACTGAGGTGGGTTTTAATTCACCTAATCCCAACTGCTCATAAACCGAGAAAGTTATGAGGTTTACACTAGCTCCGAAATCTAGAAGTTCTTGTTTGATCATGAAATTCCCTATTATACATGAAATAGTAGGGCATCCAAGATCTTTATATTTGGGAGAAGTGTTATGTTTAAGAATAACACTTACTTGTTCCGTGAGGAATGCATTTTTCTGCACACTATGCTTCCTTTTGACAGTGCAAAAATCCTTTATGAACTTGGCGTAAGATGGAATCTGCTAAATCACACTCAAGATAGGAATGTTCACTTTTACCTGATGCAAAACATCAAGAATATCCTTATTATCAACCAATGGTTTAGTAGACAGCAAACGATGAGGAAATGGAGCATGCATTTTCTTATCAACATCAGAATTTTCATATTGAATTTCACTGTAACAGTCACTACCCTTAGGTTTTAGAGACTTCTCAAGTTCATTTACCTTCATTGGAGTCTCTATCATCTTACCATTTCTAAGTGTTGTAACAACCTTAGCTTGTTCAATATTAACATTACTAGTTTCATATTGGCCTTTCAGGTTAGGTTGAGTTTGAGAAGGAAATGCTTCTTTCTCCCTAACATTGAGACGTGATTCAATAAGTCATATGCTAGTTTTCAGCTCATCTAAGGTCAGCAAAGTATTCTAATTTATTTGAGTCTGTCCCCGATAAGTGCCAAATATTGCATATTTCTACACCTTTTTATTGGCAACTATCTCATTTTTTGTGCTTTAAAATCATATATTATCCCAAATTCTGTATTTTCATTATTTTTCACGAATAAATACTTTTAGTAATTAACTTTGTGTTTTTAGGTACTAAATAAAGCTTGGATGAATAGAGAAGCCAAAAGAGCAGAGAATCGGTAACGATGGAAGAGAGACAACATAGACTCCCGCTAGAAGGCAGTGAAGAATATATTTTACACCTCATCCACAAGTGTAGAATGTTGTTTGCAAGACCTAAAACTAGGTGTGGGCATGAGATATTATCTTTGAAGAAGATTTGGTCCTAAAAGAAGATCTTCCAAGAGATAAAACCCAAGATCTAATATCCACACTCGTTTCCATCCTAAGCCGTCAGATTCAATATAGCTGCTGAGCATCCAATGGCATCTCCACCCGAGACATCAACAATTGAAGTATCTTCTCAACACCCTAGCCTCCTGTTTTATCCCTTAACCGAACAGAAGCCAAACGCCACCTTCACTTCACTTTATTCTTCTCTCCAACCTTTGTAGAACGACCATTTCACCTTCCCCCATCACTTCCATCCCCGACCACCTCTAAGCACAACAACCCTCTTAGCTAGCCATCAACCAAACCTCTAATCTCTATCTCTCTCCATCTTATCTTCTCCCTTATAAAAAACAGTAACCCTAGAAGCTATGATTGGGAGAGATAATATTAGGGTTAGATTCAACAACTGGAGAACATCAAATCAAGGAACTGTAAAGTTGAATTGCAGAAGGGTTTGTCGAAAAATATGTTTTGGGTGAGTGGATGTTCTCTAATTATCGAATTCTAGTGATTGAGAAGAAATTTTGTGTATGAATAGAGGCTACTGTTGTGTAATAAGGATATCCAATTCTAGATGGATCAATTAGTTATCTTAATACAATTGTGTTTTAATCATCTTCATCATGTTCTAATTACTTTTGCTAGGGATTAGATGAAACCCTTGATTGTATGCTAGGATATTCAGTTTTCATGTTGTTGTTCTTGTTGTGCTTAAAGTGATTTAGGAATGATAGTTAGCTATTAGATCAATTATACTGTAAGAAGATATCTTATACTAGGGGTGAGTTAGTGAGACTAGTTGATAAATCATCCATTGGAGTATTCCCTGAAAAGCAACAAGAATACAACTTGAATAAGAACTGCCTTAGCATAGGATTATGAGGTGGATTCAACTACTCTATTACCCTTTAACCCTTTGTTCACAATCCTGCTTTACTAAGGCGGAACATAAGAGTTACTAAATGAAGACCCTTGAGGAGCATTAACATCATTCATAGTAGGACCATTCCTCATACTGAATTTAGGATGATTTCGCCAATTATGATTATATGTTTCTGAACAAGGTGATCAAAGGTCTTTTGTATGTATTCATGGCATTTGATTGGTGTAGTTGCAGGAATTCCCACAACACCCCCCTTGTAATATCTTGATAATAATTTCTTGATCTAAACTCATTTGATATTAAAATGATGATTAAAATACTAAAAATTGTAAATAGACACACATATTTTTACATGGTTCGATCAATTTGATCTACATCCATGATTCTTCATTATAATTGTTTAAATTTACATTTGATTTACATTGATAATCTCCATTAATGGAATTCTAGATCTAGTTTTGGGGAAGAAGATGATAAAGAAAAATACATTCTCTCTCTAAAAAAATATCTTTCTGCCAAATCTCTCTCCCTTGCCTGCCAAAATTGTCTCTTCCTCTTTATATAGGTGTTTACATAATGGATGACATCTCACATACAGCTCATACTTCCCCTATTTTAGGATCCCTTTCCATACTCTCGCAAGCTTTCTCCATATTCTCTCGAGTTCCCTCCTTGTTCTCGCGAGCTCCGCTTCATTCTCGCGAGATTTCTCCACGGCCACAAAATCTTCACATCTTTCTCGCGTTTTATGTTGTCGTTGTCTATTACGTCATTAATTTGCGACATTTGCAGTGTGTTGAAGAGCTCGCAAAAATGTGGTTATAAATTTCACAAGAGTATTGTTGTGGAGATATTCTGATCCTACATCTTGCCTCTTTTTTCTTGAATATTGCTTGAAAATCAATCTTTAAGAAAAAATCTGTTGTTGTAGTAGTCTTTGATCTTTGCTGATGACGAAACGAGCGAAAAAATATTGGACTTGAAAAGTACGTAATTGCCTCTATTCTTTTATGAAGTTCCAGATCTTTGCGAAGTAAATAAGAAGTATCAACTCTTCAAGTATACGAATTATGAAGTATCCTTGAAGAAATATAAGAAGTACTCAAACCTCAAAATATAAGAAGTATCCGTCCTTGAATGAAAGTCATAAGTATTGCCTCTATTCATGAGAAATTATTACTTCATTTTTGGTGAAAATTCTTGTCCATTTTGGAAATGATTCTTGCCGAGAAGATAAAGAACATAAAATGTTTGCTTGGAAATCCAAAGTTGCCTCTGTTCTTTATCTATGAAGGTAGAATACTTGAGAAAATGTTAAATGAGTGAATTGTTTCTTTATTCTTTTCTTGCCTCTGCCTCATGCGATAATCTCTTTAAGAAAATAATCACATTCTGCGAAATAATCACATCTCCTGCGAGATTATGAATGTGTCTTCGAGATTCTGAATAGTTCTGCGAAATTATGAAACCCTGCGAAATTCTGAATAGTGCTCCTGAAATAGTGCCGCGAATAGTACTGCGAAATTGTAAATAATCCTCCTGAGAGGCTCTGAATAATACTTCTGAGAAATTCTGAATAATACTTCTGAGAGATTATGAATAGTATTTCTGAGGGATTCTAAATAGTACTTGCTATCTCTCTTGCGATGAACAAATCTTTCCTGCATTCTTAAAAAAAATAAAAAATAGTTAATGTTTGAGATTATTCTATTGGTCTTATTTTTCCTTCCTAGTTAAAGGTCTTATTTTGCCAATTTTTCTTTTTGCGATAAAATCGCAGGACGTCCTTACATTTATATCCAAAAACCCATTGATCTTGCCTTATCCTTGTTTTGTCAATTTCTCTGGGACAATATGACAGGCCTAAGTTCTCTTACGAGAACGAAGCCCCATGACATTGCCGTCTTGCGATGAAATCGCAGGACGTCTTTACACTTTCATGTAAAAACCCATTAATCTCATCTTATATTTTCTCTTGGCTTTTTGCCTCTTTATAATATTTGTCACGCGACAATATGACAGGCCTAAATGTTCTTGCGAACGTAAAGCCCCATGACATTTCCGTCTTTTTTGACACTGTCAGCTCCCTAATGGAGGGTGCCTCCCTTATCTTTCCCCTGGTTTCCCCTTCAAGGAGGGCACATCGGCCATACAAGACTAGCTCCTCCCATCCGGTCTTAACAACAACCAGTTGTTTTCGCATCCTCTTATCCTTTATGCCTATATGGCTTATAGTTACAAGACTGCACCCTAAGTGGGGTTTTCTTCTGGCCGAGTGCATCATAGCCAAGACTTGCAAAGAATGGCCAGGGTAGTTTCGTACGCCTCGGGTGCCCTTGGCTCAACCATGTACCTCGGTGCCTTGGTCATACTCTGCACTCCTTAGAAGAGATCCTCGGTCGTCCAACCAGGGTATAACCTTATACATTTGGAAATCCAAGGTACCTCCCCCGGATAGGTTTTCTATAACCCAAACATCTCCATGACTCAGGTTCCAGTAGCGATATAACCTTATCCCTGAGCCATGCAAAGAGATACCCCCTTATATGACGTACTTTAGGTCTTACATTTGCCTCTTGCGAAATTTTATTCGCGAACTAGGGTGTACGCCATAAAGGTTCGTCCCATTCTTATGTCTCTGTGAAATTTTACTCGCGTTTCTTTATTCTTTCATTTCTGTCAATTCTTTCAATCATTCTTTGCGAGATAATCATTCTTTTCTTCATTCTTTGCGAGATAATCATCAACTCTTTTCTATGTGAAATAATCAAAGACCTTGCGAAATAATTAAAGGCCAATTGTTCGGTTGTGTTGATCGCAGTTTCTTTGTTACCTCATGGTTTTTTTTCACATTATATAGTTGGCAAAGTAAGCTTCACGAAATAATTTTTGCTTTTGGTGTAAGTCTCAGGAAAATATTTGCAAAAGAAACTTTTGCGAACAGAAAATATTTGAGAAATGTTGGCTGAGAAATGTCATATGCGAAGAGAAATGTTTGTCTGCGAAATTAAACTCACTACTAAAAAATTGCTTGCGAAGAAAATTCTTGTGAAGTGACTTTCCTCTTAAAGTGAAGGAAATCCTTGTTCTCTGCGATATTCAATTTCCTTCTGACGATGTTAATTTGACTACTACATCTTTTTTCTTCGCTATTGTTCTTTTAATTCAGGATGAATTGTTGAGGTGCCTTGTTTTTCTCTCTTGCAAGCTTTAAATATGGTACTTTCCTGTACTTCCACTTTTTAAATTTTGGAGAAGAAAAAAGATTACGAGTTGATAAACTGCCCTTCACAGACAGTTGATAACATTGCTCTTAGGCAGCGAAATGAAACTGCAAGTTTCACGTGCATGAACTGCATGGGAGAAATTTCTTGTCGGTTTGTGATCCTTTCAGCTTGCGTTGAACTTAAAATGTGTTCACTGAGAACCTATCATTCATTGATGACACTTCCTTAATTTTTTGCGAAAAGCAGACAGTTATGTCAACTTAATTTGTTAAAGAAGTTTTTGCTGTTAAGAATGATCTGCATAAATTACTTCGACCCAGTTCTTCGCAGAAGTTCATCTTCCTTGGTCCTTCGCAGCTCATCCATTTCCATTATTTGCCGCTATTTGCTTCGCAGCATTTCTTCGCAGATGTTCTTCTCTTACCCGTTCATTTGTTGCTGATCTTGAAACAAGTCTTTGTATGCTGGTCTAGCTCATCATTTGTGGCTGCTGGGACTTTCATTGAAAACTTGGATGGATCATAACTTCGGAGAGTGGTCTGTAATACCCGGTATTTTTATTTACCATTTCGGGTCGGGTTGTACCCAACTTATCTAACTATGTGGTCCAGATGGGGTTGATTGAAACTAAAAAGTTAGGGTGCAAGTATAATCACCTAAATATGAGGAAAATCAAAAGACATTTAAAATTAAAATAAGTAATAATAAAAATGTGTATTATGTATTATTAGTAATGTTAGTATTTATATATAATGTTTTAGAAAATAAGAACTTGGAAAGTTAGAAAAGAAAAGTCTAGGAGAAGAAGAGGAGATGGAGCTAGAGATTTTTAGAGAAGAAGGATAAATAAAATCATAGGAGGACCAATGGAATTGAGGTAGAATGTTTAACCCTTTTATCTTTGTGTTTTTCTTTGATATACTTTGATTTCAATTTTGTTTATTTTTATATCATTAGGGTTCTGAAATTTTTCTATTTAATTTGATGCACATTATTGATGATCAGACTTCTATTATTGGTTTATAACATAATTGGGTATCTATGGTTAAAGTTTGAGAACAATATGCCAAAAATTCACCGTTGAATGTGTGTTTTAAATTGGATGACAGTTTCTGAAATTTCTGGACAGTTACGAGTTTATGTGGTTTTGATGTTCTTAGGAAATTTTAGTGATGTTGAAACGATTTGAAGTCTTAACAAAAGTTGTAGATAAATGTATTATATTTCAATATGCTTTGGATTTTCTCAATTTTAGACTAGTATGAATTTATAGTGAATTCTTTGGTGATAACATGTAATCTGCCCAGTTTTTGGGATTCCATTGTAAATTCAATATATCTTGTTTGAACCGCTGGTTTAGTGTGAATTTTAGATATGTTATGTATGAATGTGTCAAGAATGTTCCTGTAAAATTTGAGGATGATCTGATAAAGGTAGCAGCATGAAACATATAATGTAACGTGGTTGCATCTAGTGTGTTTGATTAAATGCTTGAATGAAATTCATGTTGTTAAGCCATGGTTGCTTGTGTTGTGTGTAAAAACGATTTATAAAAAGGAAATGAGTTCATGTTTTTCCGTTAGATGAAATATGCTTTCATGCTAACGGCGGGTAATGATCCCGAGAGCTAAATGGGTAATGATCCCCATGGGAACTTGTGTTTCCCGACCATCGATGGCGGCTGTCCGTGCCGGTAAACGATAGGTGGTGTACGAACCAAGGTTTTCATACTGTGAATGAAATAGGTAATGATCCCCGAGAGAAAATGGGTATGATCCCCATAGGAACTTTTGTTCCTGACCATCGATGGAGGTTGTCCGTGCCGATAAACGATAGGTGGGTGTACGAACCAAGGTTTTCGTACCGTGAACTCAAGATTATTGGTGATATGTGTGAAATATAATTCAATGAATTGTTAAACTCAATTATGAAATTCAAATGGATGAATTGTTGTTGTGAATTGATGAGTTGAATCCTAAATGGATGTTTTGATATATGATTTGTTAATATTAATAATATGTTTTGTTGAATTCGTTGTTAAGATAATAAGTGGATTTATATGCTTCATTTTATGTTATGTAAAGTTTCAACTATGTTTTGTGCAAAAATAATTTAGTAAAAATATGTATGCATTAGTCTCCTTCCGACCCGTAACGCTTCGAGTTCGGATCTCCATATGGGTTTGACCCTGGTCCGGAACTCGGGGTGTTACAGGTCACTTCGAAATCATCGGTGTTGTTCAAAATATCAATTCTCAAACTATTAACAAGAACATCCATCTATCAACAGATAAATGCAGGGTCCTTCTGGTTCAAAATCAAGTTTTCTTAAATCCCGCAACTTAAAATGTCAAGGGAAAGACAGGCAAAAGTTAGGAAACCACATAGGGCAATAGATGTACAAAGAAAATAGTATACAAAGAGATTTCACGGAATGAAAATAAACTTGACTGTCGACGAAATGAACTTGATTGTTGTGTCCTTTTTTCATTCTCCCATCCGTTAATGGCTTTGCATTATGTTCATCATGTTGCTGTCTCACTTCATTCTTTATTATATGCACTGAACTACATTTATACTAGTTATTCGCTGTTGATGATACTTCGCTTGTGAGTGTTGAAATTTGTTTGTCTGGCAAACTCTTCGCTTTGTTGATTTTCTTCCGTGAATTCATCATTTATTGTTGATGTTGTTGCGAATTAGAATAACAGTAGAAAGTACTTGACAGCGAAAGAGACGCAACCAATCTACTGACTGACCTCAAATGTTTACATCACATAAACATTCCCTACGCAGGCATTTGGGAAGAAGTCTTCACGTGAAGAAGTTATGTGCAAAGAAACTATCTGATTAGTGTACATCTTGTTGGAATATTCTCTTATTCTCCTTCGTCATCAGCAGAATGTGGTTGGTTGACAATTTTTCATGTGCAAAGCAACTATCTGATTGTCCGTTCTTGTCATTGTGTTGTATGTCTGATGCATTCGCAGAATTCTTTCGCTCTTGTTCATCGGTTTCTATAAAAACTTTATCTTGTTCTCTTTACTTCGCTGTAGCTGAAACAAAAGCAATATAAACTTAGATTCTAAAAGATCATTCAATAGGTAACTAAATGAAAATGGCCCCATAGATGATTCCGGTATGGTGAGGATCATTCCCTCTCCTGTCACTCTAAGTTTTCCTTAATCAGCTACAAGGTTTTCTCGACCAATAAGCTAATTGACACCTCCTTTTACAATATTTTTCTCCACAAACTGTAATGTTCTTCCCTATATATTAAGAAAACAATGATTTGAGTTGTAGCAGTTTCGTATTCAGCTCCTTTGTTCTTTGAATTGCTTCACGTAAATAATGACTTAAAAAGTCTCTCCACGTTGTTGAATTGAGTTTTCTTCATCCTCCTTGTTGCTAACTGATGTGATGTGCCAACCTCATGAACTGCGGTTTTCTTCGCAGAGGGGATCTTTACCTTCGCAGATGCTGCGAAATTCCATTACTGGAGTTTTCTTTACCATGTTCTCTTCTTCGCAGAAATAAACAAATTTCTTCATTCTTACTAGAGTAGTTGACGAGTTTAAAGTGATCTTTTTCGTTTAACTTCGCAGGGATCATTAATCTCGCATGTACTGAATTCTGCGAATTGATGACTGAGTTGAAATTTAATTTAGGGTTGATGGTGAGCTTCGTCTGCTGCTTGACTAGGTGATTAATTCTCAAGTTTTCTTCGCTGTAACAGTGAGATTGGACTTCTATTGTTCTTCGTTTATTTTGTTTTGCTAGCTGTCTCAAAAATCGGCTTTTCTTCACTGTAATTCTCGCTAATTGATGACAAAATAAGTTGGATTGCTATACCTTTTCTGCATTGATGGATTTGACATGAACTTTCCATTTGTTGACAATGTTTTAGTGAAGTGAACTCATGGGGTTCCTCTCAAGACACTTTGTGTTCGCTGATGCTATTTGGATAGTTAACTAATGAGTTTCCATCAAACTTCATCATTGGTTCTACATTCTTCCTCCAGTTGTTGATAGCTGGAATTGAGTCTGTGAGTTGCAACAAGTTATTCCTCCGCTTTTTTGATCATGTTATTATTCCTCTCCTGCGAAGTAACAGCTGCAACAAGTTGTTCTCCTTCCCTTTTCTTCTTTTCTTCTGTTATTTTCTTCCTCGCTTAATTTTGATGTTGTATTTTCTTCACTCACGGTCCCTTTAACTCGAGATTACTACTCCCAATTGATTTGTAGCGAATCATTTTAGTTTAGATTGGCAATTAATTCCATTCAGCTGTCTCTTCGCAGTTGCAAATTTTCTTCGCAGAAGTTAACTAATTTCTTCATTCATTGTTAACAATTTGTGCTAGGAAACAAATCCATCCATACATCGCTGCAAGTAAATAGTCAGTTTGGTGAGCAATCTACAAGGTTTGAAGACGAGTTTGTCATTCAAAGAACCAAATCCAGAAGGGAGGCTCGTTTGATGTTATTCTCAAAGAGTTAAAAACCCAATCTACTAAAAATTATGTCACTTGACGTTTTGGAAATCCATTGAATCAGTTTGTAATGAAAAATTTAGTAGGTTCAAAACTGTAATCAAAACTTGTTTTAGAAAAAGATCTCGTGAAAATCATCTAGTTAAAACTGTTTTGAAAACACATTCTGAATTGTCTTTTGTAGATAAAATCAAACTTCTAATAAAGGTTGGTTAAAAATTATATAAAAGTTCTCCGAAAATTTTATTTGTAAACCAACAAATATGAGAATTTGAAAAGAAAGTTAAAGAAATAAGAAGGGAATTTGTCGTTTTGGAGTAATTGATGATGTAGTTTCGTTTTAATTTCATTCTGCCCCTCTTTCTTCGTCTTTGGTCTTGATGTAGCTTTAACATCTCTCTATATCTCTCTTGATTTATCTGTATTGCAGATGACGTTTGTTGCCGAAGACAATTGAATTCATCACTAACAGTGGCTAATTTCTTTGAATCTTCTTCAATCTAAAAATAACAGGTCCCTGTTTCTAGCGCCAAAATGTAGTTGCAGGAATTCCCACAACACCCCCCTTGTAATATCTTGATAATAATTTCTTGAGCTAAACTCATTTGATATTAAAATGATGATTAAAATACTAAAAATTATAAATAGACACACAGATTTTTACATGGTTCGATCAATTTTATCTACATCCATGATTCTTCACTATGATTGTTTAATTTACATTTGATTTACAATTATAATCTCCATTAATGGAATTCTAGATCTAGTTTTGGGGAAGAAGATGATAAAGAAAAATACATTCTCTCTTTAAAAAAAATATCTTTCTGCCAAATCTCTCACCCTTGCCTGCTAAAATTGTCTCTTCCTCTTTATATAGATGTTTCCATAATAGATGATAGCTCACATACATCTCATACTTCCCCTATTTTAGGATCCCTTTCCACACTCTCGCAAGCTTTCTCCATATTCTCTCGAGTTCCCGCCTTGTTCTCGCGAGCTCCGCTTCATTCTCGCGAGCTTCGCTTCATTCTCGCGAGATTTCTCTACGGCCACAAAATCTTCACATCTTTCTCGTGTTTTATGCTATCGTTGTCTATTACGTCATTAATTTGCGACATTTGCAGTGTGTTGTTGAAGAGATCGCATCAATGTCATTATAAATTTCACAAGAGTATTGCTGTGGTGATATTTTGATCCTACAATTGGTCATGTAAAACTTCTTGAAATTCTGGGATCGTAGGACAATCCTTAGTGTAGTGTTCCAGAATTTTGCATATACTAGCTTGTTCTACCGAGTCAGCTACCTTAACTACATTTGGTTTCTGAATAACATCAACTTTCCTATGAAAACTAGCAATTTTAGCATTCAAATCATCTTCCTCATTCAGCACATACATTATAGGCCTAGAGATAGTCAAGAGTTTGGACTTATTTCTATCCGATGTGCCAGAAATGTTCCAATTTTGGGTGTTTTCTGCTAGCGAATCGAAATAAGTCCAAGCATCACCAAGTGACTTATTCAAAAATTCCCCATTACATATCATTTCAACAAACTGACGCATACATGAACTCAAACCTTCATAAAAGAAGTTAACAACTCTCCATATCTCGTAACCATGGTGAGGGCAGCTAGAAAGCAAGTCTTTAAATCTCTCCCAACACTCGAAAAAAGACTCATGTTCCAATTGAGAGAAATTCGTAATATTTTTTTCTAAGAGTGATTGTTTTGTGAATTGGAAAAAACTTTTTCAGAAACTCTCTAGTCATTTCATTCCATGTCCTAATGGTATTTGGTCGCAAAGAATGCAACCAAATCTTAGCTTTCTTCTGTAGATAAAATGGAAACATTTTCAGTTTTACGACATCTTGAGTTACAACAACAAAGGGCATAGTAGCACAGACTTCATCAAATTCTTTCAAATGTATATATGGACTCTCTGAGTCCAAACCATGAAACTGAGGAAGTGCTTGAATTTGCCCATATTTTATCGACACATTTCCAGCATTAGCCGGAAGAACTATACAAGATGGTGTTGAGGTCCTTTCCGACTGCAAATAATCCCTAAGGGTTCTAGGTCCATTAGCATTGGATGCAGATTTAGCAGTTATTCTAACAGCTTCAGCCTCATCCCCAGACGCTAATCTCGCAACTTCATCTGCCATTGGATGACTAGGGTGATCCTCTAATACCCTATTGGAAAAACGGTGATATCTAACTAATCGATTGAAATGATCAGACTTAAAAATATTGCATACACAAAAAAAACAGAAAGCAGATACAATGTTACCCAAATAGTTGTGATTTCGACAAGATTTCAGCCTAATCACAACTGAAGCAACAACACTTGTTCCATGCACCCGTAGCAGCTCTTAATGTCGCCAAGTATTTAGAGCTATCTTACTCCTGTAATGAAGCAGCATAAATCAGCAAACACTAAAACAAAACTAAAAATAAACCTAAGCAAAACTGAATCCTAAAAAACATTAAACAATCCCCAGCAACGACGCCAAAATTTGATCACTCTTTTCAGAGTATCAAATAAAGAGAAGTGTAATATAGTCGAGTTCAAACCACAAAGACTGTTGGTGTTCAAAAAAATTGTTTAGCACAACAATAATGTAAAGTTGAGTTGTAATAGAGTTGTAAATTGCAGCAAACGAAATTGGTAAAGAAAACGAATAATTGATGTAAATTTCTTTTGCTTTCTAGTTAGTTCAGTTTTTCTTAGTTCTCTTGTGTGTTAGAGTTTTTGATTCAATATTTTTAATGGATATCTACACAACAATGAGAAGCTAAACCCCTCTCTACCAAGACTAGAGGGGAAACTTAACGGTTTCAATGTTCTTTGATCATATATGAAATTCATGCTTAAATCAATTTCTTTTGTTTCTGATTGATTTCGATTTCGTCTAAAGGGTGTTAGACAAATTTCTTAGATTTATTGTGATTTCAGGATACATTGATTGCTAGGGATTCCATATAACATTTCTTAATTGAGCTCCTAGATAGAATATAATCAATCCTTAAGAAGTGGTGCTTTAGTTGCACTTAGAACTACAGATACAATCTCCATATATTCCGGGTAGAGCAGATTACTATCTGTGTCTATTTGAGTTATCATTTAATCACATATAAGAACTTGATATGCTATTAGGTGGATCCTTGGATATTGGTATATTTACATCAATTATTCGTTTTCTTCACAAATATCGTCTTCTGCAAGTTACAACTCAACTTTACATTATTGCTGTGCTAAACAATTCTTTTGAACACCAACAGTTTTTGTGGTTCGAACTCGACTATATTACACTTCTCTTTATTTGATATATACTTTGAAAATTGTGATCATCTCTCTTCACCCAAATCACAGAATCAAAACAAAAGTCAAACAATAACACAAATTAGAGAGGAAAGTAAAGTTCTAGGGTTTGTGTGATAGAGAGGAAACAGAATCGCAGAAAGAAAATTAACTATGTGACACAGATTTGCATCCAATGGTCTCAAACAAAGAGGAATATCTAGACGACCCCATTTAGCCCCAAGAACCTCTATATATTTATAGTTAAGCAATAATTTGATTGATATGCTAAATCTTGAATTAACTCATAATCAACCATTCAAACATCAGTGAAAGTATAGCCTGATCCAAGCTGTGAATACAGAGGGTATCATGTATCCCTTGACTCACAAACACATAAACAACAACCCAAGGGAGTGAACCAATCACATCCACATATATAATTTGAAATGATGAAAAATTAGACAAAAAACACATATTATCGCGACAACATACCATGCAAAAATACGAATGAGTCGCAATTGATTACTATGAGTTTGCAACAGTAATGGTAAAAGAGAGAGAAAGGTATATGTAAATCCTGCATTCCTATTCTAGCCTTTGTGTCATTGCTACAGAAGTGAACACAATAGCGGGTAGGGTGAGTAGCGGTGAATACAACTGAGCTGATCTCTCGAAGTGGTTCAAGCTCAGCCAGTTATCGATCTGCAAAATGATAAGGAGAAACTAAACGATTAGCTTGGTGCAACATAATATTCTCCAAATATTAAAAACACAATTCAGATGTTATTCACTAAACAGTTTAAACCTTCAATTTTGTGCAGCATTTAAACACTTGGTACTTGTTGGCTCGTATGAATGCAGTGTTGTTGGCTCAGTTTTAAAAAGCCATACATGTCACAAAACTCAAACATTTTACCATATTATTGTCTCATACCTATTTCTTTTCCATATTCCAAGAAACTAGAGTCTTACATATTAGCTGACAACTCCACTAAACCAAAAGTGAGGGAACTACCCAAGTAACTTACTAATGAGCTCACACTATTACAGTGGCCACGCTTAGGTTTTACATAGCACCTAACACACATCTAAATACATACACAAAGGTATATGCCCCCCCACCCCCACACCAAAAAATTAATAATAAAAAATCTAATTATGTGTAGGTAATACTAAATTTATAGCATAAACGCATCCAAGATTTTAGAGGCAGTCAGATATTTTAGAGCCGCTAGCTAAAAGGAACATAAGTAATGACTCATATGATGATCAAGACAGAAAAAAAGACTCCCATAGTGAGCAATGATCAATGTATGGGGGATTAGTCCACAGGTGAGTTTGGGGGAGTTTAATGTATTCTGAATCTTGGGGATTTTGAGGGAGTGTAAGGGAGTTTAAGAGAGTTTGGTGTTTTGAGTGTAGGGAGTTTGAGAGACTCTCCCAAAATCTTTACTCTTTTGAGAGATTTGTAGTGAGGCAAAAATACACTGTAAACTCCCCAAAATAAACCAACTCCCTAGCATTCTAGTTTTACCACTAATAGGGAGTTTAGAAGTTTCTTTCAAACTCCCCCACGACTAACGGGGTTTTCTAGGGAGTTTGAGAGACTCTTCTAAACTCTCCCATGACTAACAGGGATTTTGAGAGATTCCTTCGAACTCCCTCACGACTAACAGGTAAAAACTGAACTACACTCAACTCTCCCGAGGACTAACCCCCTAGTAGTATATCAGTAATCACTAAATATGCTGAGAATTGAGCAACTTTAAAAAATATGCTAGCGCTTGAAACATAAAAATATTCTAGGTATTTAGATAGACAAATGTTTAGTTAGGGCTCGCGTCTAATTAAGTCAGACACAAAAAGTAATTAACCATTTTTGTAAAATATATCATGTGATCATGTATTTTTTTTTAATTAATATTATATTATTACATAATTAACTAATTGGAAGCCCAACAAGCTAAGCTCCAAAAAACATATTATATTATTACATAATTAACTAATTGGAAGTCTAACAAGCTAAGCTCCAAACAGCGTACTACTACATTAGTTAAACAAATTATCGTGCTAGCCTACCAGCGAGCCTCATGAAGAACAAATTCGAGGGAGCCAAAGCGGATAGTGATGCTAATGTCGTCGTAAGGAAACAACGTACTACTACATTAGTTAAATATATTGCCGTGCTAGCCTACCAGCGAGCCTCATGAGGAACAAAGCCGAGAGAGCCAAAGATGATAGTGTGGCTAATATCGTTGCAAGGGGGGAAAGCTAACTCTACCATCCATGTCAAAACTCTGTAATTGTAATATTGCGCCATCTGGAACTCGAACCTGGGATCTCCTGGAGCGCATGAAACCTCCGTGGAGCGTATGAAACCAGATGAGTTACAAGCTAGTTTTTGTAATAAACATGGAGCAAAAAAATTCAGTAGCTTGGGGTCATTTGGATATTTGACGGAATGAACTTGCCTGCACCACCGTCTAAGTGAGATTCCAAATTAGACACTAATCAAATACACTAAAGATTTGAACCCTTAATTTAAAAACACCAAAAGAAAAATCAAATATCATAAATCTAATGGAAGGAAAATATTTATCAGGAGTCACGCAAACTCGATAATCAACTTGGTTTTAAAACTTCCATTTCCTCAGCATCTCATTTTGTAGTTGCAGGAATTCCTACACTACACCCCTCACAAGAATTCATAATAATCAACACATATTTGAAGATTAATAACAACACTTTTATTGATTAATTCTCAGAAATATTACAAGAAATGGAAGAAATCAAGAATATAACCGCTCTCTTAAACTTTCTCTCTCCTCTAAACTTTCTCAACACTCTAAAATCGATCTCCTTCTTCTGTGTTCATTAGTTCTCTTTATATAGGGAAGTTACATAGTGGATGACAGCTATGTTGTCCTTTAATTTCGGATCTGACTCGCGATAGTCTCGCAGAAGTTATAATGTTAATTCTCGCAGATGCTATAATCTTCGCAGGATTGTCATGATCTTCTCGTGTGTCAGTTACCGTCATCTGCTACGTCATTCTTTGAGTCATTCTGCGACACTCGCAGCGTGTTGTTGAAGAGCTCACAAAAATGTTGTTTATAAATTTCGTAAGAGTATTATTGTGGCGATATTCTGATCCTACATCTTGCCTCTTCTCATGTATTTTATGCGAAGGGGAAAATATCATGAGAATTGAAACTTTTTAAAACGCCGCAGCTGTTCGTTTTTTCACGTTCTTCTGTTCTGACACGTTTCTACAAT
Organism: Papaver bracteatum; assembly: GCA_023529315.1. NCBI lineage: Eukaryota > Viridiplantae > Streptophyta > Magnoliopsida > Ranunculales > Papaveraceae > Papaver > Papaver bracteatum. Next base: position 4,006,150 of record JAJJWX010003419.1, read on the forward strand.
CTTCGCCAGATTTATTACACGTATTTTTTTCTTCCACTCAATTTCTGACACGTCCTTTTCAACCGCTGCATTTAAACCGTTCATGTATTCTCTTCGCATTAAATGCACTTATCTTCTAGAGAATTCTTACCTTATATATATATATTCTTCATTCTTCTTTTTTCTTCTGTTTACTTTCTCTTTCCTTCTCTCTACAATTTTGCTTTTCTTCCGCAACTTCAGCATCTGCTGCTGTTTTAATTTTTCTCTTATTCCTTTGATCTTCTTTTCTTCATTCCCATACTAAGAGTGCCTCCAGCGGGTCGTAAAAATATAATTGCCTTAGAAAAAATGCAAAAGAAGCTTCAAGATAGAGGTTTTACTTTAGCCACCATTCCCGATCAAAACCCTAGGGCTGACCTCTCTGTTAAATTATTTTATGATCACTCGTGTAATCGCGAGAAGATCATAGTCTCACTAGGTCAGCTTGAAGCTAGCCTTCCCATTCCTATTTACGACCCTGAACTCCCTTTATTCTATGAAATACTTTCTCATGCGACATTCTCGCGGGAAATATATTAGTTGAGTGGAGAATGCATTCATTTGATGCTTGATTTTGCTACCCGCGGTGCTGGCAAATAATCTATTTACCCTTGTACAACGAAGAACCCTAAATTCGCCAAAGTTCCAATTATTCATACGAAGTATACTATAGAAAACTTCTTCGCGAATTATGAAATAATCCCCATGAGGAAAGATAGCACTTGTTGGGGTGTCCGTTTATAGAAGAAGGATGACATAGCTGAAGACAGAGTTCTTATGTAGGACATTGACTGGCATCCGGGCAACAATTCATCTCCTCGCCATTCTAATGATGACAAATGGTGTATTTTACCATTATTTCTAGGGGGCCCATACATCTTTGGTTCTCACGCTTTACCTGTGAATCTCTCAGAATACCAACCATGGGTGTTCAGATGGCCTGAAAGGGATACAAAGGTATGTTCTCGGATCTTTTGCTTGAATTACCATTATTATTTTCCTCATGCTTTTATGTATACTCTCGCTAACTGCTCCAATTTTACCAGATCAAAAGGCTGAAAACTAGCTACCAGAAGTTAGGGAAACCCAGTACTTTATTATCTCTCAGATCATTCACAGATGAAGTAAGAAATATTCCTTTCTGATTCTTAACAATATATTGTTGCCTCTATTTCTTATCTTTATCTGTGTTTGTAGGTTATTGAAGAAATTGAACATGTTAAGACTGCAAAAACTAAGGGGAAAGGCAAAGGTGCTCCTCGCAAGGAGAAATCTGCTGCTCCTCTTTCAAAGAAAAGAAAAGAAAATTCCAATCCTCTCCTCCTTCAACTCCTCAATATAATGAAGAAAATTCAAGTGATGATATTGATAATGATGATGATGCTAATATTTCCTTCGCGAAGGAATCCTCCCAACCTGAGTCTTATATGTCTCCGCTATCTAGTATATTCTCTGATACTATGCATGGTATTGGGAATGATGCTCTTACTAGCATATGTCAATCTCTCGCAAATGTTTGCAATTCTCCTATATTAGTTGACAATGAATCTCTTCACGAAATTTCAAGATCCGTGAGTCTCAGCCTCTTAAATTCACTCAGCACTCTGGTATGTTCTATTTTCTTCGCCAAATTTGTATATTCCCATTTTCTCGCAAAGTTTTAATTTATATTTGTCTTGACAATTTTTTTCTTTACTTCACAGGCTGGAAGAGCTTCTTTTGATGTTGCCTCAGACTTGGAGAGGAGACGCGCTACTTTTGAAAAGAAAAATGCAAATCTTCGCAAGAAGAATGGAGAGCTGTAAGCTGAAGTCCTTGAGCTTCGCAAGAAAAATAAAAATCTAGAAGTTGATGCTTCAAGCAGCAAAACCAAGATATCTAATCTTGAAACAGTCAACCAGCAACTCTATGGTATGAGTCTCTTCCTCTTTCTCTTAATTCTTTTATTCTATTGTTTTAGCTTATTCAAGTAACCATTTTTTGCAGATATTTATGGTCTTACTGATGAGGCTATACTCCTCCGTTCTTTTCCTGAACCTATAGATGAGGACACCCTTCTTGATCGCCTTAACAATTCCTTAAACAATTATTCAAATGACAAACTTGAATCTCTTTCCATAAATAATATCAGATCCAAACTTCGTCTTTTAGAAATTGACCATAGATATAGTTTGAGCGCAGCTAATAAGTCTAAACGTCTATATCTCACCTCTAAAGAGGAAATCAATAGTTTAAGATCCAAGAATAGCACTCTTATAGATGAAAAAGATCGCATATCTAGACAAGGTGCTCAAACCTTAGCGGAATTCCATAAAACCCTTCTTTAAGTTCAAATTGAAAGAGATAGACTTATCTGCGAGAATAACGCTCTTGTTGAAAGGGAAAATCAAGTTCGCTCCCGCCTTCTCATTAGTAGTGATGATGAGTTTGCTTGGGCTGCGAAGATTCTTGATAATGCCAGAAATAACTTAGGTGTAGACGTTATTCTTCAAGCTGAGAATTCTGCCTTTATTAAGGATATGATCTCTGAAAGACAAGGTTGTTATTCTTGTTTTTCCACTAATCAATTTTTTTAACTGAATCTCCACTATTTTATTCATATGTTGTCATTTGCTCCCAGTATCTGAAGGAAATTTTCGCCAAAGAGTTGAAAAGTTGGAAGAAGAAAAAGGACAACTCGCAGAACTTTTGTCTACTTGTAACGAGAAATGTTCCAAGTTCAAGAAGCAACAAAAGATTACCCTGGCGAATTTTAGTAATGTTATAGTTGGTGTTCGCAATGATTCCATTAAGATGGTCTGTGATGATCATAAAATTCCTTATTTTACATATCCTTATCTCGCGAATGAAATACCAGAGAACGTTCCGAATCTTGTCATCTCTGATAGTGAAGCTGAAGAGTCTGAAGAAGATGAAGAATATAATAAAGATGAAGATAAAGGGGGGAAATATGATGAAGATAATGAAGGATCTAAATAGTTTTATCTCCTTTTTCACTCTCTTTGTAATATTTGTATATTTATCTCTTTCTCCTTGTAACATATTGCTGCGAGCTTCTCCAGCTTCTAAAGTTCCTTGGTGTATATATTTCTTTTGTTTCTATCTGCATACATTAGAAAACAATTTATTTTTGCAATATGGTTAATCAATATGATTATTAATTTTTAACTATCTGCGTAAATTTGTCATATAATGATGAATAACAATTTTATCATCCTGTTCATTCCCATACTTGCCTCTGTTATTCATCTGCAATATGAAAAATCAAGTAGATTAATTTATGAATAAGATCTATGTTTAAATTTTGAGCCATAATCTCGCAGCCATTTCTTGCTCTCTTGTGTGGTCTAATTTTCCCTTCCTAGTTAAAGGTCTTATTTTTCCACGTTTTGTTTTGGTGACAAAATCGCAGGCCGTCCTTATATTCGCATATAAAGACCCATTGATCTTTCCTTATCCTAATTTTCTCAATTTGTTGCGACAATATGACAGGCCTAAGTTTTCTTGCGAATACAAAGACCCATGACATTGCCGTCTTGCGATGAAATCGCAGGACGTCTTTACACTTTCATGTAAAAACCCATTGATCTCATCTTATCTTTTTCTCATGGATTTTAGCCTCTGTATAATTGTTGCACAAATATTACAAGCCTAAATATTCTTTCATACATAAAGCCTCATGACATTTGCGTCTTAAGACACTTATCAGCTCCCTAATGGAGGGTGCCACCCTTAGCTTCCCCCTAGTTTCCCCTTCAAGGAGGCGTACATCGCCCATACAAGACTAGCTCATCTCACCCGGTCTTAACAACAACCATTTATTTTCGCAGCCTCTTATCCCTTTTGCCTATATGGCCTATGGTTACGAGACTGCACCCTAAGTGGGGTTTTCTTCGGGCCGAGTGCATCATAGCCAAGACTTGTCAAGAATCCAGGGTAGTTTCATACGCCCCGGGCATTCTTGGCTCAACCGTGTACCTCAGCGCCTTGATCATAATTTTCACTTCTTAGAAGAGACCCTCGGTCGTCCAACTTTTAATATATATATATATAGTTAGAAATCCAAGGTACCTCTCCTGGATGGGCTTTCATTGACCCCAAATATCTATGACTCAGGTTCCAGCAGCGGTATAACCTTATACCTGAGCCATGCAAAGAGATACCCCCTTGTATGACGTACTTTAGGTCTTACATTTTCCTCTTGCGAAATTTTATCCGCGAACTAGGGTGTACGCCATAAAGTTTCGTCCCGTTCTAATATGTCATTATTCTTTGATTTTGTCTTATTGCATTTCAGCTATTGTATGATTTTTCAATTTCATCTTTTTCATTGAGTCAAAACATACTTTTGTAAAAATTTCTTCAACAAATCATTCATACATCTCTTATATTTTACGATCTAGAAATTTTACCTTTTCCACTTACTATTTTCTACTTCTTCTTTTTTGTTGCGCTTTGCTACATTTTCTCCATCTGCGAGAAGCTCGCCATCTATTGGTTTCAACACATGTTGACTTCTCAGCATTCCTTCTTCTAGTTGTTATATTGTATCCACCATCAGCCTTTCACTTCTTTGCTTTTGTTTGATGTTATGTTTCCAGTTTATGTTCTTCGCAGCCCTTTCCTCGCAAGATTCCATATCAATTTCATAGAACTTTTTTCCCACAATCCAATCTCCCTTTATAACTCCAACACCGCTGGGATGAGGAAACTTAATGCACTGGTGGAAAGTTGATGCTACACCTAGAATCCATGCAGCTAAGGTCGGCCAATCAAGGCATTGTAAGGAGATTCAACATCGACAACACATAATAGAATTTTAGAAGATATCCCCTTCAATGGAATTCGCATAGTGATTTACCCTCTAGGTTTATTGGCAGTACCATTAAAACCATAGATTTTATAGGTTGAAGGTATTAAATCCTCATCTCTTCCTCCCATTGTTTTATAAGTGTGATAGAACGGGATATCTACAGAACTCCCCGTATTAATTAAAACTCTATTGATTGCCCATGAGTCTTCGACCTCATCATCTTCATATTTTTCTCCATCCTCTCTTTATTTTGTATTTATCTCTAGTTTTACCACTAATGGATTGTCATGCATCTCGCCAGGCTCAGGTACTTCTTGTGCAGTGAAAGAAATTATCTGCTTTGCCATTCTTCTAATGGCGAAGCTTTCGCAATATTCATTATTTCTCTCCCATCAGCATCTCTCGCGAAAACTCTTCTTAGAACATTATCGTGGAAATTTTCGATTGTTTTGTACGAATATACAATAGAGTTACAAAACAAATTTTTTGCTTTTGCTCCAACTTCGATGACAAATGTTTCTCCTCCTTCTGTTGCATTAACTCCGCGAGTTTCTGGTGGTGATGGTAAGAGTTGAGATTGAGGGTGCCCTATTAAGAAATGATTTAATTTTCCCTGATCTATCATCCTCAAGATGATTCTTTTTGTATTCCTGTATTCATTTGTTGAGTGACCATGAAAATGATGAGAGAAAAATTATAGACTTCGATTATTTGGGTGTGGCTCTTTTCCCATATTCCAGGGTACGGGTATGTCCTCCATCAAAATTATAGCCTCCCAAATTTTCTCTATGCTAGCATTTAGAGGTGGCATCTTAATTTCTTCCCATATTATCTTCTGACTTCCTTGCCCTCTATAATAATTTTGTCTCTGACCACCATAAGTCTCTTGTGGCCGATCAAGCCTCCGAATCTTATTATTTCCACCTCGATTGAAAAAATTTCTTTCCCTTTCGAACTCTTCTTGATATCTGCTTCCCATAGCTATTAATTTTTGTTGTCCATCATACTTGCTCTTTTCTTGCTTCACCTACGAAGTGCTCGCTACTGTATTTATTAACCTGAGAAGTAGACTTGCATTTGCTGCAATTGAGATGGTATTCGCAATAGGGTATGATACCATCCCATTTTGTTTCTCCTCCAAAGCAATGTATTCTTCTTGCAATTCTCGCAGTTCTGTCATTGTGATGGTATTCTTGATTCTGAAGATTTGGACGTATAACAGATTGGTTGCGAATATTGCATTAATGAATGATAATATGAGATATCTCTCATCCACGCGGCCTGCCATTTCGCTGCACATTGTTTTCCACCTTATGGTTAGATGTTTTAAGCTTTCACTAACCCTTTGCTTTAATCCAAATACATCTTCAATGCCAGGTCGCGAAGAATTGTTACTTATATATGCTCCCAAAAATGTAGTATGCAAATGATTAAAAGAAGTTATAGTGTTCTTAGGTAAACCTTCGAACCATTTTAGCGCCTCGCCTGTTAAGCTAGATGCGAAATATTTGCACAATACAGCATCATGGTTTTCCCATTGTAGCATACACCTAACATAAGCTTTGACATGTTGAATAACACAAGTGGTTCCATCAAAGATACTGGTTAACGTTGAAAAATTGCATTTTGGGGTATTCCTCCTAATTGTACTTCTTGGAGTTTTCGCAGCTTCTTCAATGGCCTCATCAAGTTGGCTTCTGTCTCCTTCTCTTCTGTTATTTAACATTCCCCTCATTTCTGCTAACTCTCTCAAGATCTGTTCATTTCCAGCTGAATTTTGCTCCATTGGTCTTTCCAATGCAGCTTCCCTTTTTCTGCGTTCATGTCTTTCTTGCCTTGCGAGATTTTGTGCTTCTTCTTCAGCATCTTCGTTCTGCTTTCTCCCGCGATTTTCTTCTTCACCTCCTTCTTGAATTCGCAAATGATTATGCCTTTCATTTTTTCTTCTGCGATTTTCTTCATTTCTCACCGTTTCTCTTCGTTGTCTTTCTATTGTTCTTTGTATTCTATCATATTCCTCATTGATACTACCATTGTTGTGATTTCTTACGCGTCTCCTTTCTCGATTGTCATGATTATTCTGACGTATTGCTTCTTGAAAATCTTGTTCTTCCACTTCTCCTCTCAATCTTTCTCTTTCGCAAGCTAGACGTGCTTGTTCAACATAATGTCTCTCAATTTCATCCTCAATTATTCTTCGGTTTCTTTGAATTTCTCGCTCATGTAATATTCTCCTACCTTCTTCTCGATTTTCTTCACCATCTTGGTTATTTCCATCCTCTTGATTTCTATTATCACGTCTATCATCCAAAGTTTTACTACATGCAATGTAGCGATCATTAATCATCTATTCTTCTCCATAACCCTGCTTTTCATTTGGATTTTTCATTTCCTCTCGAATATTTTCACCAACATTTCTCACAGGGGAATTTCTCCTTGCTTCTTATCTAAATGATCTTGAACTTTATCTTGCAGTACTTCTTGATCTCCTATTTTGTAATATCAAATTCTCCATTCTTAACTCGTGATTTTGTCTTGTTAAATTTGCACGTTCCTCTGCCTCTAATCTCCTTTCCTCTTGTATTCTTTGTCTTAAAGCCTCTACTGCTTCATTTTCTCCATCTTCATGAATTAATCCTCCAACCGCTTCTTGATCTCTTCCCTCTCGCCTTCTATTTTTTAACTGTCGATTTTCTGCTTCTTCTATTGAATCGAATCGCCAAGTGTGCACGCTCACCCTGTCATAATCCACAGTTTTATCTTGTATTGGTGTTTGAAGATTCGGTTGTTGAACTTGATTTTCTCCATTATTCCTTGTTCTGTTGTTCCTTGTTCTTAATCTTGAAGATTATCCTATTTCATTTGTCTCTTCTCCAGCAAGTCTTTTACTCCTCCTTACGGTTGTTGGTTGTTCTGATGCATTTCTTATTCTAGCCATTCCTTCAATTTTAATGTATTACTGTAAATTACGTAAAAATCTTCTCCAATTTCTTCAAATTCTTACAAATCACAGTTTCAATCTTTTCTCAGAAACATCCCTGTTTCTAGCGCCATTATGTAGTTGCAGGAATTCCTACACTACACCCCTCACAAGAATTCATAATAATCAACACATATTTGAAAATTAAGAACAACACTTTTATTGATTAATTCTCAAAAATATTACAAGAAATGAAAGAAATCAAGAATACAACCGCTCTCTTAAACTTTCTCCCTCCTCTAAACTTTCTCAACACTCTAAAATAAATCTCCTTCTTTTGAGTTCATTAGTTCTCTTTATATAGGGAAGTTACATAGTGGATGACAGCTATGCTGTCCTTTAATTTTGGATCTGACTCGCGATAGTATCGCAACAGTTATAATGTTAATTCTCGCAGATGCTATAATCTTCGCAGTGTTGTCATGCTCTTCTCGTGTTTCAGTTACCGTCATCTGCTACGTCATTCTTTGAGTCATTCTGCGACACTCGCAGCGTGTTGTTGAAGAGCTCGTAGAAATGTTGTTTATAAATTTTGCAAGAGTATTATTGTGGTGATATTCTGATCCTACACACTTCATTCTTCAGCATCAATCAATCAAAAACCTAATCAAACCCAGTAAACGTAAGAATTAGAAGTAACCTTTATCAAAACTTACCCAAAAAAAAATAATACAAAATTGAGATATAACCCACTTCAAAATGGTGATGATGAGAAAGGGTTTCAACAATTTCTTCAAAGATTCCCTTGTTGTGGGTTCAAAGGTATATGTGGGATCACCTTTATTCAATCCAAGGGTGGAGAAGCTTGGTTTCCTCCAATAGGTATCCCCATTAACAACCATGGAATTTTTGGACTAGTAATCATGATTTAGCTTCCAAAACTAAAAAATCGAAACACATTCGAAGAAGGATTTTTTTTTACAATAGACGTTTAATAAAAAGGTTATAACTGTCATTTGAGAACACTTTTGATTGGAGAAAGGTAATAAGGCCTATTCCTATGGGTATGGCAACTGTTTGGCATACCAAGTGGCATGGCAAACCAATTGCGCTACTATGGGAAAACTATAGACATCCTAGCGAACGATATTATGAATAACGTTGGCGATATTGTGATTATCGCTCGAGCGATATAAATAGTATCGTTGGCGGTATTAATTCTATCGACCACTGGATATCGGGTAGAACGTAAATTTAATTATCAATCTGATGCACTGAATATTAGAGGTTATAATCCTGAACAAAAAGTTACTTCGGCTTTAAGGATTCTAGGTTATGGAAGACCAGCGGATGCGAATGATGAGTATCTTCATATGGGAAAAAAACTTCATTCACCTACCTTTCATTGTTTTGTGAAGTAATTATTAATCATTTTGGTCCAACATATTTACGAAAACCAACCGAGGAAGATGTTAGACAAATATTTAGGGAGATTGAGGAAAGAGGATTCCCATGAATGCTAGGTAGTCTCGATTGTATGCATTGGGTATGGAAAGGATGCCCTGTTTATTGGGCCGGTCAATATAAAGGTCATTATCCAAAACCAACAGTTATCCTTGAAGCTGCTGATTCTTACGATTGTTGGATATGGAACGCTTTTTTTGGTCTTCCAGGTTCACAAAATGATATCAATGTTTTACATAATTCGCCACTGTTTGAAGATTTGATGCATGAAATTTGTCCCCAAGTCTGTTTCATGATTAACGACCACCAGTACAGTCATGGCCATTATCTTACGGATGGTATCTACCCAAAATAGTCTACCTTGGTTCAATGATACCGTCAGCCTCCTGCCGGTGCATTAGGCAGTTCATACCGGCATTTTAACGATGCCCAAATGGGAGCGAGGAAGGATGTGGAATGCGCTTTTGGAATTCTGAAGAGGAAGTTTGCTATCATTTGTGGCCCATATCGTGGGTTGAGTCCTCGGGAAATGCACAAGACTATGCTCACTTGCATAATTCTTCATAACATGGTAATTCAGGAAGCCCGTCGTAATCTGGAGTGGACTAACTATGAAGATAGAGATTTTCTGGCGGAGATTCAACCACAAAGAGGAGTCCCTGCAAGGAATTATTCTCAAATGACTAACTACATTCAGAACCGAAATTTGTATGAAAGTTTAAGAGACGATCTTAGATTGAATCTTTGGGCAGAGCATGAAAGATAATGAGTTATGTATTTTAATTTAACTTTTATGTATTTTAATTTAAGTTATATATTTTGATGTAAGTCAATGAGCAACAACATTTCAAATTAATCAACATTTCATTTCAAACTAATATTATTCAGTAGAATGCAACAACAACGTATCAAATTAAAATGAAATACTTTAAATTAAAACTTAATTTAATACATTAATCATTTAGAGGAACTACTACATCAAACTCATCACCAGTTCCATCATCATCATCACCATTATTGTTAGTAAATCCATCTTGTTGTTCAATCTTTGCTTGAATTCTGTCAAATTCAATTTGCCACACATGTTTTTGTTGGGCGTTCATAATTGAAGTGTTAGCTTGAATGATGCTATGCTTATCATAGTCAACCCTAAATTTTTCTTGAGAAAGACGACTTTTTTACTCTCCCTGTTTTGAAATTTCCAATCAACTGCTCTTTGCTTCTCGACGGTCTTTTGATGTTCCATAAACTCCGCCATGTTAAATCCACCAGAACTCCCTCCTTCTTGAGCTAATTTTCTAGCTAGTCTTGCTTTGTTCCTCCCTGGAAATTTTGTCTTACCATCATCATCATATAATTATTAAAAACTAAGTTAACTTTTGGGTTTCTTGCAGTATCTAGTGAAGAATTTGAATTTGGTGTTGAGGGAGAAGAATTATATGGTGACCTTTCAGGTACTTGTTGATTAGTTATTAATAAATCTAGATTATATTTGTTCAACACCTTCAAAATATGATAACAACTTTCGAAAGCGAACTGTTTACCATATTTTCGCTTCCAATCTAAACGAACCTTTGTTTCAAAATCAACATCGTTCTCAACACTCCCCCTGCCTGCTCTCTTGGCTTGCATTATCAATGCAACATAAACGGATACTTCCCTGTTGATTACAATGAAGTGTTCTTCCAATCCTTTTGCATCACGAGAATTGATGTTCATGGTTTGTTCTTCATATTTCAAAAATATATTATCCCACATGGTGTTACCATGTTGTTGTGCACCATCGATACAATCTTGGGTAAAATAAACATAATTACGACAAATGCATTCATCCTCTATCAGTGTGTATTTTGCACCACGAACTTCGGTTTTTCTAGCTTTGCCTTTCTCTTGACTTTGAGATTGTGAATCCATATTACAAGAAATGAAAAGAATTGTAGAGAAGATTGAGAAATTCTAGAGAGATTTAGAAATTCTGGTGTGAGTTGATATTAAATTTAAATTAGGTATTCATAGGGGGAAATACTAGCCGTTGAATGAAGATCTGGTGACCGATGTTCTGAGAGTCGAGCATGAGCTTGACTAGCGCTGGCGGTTTAATGACTAGCGAGCGCTGGCTTGACCATCGAGCGATGCACACTCTATCGTGTATGCCTATATGTTATTCCAGACATATTGGCATATGAGTTTGGAAGTTTGGCATGCCTATAATGGGTGCATATATTGCAAACATTAGTGTTTGGCATACCCATAGAAATAGGCCTAAGCATTGGGAGAATCAATTATTTGCTTTCTTTCTTCCTCCTCCTTCTTCTTCTTCTTCTATTTCAACTCTCCTTGTAAAAGATAGATTTTGTTTTGGTGAGCCGAAGAAAATGGCGAGTTCTTCATCATCTATAGACTTGGAGAATGTGGAATCTGCTAGTCTCGTGACTGAGCTTCTTCGTCGTATGAAGTGTTATACCAAACCTGACAAACGTCTTATTCTCATCGGTATTCCCCCTCTCTCTCTTTATTTGTATGCAGTATGCACCTTTCTTTCTTCTGTAACCTTATTTTTTCTTAAGTTTTTCTAATTGAGAAAAGGTTGTGAATTGGTGAAATATAGGTGTTTGATTTGTAGTTGTAATCGTAATAGCTTATGTTGATGCATGTTTTTTGAGGATTATAGAGCTTTGTAATGTGGGTTAGTTTGTTTATGTGGATTATGTCTGAACCAATTAAAAAAATTGTAGCTTTTTCAGTTGTAAGCTAGGGTTTTTGATGGATCACTGGATCCAATTGCATCTTGTTGACGATTGCTGGGTTTTGGATTATGGGTTAGTAGTTTTTGTGAATTTAACTACAAGGGATCTTAAAGTATGTCTTTTTTTACCTTGAGAGCCTTTTCTTTTTTCTTTTTATTTTTAAATGGGGATCTAGTTTTGAAGATAATGCGAACCTTATGAGGATTATTGTATATTAAGAATTGAAGCTCAGACAATCTTAAAAATTGCATTTTTTTTAGGCCGACCAAAATTGCTTAGATTTTAGCCTTTTTAGGTTAGTATTTGGTCTTCCTGGGTCAGGGAAAGGTACTCAGTCACCTATTATTAAGGATGAATATTGTTTGTGTCACTTAGCAACTGGGGATATGCCAAGAGCTGCTGTTGCTGCTAAGACACCTCTTGGAGTTAAGGTTAAAGAGGCCATGGACAGAGTGAGCTTCTTTTCAAACTGTCTCACCTTGGCACAAGATACACATCATTTTCCAGTTTATCTTCTATATTTTGTGATTATTAATCTAATGCATCCCTCATCACTCCATTTAAAATTTTCAGGGAGATCTTGTTTCTGATGACTTAGTTGTTGGCATCATTGACGAAGCAATGAAGAAACCATCATGTCAAAAAGGGTTCATTCTTGATGGGTTCCCACGAACAGTAGTTCAAGCAGAAAAGGTCTTATCTCTATCTTATTCTTGTCCCTTCTTTTCTCTATTTTGTAATGACTTTTTTCCATTTACTTGTCCAAAATAGTTTTTCATCGGCAGCTAGTCACTCCATTTTTATTTTTTGGTGCAGCTTGATGAGATGCTTGGGAAGCAGGGAGCTAAAATTGACAAAGTGCTGAACTTCGGGATTGATGATTCCATCTTGGAGGAGAGAATTACTGGTCGGTGGATCCATCCTTCAAGTGGTAGGAGCTACCACACAAAATTTGCACCCCCTAAAATTCCCGGTGTTGATGATGTAAGTATATCTAACTCTCCTCTTCTTTTACTTAAGTTTTTTTGTTTATTACTGTTGGAATCTGTTATTTATGCCATATGGTGATACTTTTTCCTGCTTTCCACACACGTTTGAGTTATCTAACATTTGATGCACATCTAAACTTTTCCACTTGTGTTTTTTTATCCAAGGATAATAGCGAATAAAAATTAAATCCCATCGTCTTAGAAGGCATGCTAACTACAAGTGGAGTTAATTTGCTTGTTATAAGATTCATCTGCTTCTTTTGGAAACAACTAATCCAGCTTTTTTCACTAATAGACTGGTCACTGAGTGGTGTTATTGAGTTAATTTGGCTTGTATTCTTACGGAAACACCTATTTACCTGAAGGTCACTGGAGAGCCTTTGATTCAGAGGAAAGATGATACTGCAAAGGTTCTCAAATCGAGGCTAGAGTCATTCCACAGGCAAACCAAGACGGTAAGCAGACTTTTCTTTTTAAATATGTTCTTACCAGTTTGAGTTTGTTCTTAGGGGAATCTAAAGATTTTTTTTTCCACATTGAAAGATTTACTCTTTAATTCAAGTAGTCTTCATTCAATAAAATCCCCTCTTCAAAGCTAGTTGTTTTATTACTTGTACAATACAATGTTGTTACAAGATCCTGTTGTTTCTTCTCTTCTTTACAAAATTGTTAATGATCATCTGTGCATTTAAACTTGTCAGGTTATTGATTACTATGGGAAGAAGGGTGTTGTTGCTGCACTTCATGCCGAGAAATCTCCAAAAGATGTGACTTCAGAGGTTCAGAAGGTACTCTCTTGACAAGTGAGCTCTTGCTGTTTTTAACTTGATGTTCATCTTATGCGAGTCCAATTTATTTTTGACTATTTTTCAGTTATATTTGAAATTAACAATCAAACATTTTCAACACTCCAAGAGAGTTTTAGAGAGGGAGAGGGAGGGATGAGGACAGTAGAATTGTCGAGTCATAAGTTCTGCCTAGTTGAGCAGTTACAAATCAATCTATCATTTTGGCTAATGTGATTTTTTCTGGATCCAATTTTTATTTTCTTTGTTTTTAAAAATAAATTGCAGTCGTATATTTGTGAGTTAAGATTATTTCAGTTGCATGTGTTTTCAGAAAAAACTCTCATGACCAAGTTGTCCATATACGAAATGAAGCTGGCCAAATATTGATTCTTTGGAGAATGAGATTGCTCAGTTGCAAACTGATATGGATGTTCACCGAGATCGCATTGTTGATATTCGTGCGATGTTAGATAAAGCTAAGCAGGTGGCTGTAGCTTTCTCGGATGAGATCATGCTGCTCCGAGCTCAAAAAGATGGGCTTATTGAGTGGCAGTCCGATCATCTGCCCCAGCTAGCGCAAGCAGAGGATGATAGAGAAGAACTTGCTCTTCTCAAGCGAGAGTTTGTCCATCTTGAGAAGGAGCGCGATATATATATGTTAACATGCCCGGCTGGTAGGGGTGAGCAAAAAATCCGGAACCGCGGATTTCATCCGCAACCGTCCGCAAAATTGCGGGTGAAACCCAAACCGCAAGATTTATGGGCCGGACACGGGTGAGATTCTCAAATCCGCAAAGTTTTGCGGTTTGGTTGCGGTTGGACTTTCAAATCCGCGGATTCACCCGCACCGTAGGACAATAAGGGATCCATGAGTATCATCTTTGTCATCTCCGTTTTTAGGACTTCCAGTGGTAGCGTCAACACTTGGAATGCAATTACATTCATCAAAACTTGGTACACCACTTTTGGTAACATAATTTTATCCTTTACATTACAACGTCTTCTGTGTCCCCGGCACTAAGTGAACAAGATGGGCCGCATGCCAGATTTTATCCTTTACATCATCCGTTGAAAATGGGGCGCATGCCAGATTTGGAATGATAGGTTTTTGGCTCCCGGCAACAATAGCAATACCAGTTGTTCTTATGCTTCTTCTCATTAATCTCTTTAATCTCATTGTTTGTATCATTTCCTTTTTTCTTTTCTTTTTGGAATAAATCCGTGGTTAATCCGCATCCGGACCGCATCATCCGTTGATCCGCGGATATCAAATCCGCGGGTGATTGGGCCGGACACGGTTTGATTTTCTAAATCCGCAACTTTGACGGTTTGGACGCGGGTGATCCCTAATCCACAATCGTCCGTCCGTTGCTCACCCCTACCGGCTGGTGATGCTGCTATAACATTTATTGAAGCACAAATTAGTGCTTTAGATAATCAAAAAGCCCAAGTGGAACAGACCTTAGCTTCTGTTTTAGTTGAACATGAAGGTTGCCTATTAATGTTGATGGTGGTTTTTAGTTCATGGATGAAATTGTAAAACCCTGTATTTAATGCGCCATTGCTCTGCAAAGAGGTTGAGCCATTTAAAAGTGATGAGTGCTCAAACCTCTCAACTTACATATGTATTGAGCAATTCAGTATATTCAATCCTCCATCGCTCTGGAAAGAGGTTGAGCCATTTAAAAGTGATGAGTGCTCAAACCTCTCAACTTACATATGTATTGAGAAATTCAGTATATTCAATGAAATTTATCCAGAATGGTGCGTGTAGCAGCAATCCCAAATATTCTATGAATTTTATTCCCCACCGGCATTATTCACTAATGCACTGACATGCATAGTATTTTCCTATGCAATGTTCCCAGCCGGGCTCTCAATATTTCCATGACATAACGATTAATGTTCACTCGCAACAGAGTAGCATGAATCTCCCGAAGTGTTGATAGACACATTTTTGTGTCTGAATTGTCCTCAGTGACTCTATTGTTAGTGCTTGATTTTATACTTATTATGGTGTTTTTATGTTTATTTAGGTGTTTTTGGAGAAATACACTTGTGTGGAAAAAGTTGCTCGAAAAGTGCTTTTTGGACCCCGGAGAAAAGTACTAAAGGCGCCCTCAATTTGGATAAGGGGCATCCCAGGGTACCCAAGATGATAAAGGCACCTGACTTTTGGATCGGGGCACTCCATCTTTAACATTTCAAATTCTATTTTTGGCGGGAAATCATGACAGCAGAAGAACATAATTAGGGCTTGCAATTTGAGCTTGTTTCAGTGAGATTAAATGGCTGGAATTAATTGGGTTTAACTCTATGGTCTAAACAAGGTTGGTAATGTTGCCAGATTCGTCTAATTTGGGCTACAATCACGCGTGGGAGAAAACATGGGAGTACGTGCTGAGAAGATATTCTCCATTAAACCCGAGCAGAGTTGGTGAGATTTTCATGCTGTATTTGTTTGATATCGAGCTTTCACGGTCAACAGGAGGTGGTAATTGCTTCAGGTTCGATAATGGTGAGATGATTCTTCGGTTGGAACAATTCAGGGAAAGAATATTTGATCGAGATATTTTTGGGAAGTTGGCACAAGTATGAGTGCGCGTGTTGGAAGACTCAAGCTAGCATTTGGATCATGACTAAGTTAAAAAGGGATAATATACTAACTGCAGACGCGTGAGAAAGAAATGAATGAAAAGAAAATCTCGTAACATGCAGCAAATTAAATAGAGAATATATGGAGTCATTACAAGTATTTTGGAGAGTTGTTGGGTATAAATAGTGTTCTGGAGATCATAGAAGAGGGATGGAGAGTTAGGGTAGAATTTGGAGAAGTTTAGAGCATCACAGAGTCGGGAAGATCACTTGCAGGAAAATTTTTTTCTGCTGGTGTAGTGAAGAACATTAGACGCTACAGGACTGTCGCTGTTTCTACAGTGTCAGTGACAGTTTCTTTATATCGTTCTTTGTAACAGCTAGTTTGTAACAGAAATAAGTGTTACAAACTCGGTTTTTAATAGTTTTTCTCCATTTCATTATTTGTAAACACCCTTTGAGCAATGAAATCAAATTTTGAGCGTGTTTTCACCATGCGAAGATAGAACCCTTCACTGGGACGACGGAGGAAGCCGAATGTTATACATGGGTAATTTTAATTAATTCTTTTTATGACTTTTGCACTAATTAAAATTGAATTATGATTTTGATTAATTAGTTGTCATTTCATTTGATGGGTCATGCTTGCTTAATTGTTTTGATGTCCCATGCTTAGGATTTATAATTGATATTTTGAGAATCTACCTTGGAAAAAATAAGAGTTTATGTTTTTATTTGTTGAGCGATAATTGTTAAAAGAATTAATATTTGAACCTTTTGTTATGAGTTTGGCCGAATCCTGAGTCCCAGCACATCTCTTCATCTTGTGACAATATTTTTGTGTATATTTTTCTTTTATTTTAGTTTATTAAATCCTAAAATCAATTTCAACAAGTCCGAGTGAACGACAACCTTCTTACCACTATCTAAAATTCGATCAAGTGTCAGTATTGAGACCTGCATGAAAACACTCATATAGGCTACACCACTCTCTGACAAAGAGGTCAACATATTTACACACTTTTTAATTAAAAGTTAGCGCTATCGAACACGTTTAAATTCCTTAAGTGAAATCTGGACTGTCTATACCAGTCTTAAAAAGCGATCATGGCCACACGATTAAACAAGCTTAGCCTCTTCCCAATCAAACTAGGCGATCTACATGACGTCCACCGGCGGGCCCACTAGCATCCCAGCCGATCGGATTCACTCTAGTTCACCCGCAGTTCCCTTGAACGTTAGCCAGAACATGGGTGATCGCGCTATTGAAAAGGGAGCTCAAACGAGCTAAGACCGACCATAACGGTCTCAAATTCATCACATCCTCCCAGCTTAGCTAGCCTAGTTGGATGGTTTAGATCTTCCTTCGAACGATCCAAGAGGTGTTGGTGTATTCACCGGCGACCCAATTACATCCCTAGTTGATCGACCTGCCCATGGAAAGCCTAGAGTGCATCAAACCGATCACTCAAAGTAGGGTAAACATGCTATTTCGGAAACCCTAAAATCGCGTTGCGGCGCGCTTCTGCCGCAAATCGATCACGTCCGTCCATCTTCGCCAGCCAAGTTGAATGGCTTAGATCTAATTTTAGGCGGCCCAGAAGATATCAGCGTGCTCATTGGCAACCTGCATTTACATCTGGCCAATCGGCATGCTCAAACTAGCACCTAGTGATTTTAATCGTTTGCCCAAAGTAGGGCGATCAAACACGCTCTTTAAACCCTAAATTGAGTCAGCGAAATTACACAACTGCCGAAAATTGATCGTGACCGCCCATCTTCGCCATCCTAGTCGGACGACCTAAATCCAATTTTAGGCGGCCAATGAGATGCGGGCAAGATCGCCGGCAACCTATTTTTATGTATACTCAATTGACTTGTCCAAACCAGTGACAAACACCCCAAACTGTTTGGCCAAAGATAGGTTGGTCGCGCGGCTTTAAACCCTAAAAATCAATCAGCGGCAATGTACAACTGCCGTAAATCATCTCGTCCATCCAACTTCGCTAGCCTAGTCGGATGGTTCAGATTTATTTTCAGGAGGCCAACAGGGTACGCTGTGATCATCGTCCACCCCTCTTCCATAGGGAGCGATCGACCAAGTGGTAGCTCACCCATAGGGTTCCCAAACGATTGCCAAAAGGTGTCCGATCATGCTACCCTTTCAAGACATTCAATTCACGACTAATTTGAACGAGCTCTAAAACAACGATGTTTTCTGCACATCGATTATTTTCAGCTGCTTGTTTAAAAGCGATGCTTTATATACATCGATCATAAGCGATGTTTTATAAATTTCACACATAATTTATTATTTGACCTAAAAGCACTATGTGCTGCTTTTAGCGGCGAGTCTCACGACTTCACCCATTTACTCGAGACTTCAAACATGCCACAAACTGGGGGATGCTCACTGGGGTATTGGTCTGGTAGTTTACAGCGTACAGCGTGCAACGCGCCCATTACGAGAAAGTGTCAGGAAAGGATAGACAGTTAATAGCAATGGGATGGAAACGTGGTGATCACCACCACTTTACACAGCCCTACTTCTCCACTACTTAACTGCCTCCACTTTCTACGAGATCAGGGATGCGCTCAATGACTTATATAAATAGGATTTCAACCTATTTCAACAAAGAACACAAGTGATCAACACAGGTATCCAGAAACCATATTCTGATATAATTCATAAAACATCCACACCTTCATAATTCAATATTCTGATCTCAAACACCTTCTTCGCTTCCCTCCTTAAGATCAACCTTTCTCCTTCACTTTTTGACCAAATTGAATCTGGAACAACTATTTCTTGGTTTAGTCCAGAGTCTTACATATTGATCTCTCGAATCTAAAAGTACTCCCGTGCAGTGCATTTGTTTAGAGTTTGAATTCGTTTCTCATCAACACACCCAAATTTACCAAAAACAACAGAATCATATTTTACCCCAAAACAATTAGCAACTTTTGATGTAATATATTTCATTCTTTTTGAAATTTCCTTCAGATTAACCGTCTCAATTTTCTATCTTGCAGAGTTGGAGAGGAAGTTAGAAGAGGTAAAGGGAGAGAAGAAAAATCTTGATGATGAGCTTAATGACTTGGTGAATCGCCATGAAGAAGAGATGGAGGCTGAGCGTGCTGATAAGCAGAAGAAAATGAGCAATCTACATGATGAGTACAAGGTCAAAATGAAAAATGCATGTAAGGCTGCCATCCTTCGTGAGATTCAAAGAGTTGCTGCAGCAGATGCTGCTCTTGCTCCTCCCGAACCTGCCGAGCCCGACTCCGAGCAATTTTCTCCTGGTGCAGCCGAGGGCGAGGATTGGATGGATACTGAGCAAGATGCTCCTGGTGATGGACAAGCTTAAATTCATCAGTTTGCTTTCTATTTTAGGTCTTGTTTTTTAAGAACTCTTTATTCTCCTTTTCTTTATGTTCAAGCCTCATGCTGTTTTCCGAGGTGATGTTTAAAAGTACTGCTTGATTGGTAAGTCCTCGTGCTCCTTGCGAGGCAATTTTTAATGGTTTGATTAGTTGGTATGCTAACCAAGTCCTCTTCTATTTTGGAGGCATTATTTTGCTAATCATTTTTTGGTAAGTCCTCATATGTGGGAGGCAATGAATACTTTCTTTTGAAGTAGTTGTTGATATGGGTGATAATTTCCTTTATTTAATTATATCACATGATGTGTTTATTTTGGTGGCTATAAGGAAGTTTTTGTGTGTACTATCGGTCCAACCATGGGTGACAAAGCCAAGGAGTGGTCAGTTTCTTAACTGGATAGGGAATCTCTTACGGTGTTGGTTTTTGAGTATGGCATTGGCACATTTCCTTTCTCGTCTTAGTATTATGCCTTCATGGGCTTGGTTCTTTAATAGTGTCCAGTTTAGGTTACACTTTCCCCTAGGTTAAGTGATCATCTGTTTGGGTCACTCCTTTTTTAACCATTGTTTGGAGGGTGATATCTCGGTCAAGTGATTCTTGCCTTAGACATAGACAAGTACCTAAATTTTGGCTGGACATTATCCGATTTCATGATCGTGATGGCATTACCCCAGGTCTATTTCCATCTTAGGTAGCTTAGTATGTCCCCTGCTTCATCTTATTTATTGAGGTTAGATGGTATTGCCTTAGGTCTATGTGTATGTCTTAGGAAGCTTAGGTATTTTTCCCGCATCATTCGTTGTAGAATGGAAGGTGTGGCTAGCACCGTGCCATAGTCTTGATGGACTTTGATTATGATGTAATTATGGAATGATTATTCTACATGCAAGTGGAAAAAATTGAAAAAAGAAAAAATTTGACATAAAAAATCATACGCAAACGAATAATCAAACAAAATAGATAATAAAAAGAAAAAAATAATCAAAGTAAATAAATAATGAGCGAACAAAAAGAGGAATTCTATTATTCTCAAAAGGGGGTTTATAAGCCCTTAGTACATTCATGTAAGGTTTCATGACCTTTTACAAGTAAGGATTCAAACCCTATTTTCATAATTTGACCTTCTAAGCGATAGGGTGTTTAAGCAATGTATTGCTTTAGATATTTGATATTCCAGGGGCGTTCTAGTTCTTCCCCATTAGGTTTGAGAAATTTGTATGCTCTGTCACCTGCTTTGACGATGACTGTGAGTGGACCTTCCCATGTGGGTGCAAATTTTCCCGATTCGCGCTAGTATGGCGGGATCTCGCGCCAAACTTTATCTCCTGGGCTAAATTGCCTCTGATAAACACGTTTGTTGTATTCTCGGGCTAACTTCTGATGGTAATTTTCAATTCTTTGAAGAGCTATTTCTCGGTATTCCTCGAGATCGTCTAGCTTAGCGAGCATGTCTGAGGTTAGGTTCTTTTTCTAAGCATCGGTCTTAGTCGTTGGGATCATCGCTTCGGTCGGTATGATAGCTTTCGTACCGTATGTTAGAGCGAAGGGGGTCATCCATGTTGCCTCTCTACGTGTAGTATGATAGGCCCATAGAATATTGTGTATTTGTTCGCACCAGCTATCCCCATGTCTTTCCATCTTATTTTTGAGCATGTCGGCGATGGTTTTATTAGTGGCCTCTTCCTGGCCAATACTCTCGGGGTAGATGGGTGTAAATTTGTTTTTTCTGATCTTAAAGCAGTTAAAGAGGAGATCGATGTTTTTCCCTCGGAGTTGGTCTCCATTGTCTGTGACGATGGCAGCTGGGATGCCGAAGCGACATATAATGTGCTCAAAGAGAAATTTAAAGACATCATGGTCTCTGATGTGTCTGAGGGATCTACCCATTTTGTGAAATAGTTCGTGGAAACAATCAAGTATTTCCTCTACCCTGTACCAGCTCGTAGGGGCCCAACGATGTCGACTCCCTACTTGGAAAATGTCCAAGGGCTTAGTACAGAGTTTAAATCCATTAAAGGAGCATGCCTTCATTTACCAATTTTTTTTGCATTCTAAGCATAGTTTCGCCATTTGCTTCGAGTCTTCATTCATGTGAGGCCAAAAATATCCTTGTAATCTGGATTTATGAGCTAGGGATATTCCCTCGCTATAGTTTCCTGCGTAACCGTAATGTATTTATTTTAATATTCCCGACCTTCAACAAAGGAGAGGTATCTAAATAAGGGTCCCAAGTATGACTGCCGATATAGTATGACCTCCCTAAGTTGGTAGTTTCCTGATCGTGATATCACTTTGTGTGCAAGCTTTTGGTCACTTGGGAGATCGCCATTGGCTAAGTACTTTATGATCGGGGTTCTCCAATCGTCATCGGGCAGAGCTTCTTGGCTCGTTCCTACATTAAGGATTTCCATGTCTCCTTCTATGGGTATGGAAGGAAGTATCCCTCTCAATCCTTACAGTTATAGCCTCTGGATCTGTCGTCATGGAGGCGAGGAAAGCCAAAGCATCTGCGTTCCTATTATTTTTCCCACACAGGTGCTGAAAAGTGATGTTTGGTATCTTCATGATATAGTGTTTGGCGAGTTGAAGATATCGCTGCAAACATGCATCAGAGGCTTGATATATACTCCATCTATTTGTCGTACAACAAGATACGAGTCACTTGTAAGTCTCACGTCATTGATACCAAGTGCGATTATTACTCGAAGAGCATGTATGACTACCTCATACTCGGTTATGTTATTTGTGGATGGGAATTCTAACCTCAGGCTATAGATGATCCTTCGGCCTATCGGAGTCGTGAAGACCATTTTGATGCCAGATCCTTCCGAGTTACATGACCCATCCACAAAGACTTCCCATCGCCTTGGGTTTTCTGAACGAAGTAGTTCAGGTGGAACTTCTAGCTCGTCCTCCATTCCCGAGATTTCTTCAATCTCATCGACATCGTCTAGAGGAAAGTCCGCTTAGAAGTCCGTAATGACTTGGGTTTTTATTTCAGTTTGGGCTTGGTATTTTACCCCGAATTGCTTTTTCTGGGCTCCCCATTTGGAGATTTTTACTGCTCTGTTGGCATGGTCTAAAACAGATTCTATTGGAGATTTTGTAATGACAGTCAAAGTGTGCGCATGAAAGTATGTCCGCAACTTTTGTGTCGTGTAGACCAGGGATAGTACGATCTTTGAGTAGTTTTTCTCTGCAGATGTCAGAATTTTGCTTATGAAGTAAATATGCTTCTCTACTTCTTTGTCTATGAGAGTTAGTACCGCACTGATCGAAGTGTTAGTCGCCGACAGGTAGATATAAAGATCTTCGTCTGGATCGGGCTTATGTAGAATCGAAAAAGTGGCCAGATGTTCTTTGGTATTTTGGAATTCTTCCTCGCACTCAGTGCTCCATGAGAATTTTTTGCCTTTTTTCAAAGTATTGAAGAAGTCCTTACATTTGTCGGACGATCTAGCTATGAACCTTCCCAGGGCTGCTAGCCGACCATTTAATCTCTGCATGTCTTTAACTGTTGCAAGCGAGGGTATCTCTAATATGGATTGCACCTTAGAAGGGTCGACCTCGATGCCCCGTTTAGTGACCAAGTATCCCAAGAATTTTCCCGAGGTTACCCCAAAAGCACATTTTTCCGGGTTGATTTTCATGTTAAATTTCCTCATTTGTTCGAAAATTTCTTTGAGATCGTTAGCATGGTCCTGTGGGAGTTTTCTATTGACGAGCATATCATCCACATATACCTCTATGGTTTTATGTATCCAACCGTCGAACATTTTTTCCACCATTCAATGATAAGTCGTGCCAGCATTCTTTAGTCTGAATGGCATCTTAGTATAACAATATAGACCTCGGGGAGTGAAGAAGGCAGTATGCTCTTGATCTTACTCGGCGAGGGGGATTTGGTTGTAGCCAAATATCTGTCCATTAGAGATAACAATCCGTATACAGACGTTGCTTCTATGAGCTGATCGATATTGGGAAGTGGAAAACTGTCATTCGGGCAGGCTTTATTAAGATCGCTGAAATCAGTGTGGCGGAAAGAAAGAATATGAATATTCAATAAATGGACAGAGTGATGCTTCACAACAAAAATATACCACTAACCTTCTGGGGGGAAGCTGTCTTCACAACTTGTTATCTCATAAATAGAGTTTATCTAAGATCAAAAACTTTAAATACCCCTTATGAGTTATGGTATGGAAGAAAACCCAATCTAAGCTATTTAAGGGTTTTCATAAGCAAATGTTATATACTTAAGGACAAATAACATACAGGAAAATTTGATTCCAAAAGTGATGAAGGAATCGTTCTTGGTTATGCCTCTGATAGTCATGCCTTCCGAGTATATAATCTTCGAACAAAAGTCATGATGAAATCAGTTAACGTAGTTATTGATGACATTAGTGACTTTCTTCAAGACAATCATATTGATGCGGAACTTCCTCCTTCTGAAACTTTTAACAAAGAAAAACAGATCAAAAATGAACCAACAATTGTTCCTACCATTTATGACATAAATGATAAAGATGACAATGACAGTATAGTTGAGCATCCCAACGATACTGAAAGTGAATCCACATGAAAGAAATTCTACAGATGATATCATTGGAGATGCCAATGCCAGAGTTATGAATCAAAAGGAACTTTAGAATGTTTGTCACAGTACATGCTTTGTTTCTTCAATAGATCCAAAAAGTATAGAGGAAGCTCTTAATGATCCTTCTTGGGTAAACTCGATGCATTAGGAGCTTCATCAATTCGAAAGGCAAGGAGTTTGAGAACGTGTTTCAAAACCAGATGACGTCAACATCGTAGGAACTAAGTGGATTTTCAAGAACATATCAGATGAATGCAAAACTATTATTCGAAACAAAGCCAGACTTGTTGCTCTAGGATATTCTCAAATTGAAGGTATTGATTTCGATGAAACTTTTGCTCATGTATCTCGTTTAGAATCAATTATATTTTTACTTGCATATGCCTGCAATCTTAAGATAAAGATATTTCAAATGGACATTAAGTCTACATTTCTTAATGGATACTTAAAAGAGGAAGTGTTTGTTGCTCAACCTAAAGTATTTGAAGATCCATCATTTCATGTTCATGTCCTTAATCTCAAAAAGGCATTATATGGCTTAGAAAAAGCTCCAAGAGCTTGGTATGATAAGTTAACATGCTTTTTACTTCAAAAATGATTCTCTAGAGGTGGTGCGGATAAGACTCTTTTCACCAAATGGAATGAAAAGAATGCACTTGTTTCAC
Source organism: Papaver bracteatum (assembly GCA_023529315.1). Lineage (NCBI taxonomy): Eukaryota > Viridiplantae > Streptophyta > Magnoliopsida > Ranunculales > Papaveraceae > Papaver > Papaver bracteatum. The sequence goes on from JAJJWX010003419.1 coordinate 4,031,137, forward strand.
AAATTTATGTGGATGATATCATCTATGGATCCACCTCAAAAATTCTCACCGAGAGTTCCTAAATCTTATGAGTGGGGAATTTGAGATGAGTAATGTTGGAGAATTATCATACTTTTTAGGCAAATTCAGCAGCAAAAAGACAATATTTTTCTATCACAAAAAATATATGCCAAGAATTCAGTTGAGAAATTTGAGCTAGAGGGTACATCTCCTATGGCAACCCCAATGCCAACCACTGGAAAGCTTCAGTCTAATCCAGGTGAAAAGTCTGTAGACCAGAAATTGTACCGATCCATGATAGCCAGAAATTGTACCGATCCATGATAAGAAGTCTGTTATACTTGACTACAACAAGACCAGATATTGCTTTCAATGTAGGATGTTGCGCTAGGTTTCAAGAAAATCCTAAAGAATTACATCTAAAAGTTGTGAAAAGGATCATAAGATATGTCAATGGTACCTTAGATTATGGTCTATCATATTCAATGGATATGAATAACAGTCTTGTTGCCTACTCCAACGCTGACTGGTAAGGATGTGTAGAAGATTGCAAAAGTACATATGGTGGTTGTTTCTATGTTGGTCGAAACCTTGTAGCCTAGAACAATAAGAAACAAAACTCACAATCTCTCTCAACATGTGAAGCGGGATACATTGCTGCTAGTATTTGTTGTACTCAACTTCAGTGGACGAAGCATATGCTCATTAACTATGGTATAAATATTGCAACTATGAATATTATTTGTGATAACTCAAGTGCTATCCTTCTAACATTAAATCCAGTTGAACATTCTCTTACTAAACACATAGATATTAAATATAATTTTATTCGAGAATTGTATGAGAATGAAGTCATTAAACTAGAATATGTTCCTTCTGAACGTCAACTAGTTAATATTCTCACAAAGCCATTAGACCGTGCAACCTTTGAAAATATCAAGAAGTCTATTGGTATTGTTAAAGTACATTGATACATTACTTTTCGGTTTTAAATTTTTCTATTGGCACATATTAGTTAAAACCTACTCAACCTTTCTCTCTTAAAGGTTGCTTTTGTTGTTGTTCTCTTGTTCTTGCCAGAGGATGATAACACACTAGGGGAGAGTTCATATTTGAGCTTGCGCTCAATGATATATCTTTCTGGGGAGAAGAGGCTGCAGAAATTGAGGTAACGATTTTATTTGTTAGTTAATCGTTTTTCTTGTTTAAGAAAAGCCTGTTTGTATTGCATATATATTACTTTTGCTTAACAAAACGTCGGTGCGATTGGTATGTTTCATTATTGTGTATGGATTGCTTTATATGATTCAATTGTTTCCGGTTAAGAAAAAGTGTGTCAATTTATTTGGCTTATGGTTTGGTATCTTCTTTATTGTTGGGTATCATGTGTTTTTTCTTAACGAAATTCGGTGCAATTGCGGTGCTGCAATGTTTATATTTGTTAATTACTTCCGATTAAGGAAAATGAGTTTGCAAGTCAATTTGTTTTGGTTTGTATCTATTGTTTTTGGCTTAACAAAATTACGGGATCATTTTTTTAGTCCAATTGATTCCGGAAAAGAGAAACTAAGTTAATTATGATCTTAATTAGACTTATCAATTGGAGGATTCGTTTACTCAAGTCTAATAGAATGCCTTGACAAGAAAAACTAGTTAACTAACCTAGTGTTTATCTTGTCTAAAGGGAAAGGTCTAAGTTATTGTCTGAATAACTAAAGCCTGATGAGAAAAATAAAGTTAATTTGATATTTATTTTGGTCTTAATTATCGAAACAAGCGATTGTACATACTCAATCGGTTCAACAATGGAATTAAGCATCTTAGTCTATTTGTTGGACTATAAGAAAAATTGCTTTGGGCAATTGTTTCCTTGATAACATATTGAAACTAAATTACTTTTGTATTTTCGGTTTTAATATTGGTTACTAAAATGGTATGTGAAACCTTCGTGCTTAACTCTTATAGGTTGTATACAAGTCTTTTATATTTGTAAGATCTTTTCGGTTTGTCCTTTATTTGCTCGAACCTTTGTCATTTTATGACAAAAAGGGGGAGAAATATATGGAGTAAACAAGTGATTTTTAATCACTAGGAAAGGAAAATTGTGCATAAACATTATATCTAACGAAAGAGTAAAGCATTGACTAGGGGGGGGGGGAACATATCATATTACTGAGTAGTATTTCATACTACAAATGGGGAATAACAAAGATGTTCGGATTGAATATTTATCTAGCTTGCCTTTAGGGGGAGTAACAGCTTTTGTTATTCAAATGTCAACAACGACATTTATTGATTGAATATATGTTGGTTATTATGCTGTTGAAACTTGGAATCAAGCATATGAAGAATGAGTTATTTTGTAAATCGTTTAGCTCCATATGTAAAGAGAGTTTTATCACTAAAATTGACAAAGGGGGAGATTGTTAGAGAATAGCTTAGTTGAACCCACCAAGCGTTAGTATGTCAAGTTTGGTTGCCATATTTTAGTATCAAAACTTATCTAGAGTCACTTGATTAAATACTAGAGTTAACTTCGTTTAGGTTAGACTAGAAAGTCTAGGAATGTTGAGACATACAAGTATTACTCTGAAGACCTGAAGAATGAGAAGAAGTAACGACTACAACGACGACATCATCCTTCCACTTGAGATTAGTAATATTGACTTGAACTTGTTTACATTCCTAACGTATCTTTCAAGTCGTGCTATATTGAAATCATAACATGTGAAGCTTGTATATAATACTCTAGTAGATAGACATGATCATAATAGTATGGTCATAGTATGCAAGGAATTATATTATGAAGTATAACGCTTATATTTTGAACTTCGTAGATATGACATTGGCATAATCTTATATATAGTTTTATGATTATATGTATGGGTTAATAGTGAAGATTTCATCTAGGGAACAATGTTTTACATTTGTTTAAAGGAAGTAAGTTTGTGAACTTTGTTTCATGAATTGAAAGGGAAATCAATAGGTATATTGGTCCGACTATTCATTCAATATTCTTTGATGATCAATATGTGTGAGTTGGTGTAACCGATCCTCACTAATCACCATGAGTGTAATTGGTGTGACCGATTGTGCTAATTGGTGTGATCGATCATAAGAGGTTGTGTGACTGATTCTTGTAATTGGTATGACCGATCCTAGTGAATGGTGTGACCGATCGCAAGTAGGTACCATTGTTTATGGGTAAAAACTACTTCTGCTAGTTTTTGTAATTTGATCGGTTGTCAGCCGACGCAGAAATAAATTCACTTTCCTACTTCCTAAATTAAAGTAGTATGCAATAAGAAAGAGTTCGTATCCACGGAGAGGCTATTGTTGTTATACAAATTTTCAGTTTCTTAGTAACCAAAGGGGGGATGTTGTTTTATCAAAGCAATAAAAATAAATTGAAAGCAATAAAGTATGAAAATAATCAATATGGAGAAAGTATTGGTCACGTGATAGATTCATTCACAAACACATATTTTCATCAATGACTAGAATTGAAATTTAATCTCTCATTTACTAAAAGTCCTAGGATATCTTGATCGCAAGAATATCCCGCTAATTCCCTGATTTCATCACAACCACATTAAAAGATGCATATGTGAATTCTTCCTAGAAAGCAACCTAAAGTGTAAAAGCAAATTAGATTTAACTCCCTAGAAGCAATAAGCTATATGGAATAAGACTAATCAAGGCAATCGAAATGTGTAAAAGCACTAAATCAATTTAACCCAAGTTATGATTCATATGTGACTAGTAGGATATATCTCTACAAGCACTACCCACATTTATGCTACTTAGAATCAGGGATGAACAACGTTTTCGTATTGAAAACCCTAATATAGCTCTAGAAATGAATGCAAATCGGATTGATTCCGGACTCAACCAAATAAACAATCAAATCATATATCAAAATCAACAATGAATCATAAACAGTAAAATATTGAGACAAAACTACTTCATTGATTCCAATACTATTTGTGAAATCTACTTATTATCCCATAACCAATAATATGAAATTTAGCTACTCATGGTTTTTGAACTCAACATAATTATTATTAAAAATAAATTGAAGAACATAAAAAATAAATGGAAGCAAACCCTAGTCGCTGCTCTCCTCCAAAAACCCAGTAGAAAGATTCGTGATCAGATATATCCTCCCTTAAAAGAATATAAACTCTTCCTTTTATAGCTTTTCCAACTTTCCAAAATTAGGTCTTCAAAGCCCAAAGACCAATAGAAAGAAGTCCACCAAGGCCAGGAACCAAGTGTGAGAAACCCATGTGAAAATATGTCCCAAAAATATGCTCGCCGGAAAACTGGTGCACTGGTCGGAATCCGGTCACCGTCGTTGGAATTCGGCCACCGGAAAACTTTCTCCGATCACTTGAAGCATTAGAAGACGTCACCAGGCAAGTGCATACTCCCAGAAGCTCAACTCGATTTCTCTGCAATTCAAACATTCACAAAATACCACCTAAACCAATTCCTTATTCTTGCGAAAACGCACCCAAAAGCGCGACTCGTAGCTCATATATCCGTCTGCAAACTTCCATATCCGACTCATACCCCCCTCGCGATTCACTGAAATATTGCAATTCACACTTTAACTCCAGAAATCCGGCAACCCAAGCTAGTACCACCGACTCGCCATTTCTGCCCCGTTTTCGCATTGTTTCTGCATTTCAAACTCATCTCTTCCCTGTAACTACACACAGCCATTTCCATGTATAATCCAAGCATTCATCTTAATCACTTCGCTTCAGTTCCTGCGACACCAACCATCCCCTGCCGCAGATGCAATCACTTCACTCTTTATGCTCTCAGCAACCCAATCAACATTATCTCTTCTCAATCAACTCCATTTCTTGCCTTCCAAGCCAAGTACCAGCACACTTCAGTTATTTCAGATTCTCCATCGCAACGACGTATAACTCCCATACTCCTGCTTTAGTTGCAGAATAACCTACAACTACACCCTCAATAGAATTAGTAAAAACTCAAGAAGTTCTTGATGATGAATAATAATTTTCTTATTAATGTTCTCAATTGATCACAAAGAAGTATCTAAATGGAATTAGAATAGTTACAACTTTCTCTATTCTCTTTCCTCAAATATTTTCTAACACTCACTAAAAGAACCTCTCGAATTTTACCTTTGAACTCCTATTTATAGTAAAATTTATACAGTTGTTCATGAGTTACGAAGTATCGCAACTCATGCTCGCACAATTACTCCATCCTCGCAAAACTTCATATTTCTCCGCGTTTCTTCTATCATCGTAACATTTTATAATTCTTTTCTCCTTTATTTATTACGATACTCGTGACCTATTATCTTGCGATATTCAGTACTTACATCTTGCCTCTTCTCATGTCAATTTTTTGAAGAAGAAATGTCATGAGAATCCCTATTCTCGTAATTTTAGTGTAGTTATTACCACCCTTCAGATTCGCAACACGTCTTTTTACTTTTCCCTCATCTTTCTTACACGTTCCTTCGTAACCGTTCTTTTCAACCGTTCACGCTTACTCGTATTAATGAATTTTTATCTTCATCAAACTCTCTTATAAATATTATCCTTTGTTTTTGCTTTTTATTCTCTTACTCATCTTCTTCACTGCTTCTGCCTATGCAACCTCTTCTATTTTTCCTATTTTGCCTTTTATATTCAATGGCACCAAAGAAGAGAACTATTGAACAGCTTAATGCGGAACTTGCTGATAGAGACCTTATTCTTTCTGAGATTGAAGGTTATGATAATAAGTCTTCTCTCTGTGTGAAGCTCTTTACCAATTATGTTTGGGATGATCAGAAAGTTTTAATCTCACGAGGTCAAATCCTCGCAGGTCTTCCTCTTCCTCTTTATGATGTTAACTTTCCTTTATTCTACGAAATTATTTCCCACCCCAATTTTTCTTGTGCCATTTATCAATTGACTGGTGATTGCATTCGCCTCTTAGTTGAATTCGCAAATCGTGATGCTTTTGGGAAATCTTTATATTCAACTGATCTTAGAAAACCTGGGTTTGAGAATATAGAAATTTTTGCTGCGAATTATACAGTTGAGGGTTTCTTCAAAAATTACACACCAATTCCTGCGAGAAAAGAAGATAATCGTTGGGGTGTTCGTCTTCATCGTAAAGCCAATATCGCAGCAGATGATCTACTCATGCACGATATTGATTATGCTTCAGGAAATAATAAGACACCTCGTCGTTCTAATGATGAAGATTGGTATAAGTACCCTTTAATGTTATCAGGTTCTTATATTACTGGGATAATAGAACTTCCTGCGAATCTTCGTAACCGCTATTATCAACCTTGGGTTTTTAGAAATGTATGTATTTCCACTTTCTTATCTTTTTGTTACCCTTTAATTTCAAATGAGATAAGAAACACTCTTGTATTTTTATAAACAATATATTGTTGCCTCTGTTTCTTATCCTCATTTGAATTCACAGGTTCCACTTCTTCATGAGATTGCTGCGAGTGAAAATAAAAGTTCCACTTCTTCTAAAAGGCTTACTGCGAGGCAACAAACTCTTCGTTCTGCGAAGGTCTCTCAAGATTCGGACAGTCAAGATGATGCTCTTCGCAAAGGAAAAAGAAAACTTCAAGATATTGTTTACGAGAGAAAGAAAAAGAAGATGCTCTTAACCAAATCCCATTCCAATGTAATTTTCTATGATAAGGACATTGAGGAAGATCTTGGTGATGAAGATAATAAATTTCCTGAGAAGGACTTTAGTTCTAATTCTGATACCCTTTCTGACAAAGGAGATGATGATGATGTCGATGAAGGTGGGAATGAAGATTATAGCATCCCAGAAACTTTTGCCTCAGCAATGGTTAGCATTTCTGAGGCTTTCCTCCATTCTTCTCGTGGATTAGGGAATTCTCCTACAGCGAATGCTCGCAAACTTATTGCGAAGGCTTGTAAAGTTCCTACCGTTATTGACAATAATTCCCTCAAAGGAATTTCAAGATTCGTCTCTCCTGCTTCATTATATGCTTTAGGCAGCATGGTAAGTTTCTTCTCTATTCCTTGTTTATTTCCCTTTTTAATCAATTTATAACCCCTTTTTTCTTGTTTAGGTTGGAAGAGTTAGTTGTGCAGCTGCTTCTGATTGGGAAAGACGTCATTCTATTGCTGAGAAGAAAACTTTAAATCGTTGTAAGAAGTTAGAGGTTGAGAATTCAAGTCTTCGTCAGAAAATATAAGATCTAAATATTGATAACGTGGAGTTAATATCTCGTCACGAAGATAATTCACAATCTGCGAGCATCGCAATTGATAATTCTTCTCTTCTTGAGGAGAATAATCAATTAAAGCTTGAAATTTCTTCTCTTCGTGATGATAAGAAGCAACTAGAAGGTAAATTCCTTGCGATGATAATTATTTTGGTTACTTTTCCTTCATAATTTGCTAACCAATCCCTTAATTTCTTTTTTTTCTTGAGAAAATCTTGCGAAGATAAATAATAACTGGAAACTCTCCTTGCTAATCGTAATAAGAAAATTTCGACTTGAGATCTCAGCTTCTAATTTCCCAGCATAACCATAGTTTATATGTCAAGCGTTTTCGAGCTAAGATGACTCGCAAGATTTGCGAAGATAATGAAATTCCTCTCAAGAAGTACCATACACTCCTTTCGAAGAAATTCTGAAGATACTCCATATCCGGAAATTTCTCGAAAGTGAAGTTGAAGATGATAATGAAGTTGAAGAAGAAGATCATTTTGATGGGAACAAATCGCTTTGAAGAATAACTTCATTCTTTTTTTCTTTTGTATATACGTTACGTAACTTTTCCATAAAACACTTTCTTCTTGATTATGCTTTTAATCAATCAATCAATTTATTTTTCAAAGCTTAATTTGAATTAATCTTTCTTTGATGTTTATTTCCCTTATTCGCATAACTTGATCATGTGGAGAGAAATAATATATCTTTAAAGACTTAGCTTAGTATTCCATTTTCCCTTATTATGTTTCTTCAAATGATCAACTATCACTGGAAGTATTAGAATATCCTTCTGAATTTATCTTACGAATTTTCTTCTTATTGTGATTATGAATAAGAAATCTTCCCTTCAAAGTATAAGGAATATAAGCCTTTTGCTTTTTACGGAATGTTGCGAAGTAAATAATAAATCTCCCCTTGAAGTATAGAAAGTATGAAGTATATAAAATATGAAATACCTTTAAGAAGTATAAGAAGTATTAGAAGCATTCAATTTATGAAGAATTGCCCAATATATGAAGAAGTATAGAAAATTATTACTCATTGTATGAAGAAGTATAATAAGTACTTAACCTTCGCAAAATTAAATATCCGTTGAAGAAGTATAATAAATACGAGATATTCTTGAAGAATTATAAGAAGTATTCAACTTTTTTGGGGAAGTATTCAATATATGGAGAAGTATAAGAAGTATGTAATTCTCGTAAATATTTACGAATATGAACTTATCTGTATTTGATTGTTTATCAAAATCGCATCTTTTGTTAAGTCTTCATTAAAATTCTTCAATGATGTTTTCTTCTTTGATAGGTCTTCTTGTAAAAATTCTTCAATGATATTGACAAAGTTGTCTTCTTTTTAAAATTTCTTGATGTATATTCTTGTAAAATTTCTTCAATGATATTGACAAAGTTGTCTTCTTTTCCAATCTTCATAATGTATATTCACTGAATAATTTCTTTAGTGATATTGATGCAATAAATTTCATTAATTTCTGTGGTCTTATCATGCCTTCCTAAGTAAAGGTCTTATTTTGCCACCTCTTTTGTATTAATTATTTGCGATAATATGACAAGTCTGAACATTCTTGCGAACATACAATCTCGTGACATTATCGTCTTGCGATGAAATCGCAGGACGTTCTTACACTTTCATGCAAAAACCCATTGATCTTATCTTAACTTCTTTGTATAGTATTTTAGCCTCTTCAGGAATTTTTGCGACAATATGACAGGCCTAAACATTCTTGCGAACATAAAGCCCCATGACATTTCCGTCTTGCGATGAAATCGCAGGACGTCTCTACACTTTCATGTAGCGACCCATTGATCTCATCTTAACTTTATTATGTTCTGCGAGTTCTTTATTCTTTTCTTTCTTTCTTTCTTCCTTCCTTTTTTTTTTTTTTTTAGAAGGCTCGCAGAACTTCATTTGTTGCACAAATATGACAAGCCTTTATGTTTTCGCAAACAAGAAGCCTCGTGACATTTGCGTCTTATAACACTTATCAGCTCCCTAATGGAGGGTGCTGCCCTTTATCTTCCCCCTGATTGCCCCTTCAAGGAAGCGTACATCGACCATACAAGGTTAGCTCTTCCAATCGGTTACGCCAACAACCAGCTTTTGATCGCAACCTCTTATCCTTTTTGCCTATAGGGCTTATAGTTACGAGGTTGCACCCTATGGGGTATCTTTGGGCCAAGTGCATCATTTGCCAAGACTTGTCAAAAATGGCAGATGTGGTTCAACCTCACCCGGAACTCTTGACTCAACCGTGTACCTCGGCGCCTTGATCGTTTTCTTCACTTCTTGGGAAAGACAGTATGCCTTAGTCGCCCAACCTAAATCTTCTTACACCGCATTTTATATTGCGTAATGTCGTTAGATTAGGTGAGAATCCAAGGTGTCTAACCCGGATAGGTACCCCATTATTGGGTTGTACCCCAAAATTTTTACCATGTACTAAGGGCCCTTGGTGGTGTTCCGGTTACCCTTAGCCACGTTATAGGTACCCCCTTAAATGACGTACTTTAGGACTTTGCCTCTTACGAATTATAGCTTCGCGAACTAGGGTGTACGCCACAAAGGTTTGCCTGTATAAAATTTTCTGTGGCTCTCTTTCTTTTTTGGAGGCTGATCACAGATTGCGGTATTTTATTCGCAAATTAATGAAATTTTGAAAATTTGTACCTTTTTCCTAATTTCCTGCGAGCAAACAATATTCGTAAAATTTTATCATGAAATAAAAATTTTGTTTGGCCACATACCTCATTTTCACGAGCAAACATACTGATAAGCTTCTTTTTTCCTCGCAAATCACAATCCCTTATTATCGTAAATTTCTTGTATTATTATCATCGTAACTTTATTCTCTTTTTCCTTAATCTTCTGCCATTAAATTTTCACTTCTTTTCACAACCTTTGCTCTTTTTCTCCAATTTTCCTTCTCAGCAGTTTTTCCTTCGCAAACTTCTACTTATGTATCGTAACATTTCTTTCCCTCAGCCCAATCACCCTTGATAATTCCAATACCCTTCATATGAGGGAATTTTATGCACTGATGTAGAGTGGAAGCTACGCCTAGAATTCCGTGAAGCCATGGCCTTCCTATCAAAGCATTATATGGTGATTCAACATCAACAACACAAAACAGAATTTCAGTTCGCATTCCACTTAATGGAATTCGCATGCTCACTTCTCCTTTGGGCTTGTTGGCAGTTCCATTAAAACCATAAATTCTGTAAGTAGAAGGTATTAAATCTACATCTTTTCCCCCCATAGTTTTGTAAGCAGAATAGAAGAGGATATTGACAGAACTTCCCGTATCAATCAAAATCCTATTAAGACCAATTGACTCTTCCTCCATATCATCTTCGTTCTCCTCCATATTCATGTAGATTGCCAGTCTTACCACCAATGGATTATCATGTACTTCACAATCTTCTGGAATTTCAGTGGCTTCAAAAGAAATTTCACGTTTTTGCCAATCTTCAAGTCGTGAAATCTTTGCGATGTTCATTACTTCCTTTCCTTCACCATCCCTCGCATATACCCTACTTAACACATTATCATGAAAATCTTCAATGGTTTTATATGAATGAACAATGGAATTACAGAAAACATTCCTTTCTTTTGACCCCACTTCTATATGTAGGATTTCTTCTCCCTTTTCTTTTGTCGTGTTCTCCCTGCGAGTTATGGCTGGAGCCTGTGGTAATTGTTTGCGACGTATGTCGCTTAAGTAAAAATTGATTTAGTTTTCCTTGATCAATCATTCGAAAAATTATCCTCTTGATATTATGGCAATTATTTGTAGAATGTCCATGAAAATGATGATATGAACAAAATTCATGACTTCTTGGACCCATTGGTGGTTCCTTTCCCATATTCCATGGAGTTGGTACATTCTCTACCAGGATAATTGCTTGCCATATCTTTTATATACTTGTATTCAAAGGTGGCAATTTTATCTCTTCCCTTACCATTCTTTGACCTCTTTGACCGTTGTTATAATTCTGTCTCTGGTTTCCTTGTCCAAAATAATTTTGCCTTTGTCCACCATAATTTTCTTGTTATTGATCTAATCTTGGAATTTGGTTATTTCCTATCCGATTATAGAAATTCTTCTCTCTATCATATTCTTCTTGATCTCTACTGCCCATTGCTACCATCTTTGGCGGGATATCATTGATTTTCTTCTCTTCTGAAATTTGCGAAGAAGTTTGTGAGGATGTTTGCGAAGTACCTGCTACTACATTGATTATTTTGGGAAGTAAATTTGATCCTCCCTCTTGATTGTTAGTATTTGTCACTGGATATGACTCCATATTGTTTTGATTTTCTTCTAGTGTAATGTATTCTTCTTGCAATTCTCGTAATTTTGTCATCATTATGGAATTCTTTCTTCTGAAGATTTGAACATATAATTGTTCAGTTGCGAACATCGCATTTATGAAGGACAGAATCAAGTATCTCTCATCTACACGCCCTGCCATATCACTGCACATAGTCTTCCATCGTCTTACCAAATGCTTCAAACTTTCACCCACTCTTTGTTTTAAACCAAATACATCTTCAATACCAAGCCGTGAAGAGTGATTTGTGATATATGCTCCAATAAAAACTGCTTGCAAATGATTAAATGACGTAATAGTGTTCTTAGGGAGTCCTTCGAACCACTTTAGAGCTTCCCCTGTTAAACTTGATGCGAAGTACTTGCATAACACAACATCATGATTCTCCCATTGTAACATGCATCTTATGTATGCTTTAATGTGCTGAATAGCACATGAAGTCCCATCAAAAATACTGGTAAGTGTGGGCAAGTTACATTTTGGTGGAATTCCTCCCATATGTACTTCTCTAGCAAATGGAGTCCTCGCAGATTCTTCTATTGCTTCATCTAATTGCCTCCTATCTCCTCCTCTTCTATTGTTTATCATCCCTCTCATTTCTGCTAATTCTCGAAAGATTCGTGCATTTGCCTCAGAATTCTCATCCATTGGTCTTTTTAATGCAGCTTCTCTTCTTCTACGTTCTTGCACTTCCTCCCCTTCGATCCTTCGCATTCTATCATATTCTTCATTAATGTTTTCATTCGCATAATTCTGAAAATATCTTCTTTCTAAATTATCATAATTGTTCAGTTGTAAAGCATCTTGGAATTCTTGTTCTTCCCTTTCTATTCTTCTCATGCGAATATCAGGAATTTCTTCTTCTTCATTTCTCCTTCTTCTGTGATTTATTTCTTCTTGATTTACTTGTACTCTGATTCGAGAATTTGGTTCATTCCTTTCCACTCCTGTTTGTTGATTTACAATTCTTCTCTTAATTCTTTCATATTCAACATTTGTTTGTTACGAACTTCTTCATGTCTTCTTACTCCATTCTCGTGATTATTTTGATGTATTGCTTGTTGTCTCTCAGTTTCTTCCATAAGTTGCTGTTCTTCCTCTCGATTCTGATTGTTTTCTTTATGATTTGGTTTTGTTCGTAAATTCTCCATATTTTTTTCGTGGTTTGGTATTAAAATGAAACGATTTTCTTGATTTCTATCACCTTGATTCTGCGTTTGTTCTTGCATATCATTTTCATTATTGATTATTGGTGAATTTTATCCTTCTCTTTCTATTCTAACATTTGATCTTGCAACACTTTGAGATTTCCTCCTTTGTAGCATCTCATTTTCCATTCTCAATTCTTGATTTTGTCTTGTCAATTTAGCACGTTCTTCAGCTTCGATCATTCGTTCTTTTTGGATTCCTTGTCTCAATGTTTCTAGCATCTCCCTTTCTCTTTCAAGAATCGTTCCTCCCATCAACCTTCCATTTTCTCTGATTTGTGGTTCTTTATCTTCTTCTTCTGGTGTATTAGTTCTCCAAGTGTGTATACTTACTTGATCATGATCTTCTACTTGTTAAGCTTGATTTCTTCGATTGCTCCTTCTTCTACTAGGTTCTCCTGTTATATTTGCTTCTCCTCCTGTTAATCTTACACTTCTCCTTACTTCAGTTAATGGTTCTGATGTGTTTCTTCTTCTTGTCATTTTTTCTGGTACAGGAATTCTTTCAATCCTGTTTCTAGCGCCAATTATGTAGTTGCAGAATAACCTACAACTACACCCTCAATAGAATTAGTAAAAACTCAAGAAGTTCTTGATGATGAATAATAATTTTCTTATTAATGTTCTCAATTGATCACAAAGAAGTATCTAAATGGAATTAGAATAGTTACAACTTTCTCTATTCTCTTTCCTCAAATATTTTCTAACACTCACTAAAAGAACCTCTCGAATTTTACCTTTGAACTCCTATTTATAGTAAAATTTATACATCTGTTCATGAGTTACGAAGTATCGCAACTCATGCTCGCACAATTACTCCATCCTCGCAAAACTTCATATTTCTCCGCGTTTCTTCTATCATCGTAACATTTTATAATTATTTTCTCCTTTATTTATTACGATACTCGTGACCTATTATCTTGCGATATTCAGTACTTACACCCGCAGATTCAATTCTCAGATCGACTAACTTCTCATGCCAACTCACTGGCTCAATTGCACTTGCTGCGATCATTTCCTTATAGCACCACCTGAACTGCACTTGGTTTCCTGAACCTAAGCATCTAACCCAGCACTTCCACCTCGACTGCAGCCATGAATATCACCTGCAATAGCATCACTTGAACAGACCACCCGTAATAGCATCAGTTCTCTCGGATACGACTGTATTTCCTTCTCCGTCTAGCCACCTACAACATCTCAATCTCCAGGCCGACCACTGCGCCAGTCAGTACCACCTCCTGCAAAACAACAGCTCCAGTTGCAGATCAGAATACCACCAGCTGTAGCTTTAATTCTACTTCTTCTCTACCATCCGTCACTCTTGTCCACAACCCTTGCACCAGCTCTTCCATGCTTCGCCAGCACCTCCAACCCTGTAAACCTTGCTTATCCAACCAACCACTCTGCCAAACTTCAGTCACAGCCACGATGGATGTCATGCCATAATCTCCTCTTCCTTCTCAACTGAGGTCACCACCAAACCACGCTCCTACAGTCCCAGTTCTGTGCATTAGCACCAGCAACTGCACTTGAACATCCCACCTACAACACCATCATGCCAACTCTGTCATATCCAAGATGGATGTTCTCCCTGTAACTTCAACTTAGTTTCAGTTACAAATCCAGCAGCTCTTGCTCAAACCTCACTGCATTGCTTCATAGTAATTCCTACAGTTCATCCTTGCCACCAACAATAACTCAATATCCATCCCTGTCACACCACCAACAGTTATGTAACACAAACATCCCAGCTCATCCATAGCACCTGCAATAACATCTATGCCATCTCCTTGCTCCTGTTTCCACCTGTGTGTACCAACACCAGCTGCTTAATCATTCGCAGTCACAACAGTAAGACTCATTGCAGCACACCAGTACATCTCTCAACTCAGCTGCAGACACAGCTCCACTCCAATAACAACTCCAAATACTCTTCACTTATTTGTGTCAACAACGGCAATTCACTGCACAACTCATATAATTACCATCTTCTCGACTACATCTATCACATGCCATATATCAATTCAGCTCATCCACCACTTGTAACTGCATCATTTCTTGCTCTAAACTGAGCTAGCACCACCACAAACCATTAGCAGCTACACCTGAAATCCATTACTTCCAACCCCATGAACACAGTACCACTGAACATCTTAAGTCTCAGTACACAAAATCTTCACTTCCAACAGTTGACAGCATCAACTGTGGCTCAACCCATCATATTCATTACAAACTTCATTTGAGTTTTCAAACCCTTTCAACAGATCGCCATCAACACCACCTTCCATAAACATCACAACTTCCTTCTGATTCTCATCAAAAAATTCTGAGAAACACCCATTAGCAATTTCATCTCCTGTTGTACCTTACAAAACCCAGTTCACATCTTCCTTGGGCTCCTGCAAAATCCCAACACAAATCCAGTTGCACTGCAATTTGTTGATTTAGTTCAGTACCACACTCACTCTGGTTCTCAATCAAACCCCATGGAAGAAAACTCATCTTCTTCTCAGGGTAATAGCACCAAAATCATCTGCTTAATTGAATTCAAACCCTAAGTAATCTTTTTCTTCTCAATCTCCATTCCATCTCTGCTTCATCATATGTTCAATTTCTTCTGATTCAAAACCCTAACCTAAAACTCCTCCTTCTTCTGAGATCAACAGAACACAACTCATCTCACTAAGAATCAGTATCTCTCAATCTCTCTATTAATTCACCAATGGAGCCGCACTAGCTCTTAATTTCAGGCAAAGAGACAATGATTAGAGAAATTACAACTTCTCTGAATTTTAGGTTTGTGTAGGAGGTGGAATTGGATATATCCACCCAGGTGGATTGGATAAGGGGTAGTAGATCACACATTGCTTGTCGGTTTCAGGTAACCGATCGCCTAATCACTTCTTTGCTCAATCGTCAGTTTTGGCAAACCGACGGTTCATTCTTCACCTCCTCCTTGCGCACCTCAGCACGCTCCAAATGTAGCTCGCCTGTGAATTGAAGTGTTTGCATCTACGCTCCAAATGGGAAATTTTTCCTTCTTTTGCTCCCAAGGACTCCATTGCTCCTGATAACTCAAAAGAAATCATAAGATACATATTTTACAAAATAAATAGCAAAGAAAGCATAGATACTAGATATAAAATTAGGTGTTTATCACACCTATCATAATTTGGGGTGTGTGGATGAGAAATGAATCTAAACCCTAAACAAATGCACTGCGCAGTGAGTTCTTTTGATTCGAGAGATCAATCTATACAATTCTGGCCTAAACCAAGAAACGGCTGTTCCAGACTTGTTTCGGTCACAAAGTGGAGGAGATGGGGTTGATCTTAGGGAGGGAAGCGAAGAAGGTGTTGAGATTTTGAAGGTGTAGGCTTGTTTTATGACTTGTAACAGAAAGGTGAGCAGGCTTACGATTAATGCAAGCAGGCTCTGGGTGTTTGAATATGATTCGTATTAACACTTGGTTTCTGTGTTGTGTTCTGTTGTGTTTTTGGAAATAGGGAGGAGAACCTATTTATACAAGTCATTTGAGTCTTACTCACGTCTCTCGTAGGAAGTGGAGGAAGTGGAGTGATGGAGTAGTGGAGTGGTGTGTTAGTGTCGCATGATCAATATTGCCCACTTCTCCCATCATCACTAACCGTCCATGTCTTCCTGACACGTTCTTGTGATGGCGCGTTGCACGCTGTAAACCGCCAGACCA
Organism: Papaver bracteatum; assembly: GCA_023529315.1. Taxonomy (NCBI): domain Eukaryota; kingdom Viridiplantae; phylum Streptophyta; class Magnoliopsida; order Ranunculales; family Papaveraceae; genus Papaver; species Papaver bracteatum. Next base: position 4,047,664 of record JAJJWX010003419.1, read on the forward strand.
ATACCCCAGTGTGTATCCCCCAGTTTGTGACATGATTGATATCTCGAGTGTGTGGATCATGGGACCCACATAAGGTAGCATGTAATGCTAGTTAAATAACTAAGTTATTTAGGACGTCGATACTTGTAAAGTATCGTGTGTATTCTATGCATGTTATGCATCGAATGTATTCAGCATATATGAAACATCGTTGTTGAGAATCATGCCCTGCCTACTTCACGTGAGGGTTTGGAGGCTGCGCTAGTAAATCCTCCCTTGGCCGACCACATGGTGTGGTAGAGTGGCAGACGGTGATCATGGTGATACTTCACTAGTCGCCTAACTCTTATCCTAGGCCGTCCGTCCGAGCTGGAGAAGTTGGACGGACGAGATGACTTGCGACCCACATATGCGACCCTCGGATTAGGGTTTAGGAGATGCGCGAGTGTACTCCTTTAGCTTGGTCGAATCCAAGAATGGGAGGCGTTTCATGGATGACCGATCAGACATGCATGTAGACGGCATGCTGATGTCCATGTCCATGCTTCACTGTCCCACGAAGGTTTGATCTAGGCCACTCAAATTTACCGGTGAAGTTGAGTGGCTGAGATCATTTTGCGATAGAAATCCTATGCCACAATGGATTCTTAAAGGGCGCGGCATGCCACTTTCAAGGCATGCGTTTCGAGACGACCAAGCTTGGTCTATCTCAGCCGTTTGGCCCGGCGTGTAGGTGGTAGGCTGATATTCACGCCTATACCTGACTGTCCCATGGAAACGTGATTTAAGCCACTCAATTCGTCTGTCGAAGTTGAGTGGTCGAGATCAATTTGTGATTTGGGAAGCGTGACCACCTAGTTTGGACGTGCGATTTGGATAAACCAAGCATGGTATGCCTTGGTCGGTTGGGTGAGGAGATAAATGGTTCCACGGTGATCATGTTGATGCTTACTGTACCTGCTCAATTGTCTCCTAAGCCTTTTATTCGATCAGGAGAAATCAGACGCTCATGATCGTTACAAACCATAATTAGGGTTTTGGTCGGCCGTGCTTCATGCATTGTTTTGCACGCACGAATTGGGACAACCAAACATGGTTGGTCCTAACCAATTGTTCATGTGTGTAGGCGGGCCCACGGTGATTGTGTTGACATGCTCTGGGCCCTTTGAATCTACATCTACACCCTCCATCTATGCATGCGAAGATGGATAGTTGAGATCGTTTTGCGACACATGTAATGTGCCGCAAACCCTAATTTACGGTTTTTTGTCCATTCTGCTTGGTTTGGATGGTTTGGCAAGCTATGCCGCCCCTTTTGGGGAGGCCGATCACGCGGGGCCTGCATTGGGTCGGCAGTGAATGTTCCAATACCTGCTTGGGGGTATTGGATTCGATCTGGACCATCCAATTATGCTGGTTAAGTTGGATGATCGGGATCGTTTTTAGACTGTTATGGACAGTATAGACGCTCAATCGGGCTAGTACAACACACCGAGAGTTACACACTCAATCGGGCTAGTATAACACACCGAGAGTTACATGATCAATCGGGCTAGTATAACACACCGAGAGTTTACAGCCTGTACGGGTATTTTGTGCATGACTCATTGTTGGTACTTGGATATTCATGCTACTCTGCTGCGAGTAACAATCAGTCATCTTGCCGCACCAACAATGATAGTTCTGCTAGGAATAACACAAGAAATACAAGGCGTTCTATGCATTAATCAATAATGCTAAAATTCAAAGAATATTCGGGTGATTGTTGCTACATGCTCCATTCTAGGTGAATTAATAAAGCGAAGAAGTATTCATCACTTATAAAATAGTCTCATCCTCTGCAGGATGGTCACAAAAATTAGTTTTTTATAACTTTAGTCCTGAACTAAAATCCACCATCAACATTAAGTCCCCTGCCTAGCATATAATGGTTACACTATTATGGGGTAGGCATGAGATGGTGACAAGTATACGGGAAAAAACGAGATGAAGGGAGCTTACCCGTAAATCCTTGCTCATCCTCTATTAATCGCCCATGTGAATGTGTTATTGGAAGCATGGAATCCTGAGTGGGAACGATTTCTTTCCTTGAGTGTTTAAATTTAAAAGAGGAATTCAATCAAAAGAGGAGTCCTTTCCCTATTGATATTCTTCCAAAATTTTTTTATAAAAAGGGACCGACCCTTTTATTTTTCTCACGATTTTTTTGTGTGCTCGGCCATACTCCTCTTGCTCATGATCCTCCATTGCTGGACGTCTTGCTGTCGATGGACGCATTGCTGCCACTTCCGTACATCGCCGGACTTCCGCCACCATTGTTCGCTTGTTAGGTAAGTACCCCGTAAAGGGATAGCTTCAACCCACTTGGTAAAATACTCCGTCGCAGTTATGATATACTCGTGCTGCTTCGATGATGGCAGATTAATCCTCCCAATAATGTCAAGTCCCCAGCTATAAAAGGGCCATGGACTGCTTATCGAGTGTAAAGGAGTGGAAGGCGCGTGAACAAGATTCCCGTGAACTTGACACTCGGCCAATAGTACTTCTCATGTATCTGGAGAAATAGTTTCCTCTTCCATTGATGCTCCCCTTCGTGCGTCCCTTTGATTGGAAGGAGTTACTCCATCGCGGAGATAACTAATGTACGGATCTCTCCAGTTCCCCGCATGGATTACGTTGAGGACCTCCAGTTGGTGTGGCGGCACTTGGAAATTGGTGCAAGTCTTCTGGAGTAAACGAGATTGAGCTTCCATTTATGGACAATAATAACCCAGGCGTTCAAGAAGATGGTAGAGCATTACCACCAATGTTTGTCCACAGTTTTCAGTATGAACGCGGTTAAGCTGTAACTGTGCCTCTTCATTTCCGAGACATCTCGATAGGGAACCATCCGGGTTTCGATGATATAGCATACCATGAAGCATGAAATATCTCTGCAGAGTTTTGAGACTAACCTTTCCTTGAGAAAGTGAGCTGCTGAGTTCTTGAATGATAGGAGTTCGCCAATCACAGGTCCCAACATCCTCGCGTTATGAGAGCCATGTTGATTCCACTGTCCTCCTTCTTACCATCATAGTCTCTTCTAAACCTTCAAATTGAAATTTTGATGCCAACGTGGCTAAACAATCGGCATGTCTGTTGTCGCTACGACCAACATGGGTTATGGTTGCATTTGCAAAGTAGTTCAACTGCCTTTGTGCTTATGATCGGTATGGGGCCAGTGTTGTCTCTTTCAATTCATATACTCCGTTCATATGATTAACCAGTAGTTTTGAGTCACCTCTTATCTCTAGGCGAGTGGATCCTGCTTGTTTGGCTATTGACAGTCATATGAGAAAGGATTCATACCCCGCTGAGTTGTTGGTGCACTGAAAGTCCAACTTGAAGGAATGTGAAAAGTCCTCGCCCGTTGGAGATACTAGGACCACGCCTGCTCCTTCGGTGTTATTGCTAGGAGTGGCAGAGCCATCGAAATACAGTAGCCACGCCTCTCTTTCGATAACAGAGATCTCTGGAAATTCTCCGGGAAGATCCTCGTGTAATGCAGTAGTGCCTTCTCCAGGGAACGTCGCTAGTAAATCAGCAACGGCTTGTCCTTTGATAGCTCTCGATGATGTGCACATTATGTCTAGCTCCGACATTTGGAGAAGACACTTGGATGTCCTCCCCATCAAGACCGGCTTTGAAAGTAAAAACTTCGCAGGGTCGGACTTAGATACGAGTACTACCTTGTTGGACAACATGTAGTGTCTGAACTTCTGAATGGAATGAATCAGGGCTAGGCACGCCTTATCCGCTTTGGGATATCTGAGCTTCGCATCTCTTAGCACTCAACTGAAATAGTATATGGGATGTTCGACTCCTTCATCATCATCCTGTGTGAGCAAAGCCCTTACGGCAGTATCGCTGAAGGCTGTATAGAGACGCGGTGATCTCCCTTGGATAGGGTACTTCATGACCGCTGGAGATGACAACATCCATTGAATCTTCTGAAACGCTTCTTTTTGTAGTACGGTCTAGATAAAGCTTGCTCCCTTCTTCAGCAAGGGAGTGAATGAAGCAACGAGTTGGGCCAAGCCGGGTATGAAACTCCGAATGTAGTTCACCTTTCCCATAAAGCTTTGGAGTTCCTTCACAGTTCGTGGCGGCGGCATCGTGAGAATGGCTTGAGTCTTGGACAGGTCTACCTTGATTCCATTAGCGGTTACTTGGAATCCCAGAAATTTGCCTAAAGAAACACCAAAGGAACACTTCAATGGATTCATCTTCAATCTGTACTCACGGAACCTTTCGAACACTTTTCGTAGGACTCCTGTGTGATCCGACCGAGCCCTCGATTTGACTACTATATCATCCACGTAGTCTTCAACTTGCTTTTGCATCATGTCGTGGAAGATTTCCGTCATAGCGCGTTGATAGGTCGCACCGGTGTTCTTCAAACCAAATGGCATTACTATATAATAAAAAATTCCGAGAGGAGTTCGAAAAGATGTTTTAATTGCATCGTTCTCGTACATTCTTATCTGATTGTACCCGTTATATCCGTCTATGAAGGAGAAAATGTCGTGCCCACTAGTTGCATCTACTAACATGTCGATGTTAGGTAGAGGAAAATTATCTTTGTGGAAACATCTGTTCAGATCTCTGAAATCCACGCAGCATCTGATTTGCCCATTTTTCTTTTTTGCTGGAACCACATTAGCCAACCAGGTTGGGTGATGAATGGGCTTAATGAAGCCAGCGGCTAGCAGCTTCTGTATCTCGGTCTTGATCCGCTCTTCCACTTCATGCCTGAATTGTCTCGGAGACTGTTTGACCGGATTGGATCCAGGTATGACATGCAGGTGATGGGTGACCAATTTTTCATCTAAACCGGGCATTTCTTTATACGTACAAGCGAATATGTCTTGGTATTCCTTGAGAAGTTGCACAAGTTTCTTGCGTTCATCTGTGGACAGGTTTGAGCTGATGGTAATGGGCCTGGGGAAGTCTTCACTCTCGATATTAAAAACTTCGAGCTCGTCGGTCTTGGAGTTGGTGCCATCCTGTAGCTGTCGTGGAGCATCCAATACTTCTTCTTGCGGCTCTTCGTTATTGTAACATTCCATTGGGCGGAGAGGATGGGTAGTATCCTCCCCTGATAATTTCTAACAACGGCGTCGGTATATGGTCTTTCCCTTCTGATCATGGCTTGCCATAAAAGTTCGCTCCCTTTTAGTATGAACATGAGTCGTGGCTTCACCAGACGAAGGAGGATGTTCTGACATGTCATGGGGGTTAGCCTTCAACGATTTAAGTCGGTATTACTCCTGGATTAATGCCCACGTGGGGAGTGGGATGCAATGAACTTTCCCTGATTCTCCCTGCGGAGTTTCTTTTGGCTCAAACAGCTCTATGGCACAGATCGGTGCGTAAGGAGAGAACGATGCGGGGATGCGAACGACTTTCTTATTTAGCATAGTCTTCAAACACTGGTGATATGTTAAAGGAACAATTCTATTGTAATGAAGCCACGGTCTCCCAAATATCATGTGGTAGTCCGGATCCTTTTCTATGACTTCAAATTTCACTTTAGACTGGACGGGTCCTACAAATAAATTCAGATTGACGTACCCGTATGTATTGGTTTGGTTTCCTTCAAAATCTGTCATCGTGATAGGATGCTGCATGATCTTGCTTGAGCGAACCTTAGCTATCCTGAGTGTCTTGAGGGTAATCACATTCGAACATGCTCCTGTGTAGACGAGGTCCCTCTTGAACTCTGAATACTTGATGCGCGCGGTAACGTGCAGGGCCCGGTTGTGACCTTCTTCCGCCATCATGTCTTCTTCTATAAATGTAACATTATTCACGGACATATCCGGCGTTTTGGAGGCTTCTGGGCGTAAAGGAGTTAACTGTACGTCCAAGGCTATGTGGTTGATTGCAGAAAACGTCTCCGCTCGCTGGTCCTTCGAGAGGTGTAAAAGTTCGCACAAACTTTTAACTAGAGAAGCGGCTTCTTGGTCCACCGGTCTCTGGTTCATGGTAAAACTGTTGATTTGAGGAGGATCGTTGCAAGGATCAGTCTCCAGTGTAGAAATCTCCGTGACAGGAGAACCACTCATATCTGATGTCATCTTGATGAGGAGATCGAGTATACCATTTACTGTCTCCTTGATCAGGTCCATGTTCCTTGCGTGAATCTCCTGTACTCGTGTTAACTCTATCAATGTTGGTATTCTTCCCGCCGCGCTGTCATACATACCATTGGAAGGAGGAGCCTCTTCATTGGAAGAACTTCGACTGGAATTCGAAATTGTTTGTTGAGTCCTAAGATCAACCATCTTGAAATCAACCAATTGGATTGGGTAATGAAGAAATTAACTTCACAACCGAGAGATTAATCTCCCACTGTGGTCACCAATTATTTATGGGTAAAAACTACTTCTGCTGGTATTGGTAATTTGGGGTGTGTGGATGAGAAATGAATCTAAACCCTAAACAAATGCACTGCGTGGTGAGTGCTTTTGATTTGAGAGATCAATCTATACAATTCTAGCCTAAACCAAGAAATGGCCGTTCCATACTTGTTTCGGTCACAAAGTGAAGGAGATGGGGTTGATCTTAGGGAGGGAAGCGAATAAGGTGTTGAGAAGCAGTCTTACGATTAATGCAAGCAGGCTTTGGGTGTTTGAATATGATTCGTATTAACACTTGGTTTCTGTGTTGTGTTTTGTTATGTTTTTGGAAATAGGGAGGAGAACCTATTTATACAAGTCATTTGAGTCTTACTCACGTCTCTCGTAGGAAGTGAAGTGATGGAGTAGTGGAGTGGTGTGTTAGTGTCACACGATCAATCTTGCCCACTTCTCCCATCATCACTAACCGTCCATGTCTTCCTGACACATTCTTGTGATGGCGCGCTGCGCGCTGTAAACCGCCAGACCAATACCCCAGTGTGTATCTCCCAGTTTGTGACATGATTGATGTCTCGAGTATGTGGATCGTGGGACCCACAGAAGGTAGCATGTAATGCTAGTTAAATAACTAAGTTATTTAGGAAGTCGATACTTGTAAAGTATCGTGTGTATTCTATGCATGTTATGCATCGAATGTATTCGGCATATATGAAACATCGTTGTTGAGCATCATGCCCTGCCTACTTCATGTGAGGGTTTGGAGGCTGCGCTAGCAAATCCTCCCTTGGCCGACCACATGGTGTGCTAGAGTAGCATACGTTGATCACGGTGATACTTCACTGGTCGCCTAACTCTTATCCTAGGTTGTCCGTCCGAGCTGGCGAAGTTGGACTGACGAGATGAATTGCGACCCACATCTGCGACCCTCGGATTAGGGTTTAGGAGGTGCACGAGTGTACTCCTTCAGCTTGGTCGAATCCAAGCATGGGGGGAGTTTCATGGATGACCGATCAGGCATGCGCATAGACGGCATGCTGATGTCCATGTCCATGCTTCACTGTCCCACGAAGGTTTGATCTAGGCCACTCAAATTTACCGGTGAAGTTGAGTGGCCGAGATCGTTTTGAGACAGAAATCCTATGCCGCAAAGGATTCCTAAAGGGCGCGACATGACATTTTCAAGGTGCGCGTTTCGAGATGACCAAGTTTGGTCAGTTTCAGCCGTTTGGCCCGGCGTGTAGGTGGTAGGATGATATTCACGCCTATACCTGACTGTCCCATGGAAACGTGATCTAAGCCACTCAATTCGTCCGGCGAAGTTGAGTGGTCGAGATCAGTTTGTGATTGGGGAAGCGTGACCACACTAGTTTGGACGTGCGATTTGGATAAACCAAGCATGGTATGCCTTGGTCGGTCGGGTGAGGATATAGATGGTTCCACGGTGATCATGTTGATGCTCACTGGACCTGCTCAGTTGTCTCCTAACCCCGTCATTCGATCAGGAGAAATCGGACGCTCATGATCGTTACAAACCCTAATTAGGGTTTTGGCCAGACGTGCTTCATGCATTGTTTTTCACGCATGAATTGGGACAACCAAACATGGTTGGTCCTGACCGATTATTCATGTGTGTAGGCGGGCCCACGGTGATTGTGTTGACATGCTCTGGGCCCTTTGAATTTACATCTACATCCTCCATCTATGCATGCGAAGATGGATAGTTGAGATCGTTTTGCGACACATGTAATGTGCCGCAAACCCTAATTTCGGGTTTTTTGTCCATTCTGCTTGGTTTGGACGGTTTGGCAAGATATGCCGCCCATTTTGGGGAGGCCGATCACATGGGGCCTGCGTTGGGTCGGCAGTGAATGTTCCAATACCTGCTTGGGGGTATTGGATTCGATCTGGACCATCCAATCATGCTGGTGAAGTTGGATGATCGGGATCGTTTTTAGACTGTTATGGACAGTATAGACGCTCAATCGGGCTAGTATAACACACCGAGAGTTACACACTCAATCGGGCTTGTATAACACAACGAGATTTACATGCTCAATCGGGGGCTAGTATAACACACCGAAAGTTACATGCTCAATCGGGCTAGTATAACACACCGAGAGTTTACAGCCTTTACGGGTATTTCGTGCATGCCTCATTGTTGGTACTTGGATATTCATGCTACTCTGCTGCGAGTAACAATCAGTCATCATGCCGCACCAACAATGAGAGTTCTGCTAAGAACATCACAGGAAATACAAGACGTTCTATGCATTAATAAATAATGCTAAAATTCAAAGAATATTCAGGGGATTGTTTCTACATGCTCCATTCTAGGTGAATTAATAAAGCGAAGAAGTATTCATCACTTATAAAATAGTCTCATCCTCTGCAGGATGGTCACAAAAATTGGTTTTTTATAAATTTAGCCCTGAACTAAAATCCACCATCAACAACCATGTTTAGGTAGAACTGATCCATGTGATTGGTATAACCAATCCGAACCCATTTATGTGACTTGGTAGGACCGATCACAATTAACCATTGTAACTTGGTATGACCGGTCACATAGTAGTTTTGGAATTTTGGTAGAACCAATTCTAAACTTGTTTGGAAGTGTAGTAGAACCGATTCCAAGATGCAAATCTGATTTTCCATGAATTACATATTTTATTCATGAACTTGTGTAGTTTCGGAACTAGGGTTTGTTGTGTAAGGATGTCAACATACTTTGAACATAAGCATTAACTCTTACCATTTATTGTTCAAAGATATTCCTTGGTACTCAAGGTGATCCTGTACTGAAATAAATTGAGAATCTTTTAATTAAGGTTTTTGGTTTTATATGCTTTAATTACCAGCAATTAATATGCATTTACTAGTTGGAGATTTTCTATGAGAGATTCAGAAATATTGGACAAACATTTATTGGAATTAGGAAAACCGAATTTGGGAATTCATTGCATATCTTAAGAATATTTTGGATTTTGGAAATTCCTTGTTGTCCAAATAACCTTGGTCTATAAATTCCTAAGTTTTCATTTCTAGCAAACTATCCTAAGAGCCGGGAAAACTTCATTACTTGTTGTTTCTGGTGGAACCGTCTATTCAGAGAGAAAAGTATCCTAATTATGTGAAATCTCTTACGACCGCTCGTTTAAAGACTTCGGTTGGATAAAAAAACTCTACGAGTACCGTTGATGGGAAACTATATAATTGCAATATTATTAGTTTTCGATTTGATTTGATTGACTAACGGTTGTTGAAAATTTGATTACACCTTGTTTGTTTATTCTTGAGAATCTTTTCTTCTGATATAAGATTCACTCAGACTAGATCAAAGTATCGACGGGATCATTAGAACTGTTTTTAGATCTAAAAAAATCTTGTGATATTCCATTGTTAACAGACTCCATTTTGTGTGTGATTAATCACAAGAAGATTCAAGTGGCGTTGTGAAGGTATTTGAAGGCAATATAAAATTTGAAGACGAAGAAGAATTCTTATTAGTTTCCGTATCTTGTGGATTTAGTGCACAAACCTTGATCGGCTTGGATCCAACTAGAATCAGTTTATCTTTGATAGATATGATTGATTAGTTGTGTGAGATCGACATTCTCTATAATTTCTCTTTGAGATCTATATCGATTGAGTGCGAATCTAAACTTGACTATTTCGGTAGTTATTGGATAGACTGATCCAACCAAACAAAGAAGTTTATTAGATTAAACATAAGAGTCATTGTCAACGACTCACATATCTTGTAGCAAGATTGATTAGCGTGGTTACCAAACAGATTCTTCCTTTGCTGTTTGGAGTACGATACTGTAAGGACCCGCAAGCGCGTCAACGCTATTTGACTGGTCTAGAGATAATCAAGAGATGAATTAACTGGTAATGACTCGATTAGTTAACGCAGATTTTAATTAGTAGAAATCAAACGAAAAAACAATTTAGATATGAAACTATTATCACTAGATAGATATCGAAAAGTTACGTGGAATGGACTACTCGAACTTGTCAATCGGATACCAGAAGAAAAAGTAGTTATCAGATTAGCTTGAAGGGAAATATTATCTTTTGCTATTAAACCATCTTGGCTGCCCATATCATTTGCGCGGGTGCCTTTAGTAGTATTTCCCTGGTCTTATCTCCCAGACCGTTCGAAGAGAAATCATTTTTTCTCTTCTCTTCTTCTCTTCTTCTTTCTTCTTTTCTTTCCTCTTCTTCTTTTTCTGTTTCTCTGGCGATTTTGAGAATTTATTCAGAGATCATGATTTTGAAAGGAAACTTAGGGGAAACATTAAGAGTGGATGGTAGGTGGTGTTGTTGATGTTGTTTGAGCATGGGAGAAGAATGAGTGATGATGTTGAATCAAATTTGAGTTCTGTTTTTGAGATGAATGAGAGATTAAGATGGGTTTTGAGATCTAAATAAGACGATTAAGAGAAGAGGGGTTTCTGTTGAACTGATGTGATAAAGCTATTCTATTGTGGAATCGAAACAAGAAGGTAAATCAGTGTTTAAATTTAGGGTTCATGTGTTGATTGATTTAATTATGAAATTCAGTTTGGTTTGGTATTATATTCCATATGTTTGTTGTTAATTAGGTTAGACATGTTCGTATGAGGTTTAATTTTGATTTCACAGAGAATTAGGGTTTGTTACGTTCTTTCCTAAACCAACTGGAAATTAGGGTTCTTTCTAATTAGGGTTATTTGTTAAGAATTTGGGAATTGGTTATGTGATGAATGAATTTGAATCCAGGTGAAGGGTTTTTGTCAATTAAAATTTGTAATTAGGATTCCTGAATTGATAAATTTTAGATGAAGAAGATGAATTGAGGTTGTGGTTTAATTGATGCTATTGAGTGGTTGACAGTGAAATTGAGAAGTTATAGTTATATTGAATTACAAGTGGTGTTTGTATGAAGCAGAAGAACAAGTTTGTGACAGAGATTTTGTAGAGGAATATTGTGTGATGGTTTTGATTGTATTGATGCTGGCATAAGGATTCAGGAATGGACTCAGTTGAGGTGATTTGGCTTGAGCTGTTATGGAGTGAACATATCTTGAAGTATATTAATGAAGATAAAATATCTCATGGATTTGATCAGCTGTTGGTGAACAAAAGAAGATGAAGGTCGGTGATGCTAATTAAAGAAGATGTAGATGTTATTGGTGGAGGTTGTAGTTTTGGGTTGCAGTTACAAGACTAGGTGTGGATATGAGATGTTTATGCAGGTGGATGTAATTGCGTATGTTGGAGTTGTATGAACTGCTGGTGTTGAGATGATTAAGTCTATAACTGTGGTGGTGGTAGAGATGAAGGTACAAGCATTGTTTGAAATGAAATGAGTTGCATATGAAGCTATTGATTTGCCAAGAACTCAACTGGGTTGATTGTTGGAGCTGAACCTAGTGGTGGTGTTTCCTGGGAATGAATATTTCAGATAATGATGTTAGTGTTGCAGGAAAGGTGTTAGTGGAGGAGAAGGGGAGTTAAATGCTCATTCTTGAGCTGAAAAGACACAAGCATTAATGAATTGTTGTCGGAGTTGAATTGAGAATAAGTTAGTAGATTGAAGAAAGGTTAATGTGGTGATTATAGAATCAAAGTGGATAGTTTATTTGTGATCTTGCAACTGCTAAATGTGCAGGTAAGATGCAGTGGTAGTAGTTGGGTTGATGTCTGGCTATGAATGTGTGTATTGGTGTGAGAAAATAAAATGGAGAGGAACTGCATTTACAAGTGGGTTATGCCAGATTATGGAGCTATTAATAGATATGAAGAACATGTTATCTTGAGATGGGAATAACATATTTACAATGATTGATGAAAACAAAACCTTGTAGATGAAGTGAATGTATGGGCAAGGACTGAGTTGTACAAGGAGTAGACTGGTACAGGAAATGAAGTTGAATATGCAGGCATAAATGGATGCAGTGCTGTGTTACGGCCTGCAGCTAGGAATGAGTTATATATTGAATTGTAGAGTTCAATTAACATATGTATTTAGTTCCAATCTGGTATTGAAATGATAATTGTTTGATTGCATCATTTTAGTCTTAACAGGTTATGTGTTGTACCATGTTTGTACATTAGAAGTTTGGCCCGTGCAAAGGCATTGGCCTTGAACCTTTCTTTCCAGTCAGTTGTTAACCCTATTAAACTGAGGTGAATCAGTTTGACTCAGTGGATCAATTGACCTGACCCTGACCTTTGACTTTACCTTTGACTGGCATTGACCGTTAATTGACCTCGTTGACCGTTAGTGACTCAGTTGGACCAAACCTTTTGTTAATGTGCCGTATTAATGGGTTTGGGTATAGAACCATTAGATAGTTCACTTAGCTTATAACTAAACAATTGAATGAGATTATGTTATGAGCCTTTTGGCTAATCTCTTAGAGTGTTTGTGTGATTAACAATTACTCTTTCTTAACAACGACCGATTCAAATATTGAACCAGTAGATTGAGGATCTCGAGGTAAACGTGGCTTGTCATCAAATCAAGTGGGAACTCTGTAATCTTCTTGTAATCATTAAGTTACTTTCTATTTGCGAGCATGATGAGTCTTTGTTATTTCTGGACATGTTCTATGCGTTTATCATCTGTTGAAATATTGAATGTGACTTGATGTGAGTATAATATGTGTTGTATGATTTCCCCTCAAGGAGTCTATGATTCCCCACGGCTCTTTGCTAAGTTAAGTATGGCGGCTTCTTCCCCGTTTTAATATTACTTAGTAGGGAAGCTTCTTCCCCGTTTCAATATATTAGTAGGGCGGCTTCTTCCCTGTTTCGATAGTATATAAATAATATATAGGATGGCTTCTTCCCCGTTTTAATATTAATTAGTAGGGAGGCTTCTTTCCCGTTTCGTTATTATATATACTATTTTATTTTTGGAAATCACTCGTGTGCATATTATACTTGTTTGTCTAACTTTCTGATCTTTATAGTAATATTCTGAATCATGGTTTGTATGGGCATTCTGTGTGGACGATGTTATTATTATTAATTAGAGTTTTTCCTGTGTCATCTTCTCCAATGAGTTTAGCGAGGTTAGAGAGACATCTGCTTCATGATGCATATATAGCTGAATGCTTAGTTTCTTTTTTCTTTCTTTTAATTTATAATCTTTAGAATTGCGAAGCATGTTAGTGATTACTTGAGAGTTACATGTTTTCATTGAGAACCCTTTTGGGATGATATGCTCACTTGTTCCAACTTCAGTTTTCAGTAATCAGGGGAAATGGATGGCACGAAGATATTTGTTCTGTAGTTTAGAGCTTTATCGAATCTAATATTAATATGTGTCTTTTATCATATATAAGTATTCTTTCTTCAATCTGTGAACAACACACTAATATATTCTTAACATTTGAAAGACTTTCATTTATATGATATATCAGAGAGTTGGGTTTTGCTATTGTCACTTTATATTATTATGATTCTTAAAATCGGTAATTTAGTTTTAATGATTCAATTAAGTTGTAATCATATTAGCTAAGCAGGTTTAGTTCTTGGGGCGTCTCAAATCCAAAGGACTTTCTATTCACGTGCGTGACTCTAGAAGTTGAAGGCGCATGGATACTAAGGGAACTAAGTAGCTAGGCGTAGTCTTCTTGGTCTCAACTATACGAAGTTGGTATTTGATTTTGTATAGCGGCTTAATTCTGAGAGTGTTCAGAACTGGACTAGGTCCCGGGGTTTTTCTGCATTTGTGGTTTCCTCGTTAACAAAATCTTGCCGTGCCATTTGCTTTACTTTTCCGCATTATAATTAAAGTAAATTTTACTTGTACGTTAATTTATAATCACTTGATATTGATCCTATAATAAATCGGCCGTAACTATTATCAAGAATATCAAGTTATTGTATTATCTCAATGTCCATAGACGATAACACTTGGTATCAGAATTATAGGTTGATATAAAAAGATTGTGGTGTATTTGGGTACCCTCGTCTTTTCAGAATGCAAAAGGATATTAAAGATACCAAATTGATTGTGATCGATGAATATAATATGATTGGCAGAAACATGTTTGCAAAAATTAATCTACGATGTAGAGACTTGCTTGCAAATAATGATCCTTTTGGAAATGTCTTTGTTGTCCTCGTCAGTGATATACGACAATTGTCATCTGTTTTGATATTCCCCTGTACGTTCATGGTGGGAAAAATCAAATCCAACTATTAGGCTATGTATCATATCTTTTGTTTGATCACTGTGTGCGACTTGAAAAAGTCTTTTGACATTTAGGAGATGGGATTCAGCTTTCAGAGATGCTCTACTACGACTCAGTGACGACAGTTCTACATATACATATTGGAAATTGTTTAAGACTCGAGATTTTTCAGTCTTGGCACCCGAAGAACAAAATGGATTTAGGCATGCTCTCCGGTAACGCAGAAGGACGCTTTTAGCTTCTCTATTAGATTCATAAAAGGAACTTTTCCCCGCTTCGATCTTCCTGCTTCCCGAAATGATAGACAAAGTACTAACATGGAGATACCAAAGTAGGAGAATACGAGAAGCAGATACATTCAGGCTCTTTCATGAGAGACCAAAACCCTGACAATGTGAGGAAGATGTGCATAGACCAACCAAGCTAAAGAAGATTCCCCAAGGCATATTCAATCTTTGCCTTATAAGATTTCCCATATCGACAAATGAAGAGGGCTAAGAATATATGGAAAATATTGGGGCCCAAGTGTGTTTCTATCGACCTACCTTTTCCATAAGAACGACTTCGTTAGGATTCGGAACTTGCTGCAATTCTTCTTGAATAGCTTCCATTCTTGCGTTGATGTGTAGAAAACTCCATTCTTACTAGAAATATTGGTCGATGAACCGCCTCTCTTGCTTTAGCGGGATATCTGAACTTCGCGACTACGAAAGTGTCTTACGGAACACCTCACAATGGAAGACAGGAGCATAGCATTTCTCGTTTTAGCAGAGACCTCAATAGAGGCGGGGTTTATTGACTAATTGTCACCTGGATCATAGTATATGCACCAAGAGAAGTATACAATCAAAGTCTAGTGCATTAAATTATAACCATGAACGTCTCAAGCATCTTAAGAGTCCCGTTGCACGGATCACATCGATAAATAATTGTGAAACAACGAGTCATGAAAATTCCGATAATGCTAAACGATTACAAGAAGTTTTGTTGTTGTCAAAGGGAGTAAGAATGCTGTTGCGGAAAAATCTATCTATAAAGAATATTTTGGTTAATGGCTCTAGAGGAATAGTTGTGGATATTATATATGAAGATGCGAAAAAGTCACCCAGTGATATGCATATTCCTTTAAATGGAGGATTTGGACAAGTATATGATAGGTGTAGAATACACCTAATTTACTATCTAGTAGTTTATGCTTTCTTTGCTATTTTTATTGTAAATTATGCATTTTACGTGTGTTTTTGAGTTATTAGGTACTCTGGAGTCACACGGACGAAAATAAGGAGAGATCACCAAATTCGAGCAAAAAGGGAAAATCTGTCATTTTAGGGCGAGCACTATTTGGAGCCCAACTATGGTTAAGGGGCTCTCATTCAGGGTACCCCTTATCACTCAGCAGCGGATGTTACTATCACTGGATAGCCCTTATCCAAAGAAAGGTTGGCTGTAGCACCCAGTCAGTGGGTGGTTTTAATGATGGGTGTCTGAATCCATCTGACCCATATACCCACACCCGTGGGGCGTACCCGGATCCATGCCCGAATCCGAACCCACTTTATAACTCTAAACCTAACTTTGAGAAATCATTATTCGCAGCAGCCATGAGAAAAGCTGTGCAAACAGATGCTGATTCAAAACTGAGAGATTGAGATTGAGAAATTATGGCAGTGAAGAATCAATCCATGAGATTCGAGAACTCAGTGAGGAGAAGCTAGTGGTGGTCGCTGTAATGGAAGCTGATTTTTAATATGATGGATACAGTCACGGGTTTGATAGGTTTTAAATCAGATCGAGATGGAAATGGGGATCTGGTATGAGTTAATGGGTTGGTGGTGGGTGAGATGATGAATGGGTTCGAATCAGAGATGGGTTCCATGGTGGTTACCGTAAATGGTTTATGGATGTGAATGATAGCAACAAAAGCAGATGGAGATGCTGCTGTGTTACTAAAGAATGATGGTTGAGGTGATAAAGAGAAGTGGGTTGTCTCAGAATTGCAATTTTGATTTTCCTAAGAATTAAAGGGATGCTGTTGATAGTATGAGAGTTTTGAGATGCTGTGTTGAATGGAAGAAATGGTGAGAAGATAGGTTTCGGTTGGTGGTAAAATTCAGATGGAGGTTTGATGCTTGCAGCTGCTGTGGAGGAGAAATGGATGCTGAAGGATGAAATGGGGTCTGCTGTGGTCATGATGCAAAACAAGGTGGTGATGATTACACACATAATTGATGTTGTGTTGGTCTCTCAAACTGATTTTGTGGCAGCTGAGAATCAAAGTAAATTATGGTTGCTGCTAATCTGTAGCATTGAGAATGGGGTGTTGATAGAAGCTGGTGATACTGTGGAGAGATGGAACTGGTTATATCATAAGGAGGTGTTGCTGCTTCAGATTTGATGAGCATTGGTGGTAAGCTGTTGATTAAGCAGCTGTAGTTCAAATTGCAGCAGTCAATTGAAGCAATGGAAGCAAAGACAGTGGTGGTGCAGAATCAAAGCTGCAATTGTTGGTGCTATAATGTATGAGGGATTGCAATCAGGTGGAGGTAAAGTTGGAGATGGTAGTGCATTCATTGATAAGTTGAAGATGATCAGCTAGATTCTGAGTAGAAATTCAGGAGCCTTGGATGTTGTGACTGTGTGATGATGCAGCTAAGGAGCAGGAACTGAATCTCAAGGAGATGGTAATTGCAGATACAGAGAATGGTGAAGACTGTTGCTGTGACTGAAAATGAGAAGTGAAGGTCATGTTGGCATTACATGGGAAGAATATGGAATGTTGAAGGATTTGGTGCTAGTACTAATTGGTATTGCAGGTGGTGGTTGAAAGCAGGGTGTGTGTGATAGCTGTGAACTAGGTGGAGTTGGTCTTTGTGTGAGCAGAGAAGCAAAAGAAAAGATGGTGGAGTCTACTGCAATGGAATGGAAATGATGGTGGTGGATTTAGGGCTTGGTTCTGAACTGAATTGAGTGGGAAGTTGCAGTGAACAGCCATCATGGCTGGGTGTGTAGGGGAGGCACGACCATTATGGCTGGAAATGATTGCAACTGAGTTGGCTTGGCAACTCAGCCCAGTCAGGCGAGTTTGACCCGAGCTGACTCAGTAATTTGACTCGTTGACTAACTGTTTGACCGATGGTTGACTCGTTTGACCGTTAGTCATAACGGTTGACGGACAGAATATTCTTTGACCGGGACAGAATTTTCAGGTGGCTGGCGGCGACAAATTCCGACCAAAAACCCAGTTTTCCGGCGAGCAAAAATGCAGAATTTTGTATGGACTTCTCTCATGTGTGTGAAGACTTAGAATTCGGAATTGGATGGAAACTTGGAAGTTTTGGAGAATTGGACTAGAAATTGGAATATGGCTCAAATTGGGAAAGTGGTGTTCTTTTGGAATGAGGATTCTTTTCCTACAAAGACATGGAGAGTATTGAAGCCTATAAATAGAGGAGTTCTCTACAACTTTTTAACACACATCTACTTTGGAAAAGGAGTTAAAGTGCACAAGGATTGGAGGAAGGAGCAACCATCATCTTTTCAATAAGTTTTTCTTTCTTCCTTTATTATTATTATTATTATTGTGTGAACTCCAAATTATGAGTAGCTAATTTTCTTATTGATTGAGGATGAATTCCTAGTTCTTAATATTTGATTTGAGTTTTGTTTCAATTCTACTTTGAAGTTTTTCATATGATTATCGATTGTTTTTACTAATATTAATGTTTATGATTGATTGATAGGTTATTTGGAGTGCACGCTAAATTAATTTGTTAATTTAATCTAAAGCTAGTGAAATTTAGGGAATACGTAATAGTTTCTTGACTCTTTACACAAGTAGAAAACACGAGACCTTGCGGAGGGATTCCGTGGAGCAATTGTGTGTGAAAACAACGCTAGAAAGTGGACCAAGCGAACCGAGTCTAACTACTAGTACTAAACCTAAGTTCACAAATCTTAATGTGTTCGGGGAATTACATCTTGTAAGCGAACCTCAAGGTGGTTCTTTTGAATAGAATCTGATAACCTCGTGGGATCGACCTTGACTACCCTATATTACTCTTTAATTAGGTAGTAAAGTATTAATTAATTTGTTGTGGTTACGACACACATACAAATTTTGGCGCCGTTGCCGGGGAGCAACGGGCGATTTTAGTTGTTTTTATTTTTCTTTTTGCATTACTCTTGCTTTGTTAGATTCTATACCGTATCTAACTTAGTTTTGTGAACCTTGCTGTAGGTATTATATATTTGGTGAATGCTTCAAGGGGGAAGACCGAGTCCAATTAGAATACGTCTTCGATCCGGCACTCAACTAAGAGACTTTATTCGAGCGGTTAACACTCCGCTTCCTCGTTCTACATCAAGTGAATTCGCAGATTCGGACATAGAAGAAGAAGAAATGGGTGATCGTACACTCAAAGACCTAGCTTCTCACAAGCTCGATACACAACAATGGTGTATCCAAACTAATTCAACTTTCGAGATCAAGCCGGGGTTGATTAGAGAATTACCAAAGTTCCATGGCATGGTGAATGAAGACCCAAACAAGCATCTTATGGACTTCAATACCATAGTCACGGCCATGCTTCCACCGAATACTAATGCGGATGGAGCAATGTTGAAAGCTTTTCCGTTCTCTTTGGCGGGCAATGCTAAGGAATGGTTATACTATTTGCCTTCCGGAAGTATCACAACATGGAATGGGATGAAGAAACTTTTCCTCGAGAGATATTTTCTCGCATCAAAGGCTACTCAAATTCGCAAAGAAATTTGTGGGATAAAGCAACATGTGGGAGAGTCATTATATGAATGTTGGGATCGATACAAGAGATTGGTGGCAAGTTGTCCACACCATAAATTTAGTGACGCCATGATAATCCAATACTTCTATGAAGGTCTCCAAACAAGTGATAGATATCTTCTTGACGCCGCCGGTGGTGGTGCACTAGTGAACAAGACGGTGGCCGAAGCTACCGAGTTGATTGAAAGTATGGCGGCAAACTCACAACAATTCTATGCAAGAGGTGATTCAATGGTTAAGTTGGTGCATGAAGTTAGTGACTCGTCTTCACAATCTGATCAACAGTTAAACAACATAGAGAGGGTAGTGCAACAGTTGGCCGCGGTAATTATCCCGGATGATGAAACTGAACAAGTAAATGCTTTATATCCAAATCCAAGGCCAAGGTACGATCCATATTCCAATACTTACAATCCCGGTTGGAAGGATCATCCCAACTTTAGCTATGCAAACAAGCAAGCGGCGGCTCCTAATCCATATACGCAACAAGGTGGATTCCAACAATCACGTTTCCAACCTCAACAACAACAATTTCAACCACAACAAGTCAAGGAGCAAGATTCTTCGAATAATGACAAGTTGAATGTGATAATTCAAAGCATGCAAGGTCTCACTTCTATGTTACAACAAACCCAACAAAATACCGATTCGGCAATCAAGGATTTACAAACTCAAATGGGACAATTGGCAACTGATATGAACTTAATGAAAGCTCAAGCATCCACAAAGCTTCCTTCGTAACCCATTGTGAATCCAAGAGATAATGTTAGTGTGGTTACTTTAAGAAGTGGAAGACAAGTGGAGAGTCCAACTCGTCATGAGGAAGCTAGTGAAGAGGTAGTCAAAGAGAAGGAGGATGCCATACCAAAGGAGAATTCAACACCAACCGCCCAATCCAAGGAACCGGTTCCTACTTTCACTACTCCACCTCCTTTTCCTAGTCATTTTTCTAAGTCCAAGAAGGAAGCTCAAGACAAGGCACTCATGGATATCTTCAAGAAGATAGAAATCAACATTTCATTCATCGAGGCCATCAAGACAATGCCAAGGTATGCTAAGTTCATGAAGGAATTATGCACAAAGAAGGATAGGTTGCTTGATAATGAAATTACTAAAGTTGGCGAGAGTGCGTCGGATATGCTTTTGAAGAAGATGCCTACAAAGTGCACGGATCCCGGTGGTTTCACGGTGCCAATTACTATTGGTAAGAAAAGGTTTGAACATGCTTTACTTGACTTGGGAGCTTCCATTAGTGTGATGTCGGCCGATATTTATGACTCCTTGACTCTTGGCCCGTTGAAAGAGACAAGAGTTATTATCCAATTAGCAAACAAGTCTAACATCTATCTAAAGGGACTTGTATAAGATGTTCTAGTGCAAGTGAATGAGTTAATTTTTCCGGTGGATTTCTTTGTGGTGTATATGGACAATAATGAGAATCGTTCGTCTACTTCTCTACTTCTTGGGAGGCCATTTATGAAGACCGCAAAGACGAAGATTGATGTGGACAAGGGTACACTCATTATGGAGTTCGACAAGGAAGTAATACACTTCAACATATTTGAAGCCATGCGCTACCCAAGTGATGTGCATTCCGCTTACTCCATTGATGTGGTTGGTTCATTAGCGCAACAAATGGTGGAATTGAATCGAGAGGACGAACTTGATGTGGTGTTGCAAAAGAGCATTGAATTGGACGTCCACGGTTTGCCTAACTTGGACGTTGAAATTTCCACGGAATTGGTGGAGACATGTGGTGCCTTGAAGACATTACAAAAAGCTAAGGGTAATGTTTCCTATATTTCCTTACCCGTGAATGATGAATTACTTGCACCATCTATTGTGAAGGCGCCTAAACTAGAGTTGAAGCCACTTCCGGATCATTTGAAGTATGCATTTTTGGGAGATGGAGATGAGCTTCCGGTGATTATTTCAAAGAACCTCACACCGGTACAAGAAGACTGTTTGCTTAGAGTCTTGAAAGAGCACAAAACGGCTATTGGTTGGAAAATTGCGGACATCAAAGGCATTAGTCCATCCATATGCATGCATAGGATTATAATGGAAGAGAACGTGAAGCCGGTACATGATGCTCAACGTAGGATTAATCCTCCCATGATGGAGGTTGTGAATAAAGAGATACTCAAATTGCTAAGTGCGGGGGTGATCTACCCAATTTCCGATAGCAAATGGGTTAGTCCGGTACAAGTGGTGCCAAAGAAGTCCGGTGTTACAGTTGTTCGAAATCAAGACGATGAACTTGTTCCTACAAGAGTTCAAACCGGTTGTAGAGTGTGCATTGATTATAGAAAGCTTAATTCCGCAACCCGAAAGGATCACTTTCCTTTACCTTTCATTGATCAATTGTTGGAGCGGTTAGCGGGGCATTCTTATTATTGTTTCTTGGATGGTTATTCGGGATACAATCAACTTGTTATTGCACCAGAGGACCAAGAGAAGACCACTTTTACTTGTCCGTTTGGAACGTTTGCGTATAGACGGATGCCGTTTGGTCTTTGCAATGCACCGGCTACTTTCCAAAGATGCATGGTAAGTATATTCTCGGATTACGTGGAGCGCATTATTGAGGTATTTATGGACGACTTTAGTGTTTATGGCAATTCTTTTGATATTTGTTTAAATAACCTTGAACTAGTTCTTAAACGATGCATAGACACTAACCTTGTTCTCAATTGGGAGAAATGTCATTTTATGGTAAACCATGGCATAGTACTTGGTCACATTGTGTCCACTCAAGGGATCGAATTGGACAAGTCAAAGATAGATTTAATAAGAAACTTACAATATCCCACTTCGGTGAGGGAAGTTCGTTCATTTCTTGGTCATGCAGGTTTCTATAGGCGGTTTATTAAGGATTTCTCAAAAATCTCCATGCCGATGTGCAAGTTACTACAAAAGGAGGTACCTTTTGACTTCAACAAGGATTCCAAGGATTCTTTTGACAAATTGAAGGAAATGTTGACAAGTGCGCCAATTATCAAGTCACCGGATTGGAATCTTCCATTTGAACTAATGTGTGATGCTAGTGATTATGCGGTTGGAGCCGTTTTGGTTCAAAGAGTGGACAAGTTGTCCCATGTTATCTATTATGAATCTAGGACCCTTAATGATGCACAAATCAACTATTCTACCACGGAAAATGAGTTATTGGCTATAGTGTTTGCATTGGAAAAATTTCGATCGTATTTGGTGGGTACAAAGGTTATTGTGTATTCCGATCATGCGGCACTTAGATACTTAATAAAGAAGAAAGAAGCTAAGACAAGACTAATCCGGTGGATCCTATTACTACAAGAGTTCGACATAGAAATTCGAGATAAGAAAGGTGTGGAGAATACCGTTGCGGATCATCTTAGTAGACTTGTTATGTCTCAAGAAGAACTTCCATTACAAGACCGCTTTCCGGATGAACAACTTTTCTCCTTGGAAGAATCAACACCTTGGTATGCGGATATAGTGAATTATTTGGTGACAAGGGGTACCTAGCACAATGTCTAACTTCCAAAAGATGAAGCTTAAGAAGATAGCGAAGCAATATGTGTGGGATGAACCATACTTATGGAAATATGTCGTTGATCAAATCATACGAAGGTGCGTACCTAACTCCGAATTTCAATCTATTCTCTCCTTTTGTCATACTTTTGCTTGTGGTGGCCATTTTGGTTCTAAACGTACCGCTCTCAAAGTTCTTGAGAGTGGATTTTATTGTCCCACCTTGTTTGAAGATTCATATGTTTTTTGTAAATCGTGTGATAGATGTCAAAGAACGGGCAATCTAGGTGCTCGAAATCAAATGCCACTCACACCAATTCTCGCCGTAGAGATTTTTGATGTGTGGGGAATTGATTTTATGGGCCCTTTTGTCAATTCGAATGGAAATTTTTATATACTTCTTGTCGTAGATTATGTTTCTAAATGGGTGGAGGCTAGAGCCACCAAAACTAATGATTCTCAAGTTGTTTGTGATTTTTTAAGAGAAAACATATTCACTAGGCACGGCACACCAAGAGTGGTGATAAGCGATGGAGGCTCGCATTTCAAGAAGTTTTTCCACGCTCTCCTCAAGAAATACAACATAAAACACAAGATTTGTACGCCTTACCATCCACAAACTAGTGGACAAGCAGAAATTTCAAACCGTGAAATCAAGTCCATTCTTGAGAAAATGGTGAACACAACAAGGAAAGATTGGAGCTTTAAGCTTAATGATGCACTTTGGGCGTATAGAACGGCGTACAAAACACCGATTGGTATGTCTCCATATAGGTTGGTTTATGGCAAAGCTTGTCATCTTCCGGTTGAACTTGAACATAAGGCTTATTTGGCGATAAAGAAATTCAACATGGAGTATGATGCAGCGGGGAAAAAAATAAAGTTGCAACTAAATGAGCTAGAGGAGATACGTAATGATGCTTACGAGAGTTCCCGGATTTACAAGGAAAATACCAAGCTTTTTCATGACAAGATGATTTCTCGGAAAAGTTTTGTTGTGGGGCAAAAAGTTCTTTTATTTAATACTCGTTTACGTTTATTTCCGGGTAAGCTTAAGTCCCGTTGGGTGGGACCATTTATTGATACTAATGTTTATGATCATGGTGCAGTTGAAATTGTTAGTGAAAAAACAGGACAACCCTTGAAAGTCAACGGCCATAGGTTGAAGCCATATTACGAAAACTTTCCAACGGAGCATGTGGACGTGATTGTATTTCGAGATGTGCTCCCTCTAGAGGAGTAATGTGAATCAAGAGATATGTCGGGCCATCGACGTTAAAACAAGCGCTAAGTGGGAGGCAACCCACCGGTTTTGTATCTCTTATCCTTTTGCTTTTTATTTTTATTTGATTTTTGTTTTGTGTGTTTACTTTTCTTGTTTCATATCATATTAGGATTTCCCACCTTGACTTTACTAGAAGGATTCAATTACATTGAGGACAATGTAAGGTTTAAGTGTGGGGGAGTGGCTAAGCATATATTTTTGCATATAAAAAAAAAGAGAATTTTTTTTTTGCATAAAACTTTCAACTTTTAGAGATTTTAGAGTTTTTAGAGTCACTAGCATGCTTCTAGGTATGATTACATAGATAATTATGACCGACATAAGTGAACTTGGAAATGTTAGGGGACTACGTTTGATTTCTTGCTTTTTAGAGTGTTAAATAATGGATTTAATCATGTCGGTGATGCAAATTTAGTGCAGGGAGAAGTGCGTTATTAGAGTTGTTGATCAATCATTAGTGGAGACTACCCATTTTCATATCAACCAAGGCACCGACCAAAAATTCTTCTTTTACTAAAGAGCTTCTTTTGAGTGTGTGTCACCGTACGTTAATTCCGGGTAGAATGGTGAGCTACCCAATTTCACACCACTTTCAGCACTATTTTGATCTCTTGAGTGCTAATTTTTGTCAATCATGAGGGTGACGCCTATAGATGAAAGCTTCCTTCTTGTAGTTCGATTTGCAGTTAGCACCATTCTCTCTCTCAACAACAACGGGTCCATAGAAACACCATAATCATCAACAATAAGGGATCGACATCAAAATCTGCAAGGAAAGTTGAAAAGGTTCAAGGTTTGAAAGCAACAATGGAACAAGAAAAAGAGCATAATTTTATATCAAAGTTGAAGACTTACAATACAATGAGGTAATTCTATATCCAAGTATGAAGACTAATTTACAAGAGCCAAGAAAATCAAAAGGTGAGAATTATTGAAATT
Organism: Papaver bracteatum; assembly: GCA_023529315.1. NCBI lineage: Eukaryota > Viridiplantae > Streptophyta > Magnoliopsida > Ranunculales > Papaveraceae > Papaver > Papaver bracteatum. The sequence continues at coordinate 4,072,774 of JAJJWX010003419.1, forward strand.
TATGATTTCGAGACGATACAAGTTGTGAAGAATCAAGCGGTAACGTACTTTTCCACGGCCATGGTTTATTTTATTTTTCACTTTGTTTTGTGTTTTGTTTCTCTTGTCTATGAAAAAAAAAATAGAAAAAGAAAAGAAAAGAAAAGAATATATATATATGAGACAAGAGAAATATCTATTATTGTTTTGTTTTGAATAAGCCGTGGGGAAGGAAAATCTATAATGAAGTTTCAAGCGACAAGGAGTTAAGGAAAACGGTTACAAATTGTTAAGGATTTATGAAGCTAAAGAGTTTATCACCAATAGTTGAAGCCGAAGACCAAGAAGATGAAGACAAGGAGCGGAAGACGTTTCTATTGGATTCCGTGAGAGTGGTGTTATCATAATTGGCAATAGGATGTGAAGGTAAGTAAGTAATCTCATCGTCGATATAAGTGGTTGATTTCCTTTCTTAGAGATCGTTAGAAAACTGGTTTTTCAAAATGTCAAAAGATGTGGGTTTTTCAAAATTTCGGAAGTTATCCTTCCTACCATTCAACGTGTTGCAGGAATTCTCTCTTCATTCCTACCTGCACACATGTGAGACCCATAAAAAAGCCGTCTTTTTGAGTGCAATTATCATAAAATCCTATTTGGTGAGGCAGAAGTCGAGGCGAAATGCTTATTGATCGTTTCTCAAACACGTGTTCTCTCATTATGGTGTGGTTATTTCTCACTCAACATTTAAGAATGAGAATATGTTCTTTAGTATTTCTAACTTCTTATTACTAGCATGCAGAAACTCTATGTCCTCATAACTCTTAGGATGCTTGGGACGCTGGAACGCTTTGAAGTTGTGAGTTTTTGGTTTGATTTGCTCGAGGACTAGCAAAGTCTAAGTGTGGGGGAATTTGATAGGTGTAGAATACACCTAATTTACTATCTAGTAGTTTATGCTTTCTTTGCTATTTTTCTTGTAAATTATGCATTTTACGTGTGTTTTTGAGTTATTAGGTACTCTGGAGTCACACGGACGAAAAGAAGGAGAAATCACCAAATTCGAGCAAAAAAAGGAAAATCTGTCATTTTAGGGCGAGAACTATTTGGAGCCCAACTATGGTTAAGGGGCTCTCATTCAGGGTACCCCTTATCACTCAGCAGTGGATGTTACTATCACTGGATAGCCATTATCCAAAGGAAGGTTGGCTGTAGCACCCAGTCAGTGGGTGGTTTTAATGATGGGTATCTGAATCCATCTGACCCATATACCCACACCCGTGGGGCGTACCCGGATCCATGCCCGAATCCGAACCCACTTTATAACTCTAAACCTAACTTTGAGAAATCATTATTCGCAGCAGCCATGAAAAATTTGTGCAAACAGATCTTGATTCAAAGGCGAGAGATTGAGATTGAGAAATTATGGCAGTGAAGAATCAATCCATGAGATTCGAGAAATCAGTGAGGAGAAGCTAGTGGTGGTCGCCGTAATGGAAGCTGATTTTTAATATGATGGATACAGTCACGGGTTTGATAGGTTTGAAATCAGATCGAGATGGAAATGGGGATCTGGTATGAGTTAATGGGTTGGTGGTGGATGAGATGATGAATGGGTTCGAATCAGAGATGGGTTACATGGTGGTTACCGTAAATGGTTTATGGATGTGAATGATAGCAACAAAAGCAGATGGAGATGTTGCTGTGTCACTCAAGAATGATGGTTGAGGTGATAAAGAGAAGTGGGTTGTCTCAGAATTGTAATTGTGATTTTCCTGAGAATTGAAGGGATGTTGTTGATAGTATGAGAGTTTTGAGCTGCTGTGTTGAATGAAAGAAATGGTGAGAAGATAGGTTTCTGTTGGTGGTAAAATTCAGATGGAGGTTTGATGCTTGCAGCTGCTGTGGAGGAGAAATGGATGCTGAAGGATGAAATGGGGTCTGTTGTGGTCATGATTCAAAACAAGGTGGTGATGATTACACACAGAATTGATGTTGTGTTGGTCTCTCAAACTGATTTTGTGGCAGCTGAGAATCAAAGGAAATTAGGGTTGCTGCTAATCTGTAGCATTGAGAATGGGGTGTTGATAGAAGCTGGTGATACTGTGGAGAGATGGAACTGGTTATATCAGAAGGAGGTGTTGCTGCTTCAGATTTGATGAGCATTGGTGGTAAGCTGTTGATTAAGCAGTTGTAGTTCAAATTGCAGCAGTCAATTGAAGCAATGAAAGCAAAGACAGTGGTGGTGCAGAATCAAAGCTGCAATTGTTGGTGCTATAATGTATGAGGGATTGCAATCAGGTGGAGGTAAAGTTGGAGATGGTAGTGCATTCATTGATAAGCTGAAGATGATCAGCTAGATTCTGAGTAGAATTTCAGGAGCCTTGGCTGTTGTGACTGTGTGATGATGCAGCTGAGGAGCAGGAACTGAAGCTCAAGGAGATGGTAATTGCAGATACAGAGAATGGTGAAGACTGTTGATGTGACTGACAATGAGAAGTGAAGGTCATGTTGGCATTACAAGGGAAGAATATGGAATGTTGAAGGATTTGGTGCTAGTACTAATTGGTATTGCAGGTGGTGGTTGAAAGCAGGGTGTGTGTGATAGTTGTGAACTAGGTGGAGTTGGTCTTTGTGTGAGCAGAGAAGCAAAAGAAAAGATGGTGGAGTCTACTGCAATGGAATGGAAATGATGGTGGTGGATTCAGGGCTTGGTTCTGAACCATCATGGCTGGGTGTGCAGGGGAGGCACGGCCATTATGGCTGGAAATTATTGCAACTGAGTTGGATAGGCAACTCAGCTTGATCCAAAGCGATTTTGACCCAGTGACTCGAAGAATTTGACTCGTTGACTAACTGTTTGACTAACGGTTGACTCGTTTGACCGTTAGTCATAACGGTTGACGGACGAAATATTCTTTGACCGGGACAGAATTTTCAGGTTGCCGACGGCGACAAATTCCGGCCAACTTCCGGACAAAAACCCAGTTTTCCGGCGAGCAAAAATGCAGAATTTTGTATGGACTTCTCTCATGTGTGTGAAGACTAAGAATTGGGAATTGGATGGAAACTTGGAAGTTTTGAAGAATTGGACTAGAAATTGGAATATGGCTCAAATTGGGAAAGTGGTGTTCTTTTAGAATGAGGATTCTTTTCCTACAAAGACATGTAGAGTATTGAAGACTATAAATAGAGGAGTTCTCTACAACTTTTTAACACACATCTACTTTGGAGAAGGAGTTAAAGTGCACAAGGATTGGAGGAAGGAGCAACCATCATCTTTTCAATAAGTTTTTCTTTCTTCCTTTATTATTATTATTATTGTGTGAACTCCAAATTATGAGTAGCTAATTTTCTTATTGATTGAGGATGAATTCCTAGTTCTTAATATTTGATTTGAGTTTTGTTTCAATTCTACTTTGAAGTTTTTCATATGATTATCGATTGTTTTTACTAATATTAATGTTTATGATTGATTGATAGGTTATTTGGAGTGCACGCTAAATTAATTTGTTAATTTAATCTAAAGCTAGTGAAAGTTAGGGAATACGTAATAGTTTCTTGACTCTTTACACAAGTAGAAAACACGAGACCTTGCGGAGGGATTCCGTGGAACAATTGTGTGTGAAAACAACGCTAGAAAGTGGACCAAGCGAACCGAGTCTAACTACTAGTACTAAACCTAAGTTCACAAATCTTAATGCGTTCGTGGAATTAAATCTTGTAAGCGAACCTCAAGGTGGTTATTTTGAATAGAATCTGATAACTAAGCGGACTTGTTACTCGGTGAAATAAGGAATTTTGGGGTTAGCTAAGCGAACCTGCTATCTTACGGTTGGTGATAATCTATGACTAATAACAAGTGGAAAAGAACATAACTTTAATCATTGTTTTGCAGCGAAGAAGGATTCCTTGATCTATTCTCTCTCATTGATTTCAACTTATACTTTTAATTACTTTGTTTATTTCTTTTGCTTTATAAATTTTACAACCAATACCCCCCTTTTGTGACAATTTTACAACTAATAATCTCTTTCTCCTTGTGGGATCGACCTTGACTACCCTATATTACTCTTTAATTAGGTAGTAAAGTATTAATTAATTTTTTGTGGTTACGACACGCATACAGTATACAGGTTCAATATTATACGAGAGATCAAATGTGATTCCAATAACGCCAAAAACTACAAGCTGGATCTCCTCTTTCGGAGTAACGTGTCAACTCATATACCACTTATTTTATGTTAGGCAATCACAATTCACGAAAGCCAGGGTTTGACACTTGACCAGACCATGATGGATATAGGACTGAGAGAGAGTCTCGGTTTAACGTTTGTAGCATTATCTCGAACATTGAGAGACCTTGCCTTTAGTCCCATGTTCTTTTTCGACAAAATCACAAGAATTAGGGAATGTCGAGGCCTTGCTCCCAGACGTACATAAGATGAGCGATTGGGACAACTATCAAACACAACATTGTACTGTCTCAGGGTTATATCTCTTTTACTGCTATATTTTTCTGTGTCGTTGTTTTGTTTGTGATTCTGTTATGTGCTTACCTTTTTGAGATAATTTTGAGTCTAATATGTTGTAAATAGCTATTTCGTAGGAGGTTTAACTTATTTCCAGTTAGTAAGGATATGTTTTTTTACAAATATGATCACCTAAGTAGGCGTAGTAGGTTTAACTTATTTCAAGTTCAGTAAAGATATGCTTTTTTACAAATATGATCACATAAGAAGGCAAAGGAGGTTTAACTTATTTCCGGTTCAATAAGGTTATGCTTTTTTACAAATATGATCACCTAAGCAGGATTTATTTTAGACGTATTTCTCATGATTGCTCACTTCACCATAATTTCTAGGGCTGTTCATGGTCGGGTTGGTTCGGTTTCTAGCTAAACCAAAACCGAAACCACCAATACTATTGGTTTCTAAAAATCTTAACCAAACCAATCCATTAACCATTGGTTCGGTTTCTAAATGGTTCCAGTTGGTTTTGGTTTGTCCCAGTGGTTTTTGGTTAACCAATAATTATGTCAAACCCAAATAAAAAAAAACGCAAATTTACAGATAAAAAAATCGTAATTGCCGATAGTATTGGTTTACACAAATTTAAAGACAAAAAAGAAAATAAAAAAAAATCAAGAATAATTAAAGCTTACTCTAAATCTAGAGATCAAAAGAAGATATATAATATATCTTAATTTAGTTATTGACAAATAAAAAAGAAGGAAGACCGGAAAAAAAAGCCGAGTAGCAGTAGCTGTAGTTGGGGGTGGAGAAGGGAGGCGACCGAGAGAATGAGAAAGAGAAAGAGGGAGAGTATCGTAATGAAATATTAGATTTAGGGTTTGGGTAGAATCTAATACTTGTAAATCAACGGTAGAAACTAAGTTTAAAAATTAATCGATTTTCCAATGGTTTTTGGTTCGGTTTTAGAGATCAAACCAAACCAAAACCAACACTATCGGTTTTCCACTTTCTACACTGTAACTAATCCATTAGTAAATGGTTCGGTTTAGTTTCTTCCTAATTGGTCTGGTTTGCTCTGGTTCCAGCGGAAAACCGAAACCATGTGCAAGTAATTTCAGCGTCAGCTGTTTAGCAACTTCAAGTAAAATCATGTTTTTTTCTTCGTCGGCCCACACCGTGGCAACGGTCAACCAGTATGGATACATATGCAGTGAATGGTCAATCTCTCTGATTCTGCCGACTTTTGCTACTGTTTTATTGCATTTATCAACATGTGTTATTCCCATTTCCATACCTAACCCTAGATTTTCCTAGCTCACTATTTATTGCATTTAAAAATTTAAATTTTCTTGTTTTTCTTGAGGGCGTGGAATGAAAATCAAAGTAAGACTTTTCATGTCAATTTTATACTAGTAATCTCTAGAAGTCATATTAATTAATTAAAGCAAAATATATTTTTCTAAATAAAACAAAGTAAACAGCCTTTGTGGTTATTTCAAATTTGAGGTCGTGGTGAGAATGGAGACTTCTCCTGCCATAAAAAACTTCGTCTGGAAGGCAGCCCATTTCATACTTCCAAATAGTATGTGAGTGGCATCCGTTATCCTAGATATAGAAACAAAATGTTAACTATGTAACGAGCATGACGAAACCCTAACTCATTTGTTCCTGCAATGCAACTACGTCTCATGGGTATGGATGCATTTTAACTTTGATATGGATTTTAATAGAAATGGTTGTGTCTCTTTTCATGAATGGTTAACTGATTGCTTTGAAAATCCCCAAAGAGGAGAGTATGATATTGATTGGCATGTTTTATGTAGTACCATAGTCTGGTTCATATGGAAAGTGAGGTGTAAGGTAGTTTTCAAGAATGAAAAACAAACAAGTGGAGTAACAACAAACAATATAATCAAGTACATAAATAACTACAATGTAATACACAAACCAGGTCATAGTATAATGGATGACCTGTACTACAACCCAAAAAACGATGAATCTCTTCAGATTACTACTACTTTGAGAAACTAGAACAAACAGATTTTTATTTTGAATGAAAAAAGAGAAATGACACTCAAAATAAACATTGCTAGTCATAGGCTAGAACATACAGAACAAGTTGGTGTTGGTCTGACTTTATGTGATCATACAGGTACAGTTAGAGAAGCCAAAGGATTCTATGCCAATTGTACTACCAAAGATGATTTAGAACAAATGGGAGAGGACGCAGCTTTCCAATGGGCAGCACAGTGGAGCGGCCACAAAATATCCTTCACCAGTGATTCAGAACCAACCTTGTTGCTGGTGATAGGAATGTATGCAAAAGCTCGCAAACAAAGATATGTGATCAGTGAAGACTTTGGCAACAACAAGAATTTTTTTTTTTGAATAGAAAGGTTTATATTAAAGGAAAAGTCCAGAAGTACAGAAAAAGGTCAGGCAAAGAGCCTTTAAACAGCCAAGAACAACCAAGAAAAACAACCCCACCCCGAGCTACTTATTGATACACAGCTCCCAGTTATGTAAGATTTGACCACTGTCCAGAATTTGAAGGTGTTCCTGTCGCAGCTCCATAAGACCAAAGTCTGTTTTATACGAACAATGATTTATGTAGCTTCTCTAGGTCTTCCACCAAACACTCTATGGTTCCGCTCTTTCCAGATATTCCAGATTATAGCAAAGTGCATAATATTCCAAATTTGTTTGCATCTACCTTTCAGAACATTCCAACTCCAAGCTTCGAAAAGTTGCAAAACAGTTCCCGGTATAGGCCAAGAGATATGCAAAGATTTGATGAAGTAATCCCACAGTTGGAAAGAGTAACCACAGTGAAGCAGCAAGTGATCTGCCGTCTCCACAGTGGTGCCACACAAAGGGCAGACCGTACTCGGAAGCTCTACTCTTCTATAGCTAAGCATTTCTCTTGTAGGAAGAGAATTATGGAAACAACAACAACAAGAAATTTGATATAAATTTCATAGCTCAGGATTTTACTTTAGTCAAGACAGAAAATGTCATTTGGAATGTAAAACTAGTTTTTTTTTAACAAGTATATGATCAAACTTAATTGGATAGATCACACAGTCTATGGGCAGTTTTAACTTATCTAAATACTCAGGTCTGGAATGAAAATGTAATGAGGAATCGCTGTTCCAACTATGGAACAAATGACAATGGTTTTGTAATGCACTGAGGTTCTCCTCGTTTTTATTAAAAAAAAAAAGGTCGTGGTGAGAATGATGGATATCTAACATTAAATCATGGGTGCGTGGCGTGGGTAACAACTACTAATTGAGAATATAAGGAACATTAGTTGTGTTTAGCGGCTGCGGACTCGTATATTGAAAAACAGATCCCTAGTGCTCCTGTCCTGTGCTGTGCTTAAACGAGTACAGTATCGTATGGATTTGCATTAACATGTGCTTAAGCGAGACAATTGCGAATGGATATGCGTTAAAATTATCAAATATCACAATTTACACATTCTGAAACCGTAGTGGGGCATCTTCTTAGCATTGTTTTCAAGTTTTCAAATGTTCATTCATCAATGTTTTTAAGTTTTGAATCCCTTCCTAAACTGGGGCCTATAGAACTTAATTGGGGCCTATGGATTTTTTCATCACCCCATAGAAAATGATAAGGGGTGTCTCAGTTTGATGAAAATACCATTTTACCCTCTATCAAATATTAATACTACTAATGTATCCTCATCAAATCCTAATCATAAAATTAAAAACTAAAATCAAAATCATAAAACTAAAATCTTAAAATTTAAAAACTAAAATCAAAAAGGTTTTTAATAGGATAGGTTTTGCTATTCAAAAAGGGCTAGCGGCACAGCTTGTCGCTCGCTTGCCTAGTATGTAATTTTTAACTTTGTAAGTACAATTATTCGAATTTTGAAAAAAAAAAAAAAAATCAAAATCAAAATCATAAAACTAAAATCATAAAAACTAAAATCAAAATCAAATTCATTTTCATCTCCGCTTAAACTAATTTTTCTTCTCTCCTTCTCAATCCAATCTTATAAACTAGGTTTTAGTAACATAAAATTGCTCAAAAATTGAAAATTTTGAAATCAAGTTTTCCTGGTTAATCAGAATCGGTTAACGTTAATGTATATGTGATCCGATTGCAAATAGAAACGGTTTATGTTCATGCCCACAAAGACCGACTGTCCTTGATATGTATTCTGGTTCGAGAAATTTGAACCAGAATCGGATTACATTAGCACTTATAAAAACCGATTGTTGATGTATAATGTTAGAATCTGATTTTATATGTGTGTCGAGTAAACCGATTGTTGTTCTCAATTTTTTTGTATCTTTTTTTTGTTAGAGATTACATGAGCATTATTATAAACCGATTCTTGTTGTGCAGTGTCAGGATCGCTTTTTACATATGTATCGTGTAAACCGATTCTGGTTAACCCATTTTTTTCCAGTGAATACTCGATCATAAAATGAGTATGAAATCATACTCGATTTCATTTTATTAACTCGGGTATAAAATGAATTTTGATTTTATTTGATGTATAACAACACATAATTCACAGACAAAAAAGAGAAAATTTACCCACAATCGGTTTACGTTCATGCCAATATAAACCGATTATGGATAATCGGTTGATTTTCATGTCCATATAAACCGATTCTGGGTAGAAGCTAGTTTCAGAAAATCTCTGTATGTTTTTGAGATTACAATCGGTTGATACTGATGTGAACATAAACCGATTCTTGGTTGGTGTTCTTAAAAAAAAATCAAATTTTCAAAATCAAATTTTTTCAGTTTTTGATGATACACTAACCTTAGAGCTTCTCCAATGGCATGTGTGTGAGAAAAAGTCTTCAACCACGTAGGATACACATCCATTTTTTCCAAAAACTTTATCCAACCCTAACCTCCTAAATTAATGGATAGATGACATGGCATGGATTTAGCTAGACATCCTCCATGTGAACCTCTTGTTCTAGAGGTTCACATAGAGGATGTCTACCCATCCTAGTCATATTTTTTTAATAAAAATAATTTTAATTTATTTATTTAAAAATGATTTTAATTGCAAATCAATATTTTGTATACATCCTAGTCAGATTTTTCTAATAAAAATAATTTTAATTTATTTATTTAAAAATGATTTTAACTGCAAATCAATATTTTGTATTAAATGTGCATAGCCATTGAATCAACTATATAAGATCAATGCATCATCATCTTCGAACCTTGTATTTTTTCTTGTTTAAGATTTTTTTTTTTTTTTAAGATATGATCAATGTAATTGGGCCGACCGACCGGAGGGCCCGTAGGGAGGGAGTCCCTTTTATGGCCACTTTTTTGTCAAATGGACCCTAACGAATTTGATAAAAAGGTTTGAAAAAATAATTCTGTGTCCAATTTCATTATGGTCCGTTGGATCACTAACTTAAAAACAAGGAGTTGATGCAAGGCGTTCATCTGATAATAGATTTCTGTATGTAGATTCAATATCGTTCGTTGGATAAGATGACTTTAAAACGCGGATTTGATGAGAGTCGTTCATCTATAAAGGATTTCGGTACAATATATAAGATATTATAAGGGTTTATACTAAATTAACTAAATTTATAAGGACCTAAAGTTAATACATATATGTAACAAAATTCACCCAAAAACTTTCATTTCTCTCGATTATTCGCCACCACCAATTTGGCCATAAGCACCACCTACGCCACCATCACAACCATCACCTCCGCCACTACCACCGCTACCAACAGCACCTCAGCTACCACTACCAACACCAGAAGCACCGCCACCACTACCCTTCTCAACCTCTTCCAATTTCACTTCTACTGAAAGATCCACCACACTTCTTCTACTTCTTTGCCACTGACATATAAAATTTCATCAGCACCACAATCGACAGAAATTTTTCAATTTCTATTTCATATATTCGAACAATTTTCTACTTTTGATTTCAATTTTCCAATACATATTTCAACATCTCTTCTCGGTTTCTTCCGTCACTTTTTGTCGCCGCCAACAACCTCCACCACAACTACTATCACCAGTTCACCACCAGCACCAGCAATTTTCATTATATATTTCAATTTCCCTAATTTTGATTTCAATTAATACGCAATTTCGAATTTAAATTCATACTCATCCACCACCGCCACCGCCACCACCCTCCTCTACCTCATGTGTTCTTTGATTTCACAAAAACAGGTTCTCATTTCCGCAAAAACATATCCAGATCTCTTCTGTCTTCAAGAAAACCTGTTAGAGATTGGGTGAATGAGTTGCACCGTCGGTTTCGCAAAAACGAATATGGAAAGTAAACAATCCGAGCCTGCATCACGGTGACGAGGATATGAAGTTAGATCACCTAACTTAGGTGTGGTCACGGTGGACCGTCGGTTGCAGATTGAAAGAGGCCATGAAAGAAGATAAGTATTCATTTGAGAACATTATAGACCTATCCCAAATTCTTATAATTGACTAACACCTAAACAATTTTCCGACGTGTCACAGACAGAAGCCACGTGTGAGCGGAACCAGATCTGTAGACGTGATAAATAACGACACACGACCTATCTTCTTCTTTTTTAAAACTTGGTATGGTATCCAATTGTGTAAAATAATGACAAATAATGACATATGTAAACATATGCTTTCTCAAATTATTACCATTAAAAGTTTAGAACTATGAAGTTCAGAGGCAAGAGCGCATAGTATGTGCGATTTTACTACACCATCACCGCCTATGCGGTTTTACCAGTACCATCACCACCCTAGTACTTGAAACACATTTCTTAATTTTAATTGAAAACTTAATTAGTTGTTTACAATCCCATTATAACGGTTTTTCGTTTTTATTCGGTCGGCCCTCCTCACCGTGGTAGCGGTGTTCTAGTAGTATTACCATATTACCGTTTCTATTATGATCATCATCGATGATTAAATCAAACTTTTTTTTAGGGTTTATAATATATGAAAGGTGTTAGAAAAAAAAATCAAGTCGAGGGCTTGATGGGGCTTTCGGTTAATTTGATTTACTCATCTTCTTGTGCTGGTGGTATACAATGATATTGGTGTTTTAATCATTAGTATTCTGTGTGACATTCCCTACGAATATAGAATCTGGTGCTGGTGGTATACATTGGCATTTGTGTTTTAATCATAGTATTCTCAGTAGCATTCACTACGAATAAACAATAAAGAGGAACGAACGATACATGATGGGATTAATATTTATGGTAATATGAAATTAAGAAAATAAAGATGACAACTCAGCAAAAAAAAAAAAAGGAAACAATATATGTGGGTTGGAGAAGAATTTTTTTTTGTTCCATAATTGTAGGAAAATTAGCTACCATGTATGATAAAGGATGTGTTCCCATAGTGCCACATGTGAAACTGACCACATGACCATTGGAGAAACTCTTAGTTGATTTTAGGATTAATTTGACTAAACATTTATTAATTATCCGGATCAATACTAATTAATCAAGAATAAATTAGCCATTAAAAATAATAATTAGATAAGGGACTTTTCATTCTACTTCTTAATGATCTTATTTTATTATGTACCTATAGTACCAATTAAGTTGTATATACCCCAATTTAGAAGGTTTTGAATCATAGTTGATGAAGCTATATGTAAAACACGGTTTCCACGTTCTAAGCTCGTGCACTGTTGATGACACAACCGGGATTCTCTCTCCCTATCTCCTTGGTAATATATTTACTACTACTAGTATTTTTGTCTGCTCAACGACTAGCAGTGGCTGTCAACTCCATATTTATTTCTTTCTCGCAATAAAGAAAGAAACATCAAAAACTCTACATTTATTTCTAAAGTATCTAATCTTTTCGAAGATCAGAATCTAGAAAGATAGAGAGAAGACTCGTTGAGTTAATGTTGTTGTAAACATGGCAAAGCTTTTGAAAACACAGATCACTGCTAATCCACTTACCAAATTTCATCAAGAAACTAAGTTTGGAACTAAAAACAAGTATGGGTGCAAAAAGACTACTCAAAATTCAAGATTTTTATCTGGGGCTGGTTCAATCAGAGCCGTGATCAGTAGCAGTGAAGATAAAAATGTAATAACAACAACAACATCAAATGTTTTACAGAAAAATGGGTTGGCAACATCATCAGCCATGATTGATGTGAAGGCTGCAATTACTATTAGGAAGAAAATGAAAGAGAAACTTATTGACAAGATTGAAGATCATTGGGAGGCACTTATTAATGGTGTTGGTAAAGGGATCGTTATTCAGCTCATTAGTGAAGACTTAGATCCTGGTTAGTTTAAAATCTCAAATATTCCACTCTTTTTTATTTTGATTCAACTGTGAAATACAACTGCATGGATAATTTCGATTTGTAAGTAAAATTACTCGAGAGCCGGCAGTCAAAATTTCGGTCAAGGCTAAATATTGGCTAGAGACCTCAAATAGGAGATTTTTATCCCACTATCAATAATGAATGATTGTGATTTTTAGATTTCGAATGTTCTTTTAAATGAAATTTACTATAACTTTTGTGGTTGAAATGATTAGGTTTAGTCCTGATGTCCTAGTGTGAGATATAATGTCTGAATTAGATTCCTCAAAAATAATAAGTTTCTTACTTTTGTTTGTTATGTCTTTCTGACACGGGCTCTCTTTCTAGTAGTCCTTCTTACTAGCTGTTTTTGGAAGCATGATTATCACCATTTTTGTTTTTTGTTTTTGCAGTGACCGGTTCTGGTAAAAGTGTAGAAACATCAGTAAGGGATTGGGCTCCTAAGCAATTAGAGCATTCAAGTTATCTTGAATATGTCGCCAATTTCGTGGTCCCTTCCGACTTTGGTTACCCCGGAGCGATTCTGATTACCAACCTTCATAGCAAGGAATTCTATTTGGTGGAAATCGTGGTTCATGGTTTTAGTGATGGGCCCATCTTCTTCTCTGCGAATTCGTGGATTCAGTCCCGAAATGATAATGCTCAAAGCAGAATCGTTTTCAGAAATCAGGTAAGAACCAAATATTATGCTCGCTCTCTTTATGAAGATTGGCCAGGAATTGATTAAATGATACCTTACGACTATCCGCCACATCCCATGTAGGCTTATCTTCCCTCGCAAACGCCAGCAGGTATGAGGGATCTTCGACGCGAAGACTTGCTTAGTGTTAGAGGCAATGGAAAAGGGGAGAGAAAACTTTCCGACAGAATTTATGATTATGCTCCTTACAATGACCTGGGTAATCCAGATAAGGACGATGATCTTGCTAGGCCAGTGCTTTCAGGTGAAGAGCGGCCATATCCTAGGCGTTGTCGGACTGGTCGTCCTCCAACTAAATCAGGTTTGTGAGCGTGTGCATGTGTTTATATATATATTGAAGATCTGCAAATTGTCCTTTTCTTCTGTTTCTTCCTCTAAACTGGATTCGATTCTCATTTTCGTATTAGTACCTTAGTATATCGTAAACTCCATATGCTACAGATCCTTACTCAGAGAGTAGAATAGAGAAACCCCATCCAGTTTATGTTCCTCGTGATGAAACGTTCGAGGAGATTAAGCAAGCAACTTTCTCTGCGGGGCGTTTGAAAGCTGTGCTCCACAATCTAATACCATCTCTCTCTGCTACTCTGTCGAGCTCTGATAATCCATTTACATGCTTTTCTGAGATAGACAAGTTGTATAGTGATGGTGTTCCTGTGAACTGTGACCAAGAGACAAAATCAATCTTTGACAACTTGCTGCTTCCAATGATGATGAATAAGGCTTTGTCAGCAGGTCAAAAATTATTCAAATATGACATCCCAGCAATTATCTCAGGTATAGTATGACCATTGCTTCTTTTGAATATTGCCATCTCTTTTTATGGTTAAGCTGGGAAGTAAATGTATTTGGTACAAAACCATTTTTCAAGCTCACTATTTGCATAACCTTAATCACAGGGGACAGATTTTCGTGGCTACGTGATAATGAGTTTTCACGGCAGACTTTGGCAGGTGTAAATCCCGTTAACATTGAAGCTTTGAAGGTGCTTCTTTAATACTGATCCTTTTTTTTTATCAGACGATTTCCCTTCTTCTTTCCAAATGCTTAAGTATAAAATCTTGCAGGAGTTTCCAATTCTCAGCAAACTAGACCCTGCAGTATATGGTCCTCCAGAGTCGTTATTGACTAAAGAATTAATAGAGGGTCAACTCGGTGGGATGACTATTGAAGAGGTAGAATTTCCCTCCCTCCTCCCTCCCTCCCTCCTCCGGCCGTCCCTCCTCCCTCCCTCCCTCCCTCCCTCCCTCCCTCCCTCCCTCCCCCTCTCTGTCTCAGGTTTCTGGTGATTCATAATGCAGGCAATAGAGAGCAAAAGCTTGTTTATGCTTGACTACCATGACATGCTCTTGCCTTTCATCAAGAAAATGAACTCATTGCCAGGGAGAAAAGCTTATGCTTCTAGAAGTGTTTTCTTCAAGACTGAAACCGGTCTAAATCCAATAGCGATTGAACTTTCACTCCCCCCTACACCTTCTTCACCTAATAACAGACGTGTCTACATTCACAAACATGATGCGACAACGTACTGGATATGGAAACTCGCCAAAGCTCATGTATGTTCAAATGATGCCGGAGTCCATCAACTGGTGAACCATTGGTACCGCCATTCAGTATTAGTACACCAACATTCGGAAAATCTTTTCTTGTTTCTGTATATCAAGTCAGTCTACATTATATATGTGAAACAAGTTGAAATTTGGTCTTTTCAGGTTGAGGACTCATGCCTGTATGGAGCCTTACATTATTGCTGCTCATAGGCAACTTAGTTCAGTACACCCCATTTATAAACTCCTGCACCCTCATATGCGTTACACATTGGAAATCAATGCACTGGCCCGACAGAGTTTGATCAATGGAGGAGGGATTATTGAAGCTTGTTTCAGCCCAGGAAAGTATTCAATGGAGCTGAGCTCTGCAGCTTACAAGAATATGTGGAGGTTTGACATGGAGGGACTACCAGCAGACTTAATTCGGAGGTAGGCTTTCTAAAATATTGTATTTCTTTTTTGCTTAAAGTAGTTGCAAAATATGCAAGTGCTTTGGTCAATTCAACTCTATATATTTGATTGTAAACAACAGGGGAATGGCGGAAGAGGAACCTTCGATGCCCGGTGGCGTCAAACTCGTAATTGAGGACTACCCTTATGCGTCTGACGGACTTCTTATTTGGTCTGCCATTGAAGAATGGGTAGAAGCTTATGTTAATCATTTCTACTCCGACAATCACAGCATCTCTTCTGATGTCGAACTCCAAGCTTGGTGGGATGAAATTAAGAACAAAGGCCATTCTGACAAGCGAAACGAACCCTGGTGGCCTAAACTAAAAACTAAAGAAGACTTATCCGGCATACTTACAACAATGATCTGGGTAGCTTCAGGACAACATGCAGCTTTAAACTTCGGACAGTACCCCTTTGGAGGATATATGCCAAATCGTCCTACCCTAATGAGGAGATTACTTCCTGTTGAAGAAGATCCGGATTATGACTGCTTCCTTCGAAACCCACAACTAGCTTTTCTATCTTCAATTCCAACTCAACTCCAAGCCACAAAGGTAATGGCAGTCCAAGACACGTTATCAACTCACTCCCCTGACGAAGAATATTTGGGCCAGATTCATCTTTTACACTGTCATTGGATCAATGACACTGAAATTTTAAGGTTATTCCAAAACTTCTCGACTAGATTGGAGGAAATAGAAGAAATAATAAAGGCACGAAATTGTGATACAAGTCTCAAGAACAGAAACGGTGCAGGTGTTCCTCCATATGAACTACTACTTCCACTTTCTGAACCGGGAGTAACTGGCCGTGGGGTTCCAAACAGCATTTCTATCTGATCATCTTATACACTCAACAAGGTGTCGTTTTCTCTGCCGGTGCTTGTTCTGTGTACTTTATCTAGATTTCCATCTATAGCTATGTTGATTGTAACCTGTAAGTAATATAATTGGAGTAAACAAAAAATGCACGTAGTAATTATTCTGAAGTTTGAAGTTGGGTACTCACATTGTTATTCTGAACGCCGAAAATTACAGTCAAAATATTGGAACCTTGGATACTAAATTCGACAGCCAAGGAATGAAACTTGGCCATGATCGATGCAGATTTTAATAAATTATGAGTATCATAGAGATGGATCATCGATTGAACCAAAAGAATGAAACAAAAATAAAGAAGACAAAGATTTAAGTGGTTCGGTACTAACGCTTATATCCACCTAGAAACCCCGTAGGGTATAAAGAAGACAAAGATTTAAGTGGTTCGGCACTATCACCTGTTAGAAAAAAAAAGGATTTTGTATTAAAACCAAAAGTGCTTGGACCATGTTTTGATCCTAAGACCAATTGCCCACTAGTTGTTTTTTTTATTTGAATGGATAAAACATTAGTCCCACATAGACTAAAATCTTTAGAGTTTTAGACTTAAATATCATGGGTTTTGCCTAAAGGTTGTGAGGGGGAAGACCTAGACTATGGCAAGGTTGCCTTTCCCGTATGGGTGTGGGTTCACCATATCCTATCTTTTTGCTAAAAATTTCGTGAAGTATCCTTCTCCTTGTCTGTACGTGCTTGGCTCATGTATCTGACACGCGTGCTTAATTGCTGACTGACAAAGGCAACACTCTATTTTAGGACTGAAAAGAAGAAAGCATCTTCACTTTGTTTTATGCCTGCCATTGTCTTGCACTGTTTTTTAACAGAAACATTATCAGTAACACTCTGTTTTAGGACTGAAAACAAGAAAGCATCTTCACTCTGTTTTAAGCCTGACATTTTTTTTTGACTGATTTTTAACCGAAACATTACCAGTACGCATGGTTTCTTTGCATGCTTTTTTCCTCTCGTTTTTAACGTCCTAAACACTATATAAGAGAGGAGTCTTCAGCTCATTGAATACACAACATAAAAAACATCTCTTCTTATGCTCTTCCTCTGTTTTCTGAAAACAGTTTTACTATCAACTTTGTTTTAAGTTTTTTAACTTATCTCTGCTGCCAAGTTCTTAGAGTGCTCTCTTTGTATGCTACATACAGGAGTACTACAATAGTTGTATCCTGGAGGTGACTTGCCAACTGATATAGCATCTTAGAGGAGTAGCAGGCAATATTACCTTTAGGTCAGCGTATCTCATTCGTGCCTCTACTAGTTCCTGCTATCATTTTCTGTGCATCTCCAACAACATCAGTCAAGCGTCGGTTTGAGCTAAGTATTTTCTTCTCAATTATTATGATTGTTGTTACATTTCTCCAACAATCTAAAGGTAATATCCTTCAGTGATATATTTTTCTGTTGTAACAACATGGGAAAGAGTACTGTAGACAAACCCCCAAAGTTTAGTGGAAAAGACTTTAAACGATGGAAGTCCAAAATGTTATTCTTCTTAAAAGACCAAATGTTAGATGAAGTTGCCTTAGAAAGACCCTCGAGAAGACTTCATGACCGTGGTTATGAAGATAGATTGGATAGGTGGACTAGGAAGAATTACATCTGCAAAAACCATATTCTTAACTGTCTGGATGACTCCTTGTACGACTTTTATAATGCAAAAGAAAATTTTACTGCTTTTGATTTATGGGAAGCCCTTGAAGAAAAATATCTTGCTAAGGCTGCTGGAAGCAAGAAGTTCTTGGTGGCTAGGTTCCTGGAATATAAGATGACTTATGAAAATCCTATAGTAGAACAATTCGTCGAACTCCAACTACTCATCGACGAAATTCTTGCTGAAGGCATGCATATTGATGAATCTTTACAAGTATCTGCAGTGATTGAAAATCTTCCAACCTCATGGAACGAGTACAAGAGGAGGTTGCGACACAAGAATCGCGAAATCACCATGGTGGAGCTGGGGAAAAAGATCCAAGTTGAGGAGCTTCTGTGCTGCAAGTACAAAAGCCTGATGCTGAGCAAAGACATGTCCAACAAAGCTTATGTCCTGGACGATAATGTTGCATCAAAGAAAAAACATGGAGAATCCAGCAAAAATGGTAACAGACGTAACAAACGTCGAATCTCCAAAGGTAACAATCTTAAGAGTAGGGGTGGTGTC
The DNA here is from genome assembly GCA_023529315.1 of Papaver bracteatum. NCBI lineage: Eukaryota > Viridiplantae > Streptophyta > Magnoliopsida > Ranunculales > Papaveraceae > Papaver > Papaver bracteatum. The sequence goes on from JAJJWX010003419.1 coordinate 4,091,308, forward strand.
TCCAAAAACACCATCAAAGGCGACTGCTATAATTGTGGAAAAATTGGTCATATGGCCAAAGACTGTAGGGCGCCTAAAAAGACCAAAAATGATCCAAAACAGAAAAATAAGGCAAACATAGTAGATGAATCTGGATATTTTACTGGCATGGTGTCTGAAGTCAACCTTGTCTCTAATATGACCAATGTGAGAGACTGGTGGCTAGATTTTGGAGCCACCAGGCGTGTCTGCAAGTTCAGAAATGCTTTCTCCTCCTATGACACAGTAGGAGACGATGAGAAACTGTTTATGGGAAACTCTTCCACCGCTAAAGTAGTGGGGAAAGGCAAGGTTGAATTGAAGTTCACTTCAGGAAAAACTCTCGCATTGAATGACTTGTATCACGTCCCAGACATGTGCAAGAATCTTATCTCAGAGACCATCTTGCTAGGGAAAGGTTTTAAATTTGTTGCTGAGTCTAACACAGTTATAATCTCTAAGAGTGGTGACTTCGTAGGAAAAGGTTATGTCACTGAAAACATGATTAAGCTTAGTGTATCTGCTTTGAACATGAAAGTTAATGCATCTTCTTCTGCTTATGTTTGTGACTCCTCGCATGTTTGGCATGATAGACTTGGACATGTTAATTTCAAATCCTTAGAAAGACTTGCTTATTTAGGTTGCATTCCAAAAATAAACTTTGACAAAAATCATAGGTGTGAAATTTGTGTTGAATCTAAATATTCAAGAAAACCATTTAATAAAAAGGTTGAACGTAGAACAGTTGCCTTAGAACTTATACACTCGGATTTAGGAGATTTGAAATCAACACCAACTAGAGGTGGTAAAAAATGGTACATCACTTTTATAGATGATTACTCACGATACTGTCAGGTTCATCTTCTTAGAAGTAAAGATGAGGCTTTAGAGGCCTTCAGATTTTATAAACTTAAAGTAGAAAACCAAAAAGGTGTTAAAATTAAAACCCTTAGGTCAGACCGTGGCGGTGAGTATGTGATACCCATAGGTGAATTTTGTAAACTTAATGGCATCATTCATGAAATTACTGTACCTTTTTCACCTGAGTCGAATGGAGTAGCCGAAAGGAAAAATCGAACACTCATAGATATGGTGAACGCTATGTTGACCAGTTCAGGGTTACCTTTGAACTTATGGGGGGAAGCAATTCTCTCTGCATGTTATATCTTGAACCGAGTTCCATTTAAAAAATCAGATAAAACTCCTTACGAGTTGTGGATAGGTAGATAACCTTCCTATGCATACTTTAAAGTATGGGGGTGTTTGGCCAAGGTGGCCATTCCTCGTTCCAAGAGAACCAAAATAGGACCTAAAACTATAGACTGTGTTTTCCTAGGATATCCTGAGCATACTAATGCACATAGGTTCATGGTCATCAGTTCTGACCATAATAACATTGGTCTAAACACCAAAATGGAATCTAGAGATGATGTGTTTTTTGAACACATTTTTCCTTTAAGGTCTGGACCTCGAAAAAGGGTCCATGGAGACCTCACTGATGTTCCTTCCACTAGTCAATCGCCATCTCTAGAATATGAGACCGAACCGAGAAGAAGGAAGAGGGTTAGAACCGAGACAAGTTTTGGACATGACTTTGTGACTCTTACGGTAGAGTCTAAACCTCAAACCTAAAAGGAAGCTATGACTTCTCCGGAAGCTCCTTTATGGGAAGAAGCTTTAATAAATGAGTGGGAGTCCATTCAGAAAAATGAAACTTGGGAGCTTGTAGACTTACCTCCTGGTAGTAAAACCATAGGTTGCAAATGGGTTTTCAAAAGGAAGCTTAGAACAGTTGGAACTATAGAGAAACATAAAGCTAGGTTGGTAGCTAAAGGCTATAGACAAAATGAAGGATTAGATTTATTTGATTCCTATTCACTGGTCACTAGGATCACTTCTATTAGGATGTTGATTGCTATTGCTTCTATTTATGATTTTCATATACATCAGATGGATATTAAAACTGCATTTTTATATGGTGAATTGAATGAAGAAATTTATATGGACCAACCTGAAGGATTTATTGTGAAAGGTTGTGAAAATAAATTATGCAAATTGAAAAAATCTCTGTGCGGTTTAAAACAAGCACCTAAACAGTGGAATGAAAAATTTGATCATGTAATGATATCTAATGGCTTCAAGGTTAATGAATCTGATAAATGTGTTTACATTAAATCTGTGGATGATTCTCATGTTATTGTGTGCCTGTATGTTGATGATATGCTCATATTAGGCACTAACCTTGATATTATTAATACCATTAAAAGCATGCTTAACGAAAACTTTGACATGAAAGACTTAGGCCCTGCTGATGTAATCTTAGGGATGAAAATCAAAAATACGTCTGATGGATATAGTCTTAGTCAATCTCATTATGCTGAAACAGTACTTAAGAGATTTAATCATGAAAATACTAAACCTGTATCTACTCCTTATGATCCCAATTGTAACTTGAAAAAGAATAAGGGAGAGGGAATTTCTCAACTTGAGTATTCTCGCATAATTGGCAGTCTTATGTATTTGATGAACTGTACAATACCTGATATTGCCTACACTGTGAGTAAATTAAGCAGGTACACTTTCAACCATGGGCGGGATCACTAGAATGATCTCTACAGAGTTCTACGCTACCTGAGAGGCACTTCAAACTATTTCTTATGATTTGGAAAGTATCATGCTGTGCTGTAAGGGTATTGTGATGCCAACTGGATATCAGACTCTGATGAGTACAAACCACAAGTGGGTACGTCTTCACACTTGGAGGTGCGTCTGTGTCATGGAAGTCTTCCAAACAGACATGTATAGCTCGATCCACTATGGAGTCTGAGTTTATAGCCTTGGAGAAAGCTGGAGAGGAAGCTGAATGGATACGAGGTTTCCTGGACGGAATTCCACTTTGTCCCAAGCATGTGTCTTCGATCGCAATCCACTGTGACAGTCAAGATTCTATTGGTTGCGCAAGGAACAGTGTATCTAACGAAAAGTCTATACACCTAAAAAAAAGATACGAGACAGTGAAACAACTACTCTCTACTGGTATTATCTCTATAGGCTTCGTAAAGTCCAAAGATAATATTGCAGATCCTTTGACGAAAGGTTTATCTAGAGAGGTAGTTAGATCCACATCGAGGGGGATATGACTTAAGCTCATAGAATAAATCACCATGAAGGATACTCAACCTTGTGAATGGATCTCCTAGATCAAGGTTCAATGAGACAACTAATTTATGGTGATATCGAGAAAGCATTATCTTTGTCCCTCCCTATGGTGTAACTGTGTGATAATGCTACCTGCATGATTTAAGATGATCTGTTGAGATCTTAATGGGTTCCATGGCTTTGTTTAAAGCGGGTGTGGCAGGACACTCTTAATGGACTCACCTATGTGAATGTTGGAAGTAGGGTCCGCTTCCTATGAGAATTTGAGCTGATTCTCTAGAGACATTCATTAAGTCCGAGATTTATCCCACGACAAAAACGGGCACAACGGCAAGAGCTTGGCGGTTTTTTCTTTGAGACATCAAAGTGTGGTTGTTATTTTTGAATTTCATTCATTGTTGGCGGTTCAACACATTGCGTTCACCGTTACAACAAGCAGTTACGGTAACCTCTCACTAAGTTAAGGTTCAATCTCTGGGACACCTTAGCCTAATTTTGTTGTCTTCTGTTTTCTCGTGTTTTATCGATATGTTTTATCATTCATGTGGGGAATTGTTAGAAGAAAAAAACGGATTTTTTATTAAAACCAAAAGTGCTTGGACCATGTTTTGATCCTAAGACCAATTGCCCACTAGGTGTTTTTTTCATTTGAATGGATAAAACATTAGTCCCACATAGACTAATATATTTAGAGTTTTAGACTTAAATACCATGGGTTTTCCCTAAAGGGCATGGTCATTTTGGTCTACACACTTTTGTGTAAGGGGGAAGACCTAGACTATGGCAAGGTTGCATTTCCCGTACGTGCGGTGCTTCGCACAAAAGCACGCACGCCTCCGCCGTCCATCTGGGCGGGCGGGGCGGGGCTCGGGCTCGGGTGTGGGTGTGGGTTCACCAGATCCTATCTTTTTGCTAAAAAATTTCCTACATGTTTAAGAAGAACTGATTTGTCTATAAGTGTTTTTCGTATACGTGAAGTATCCTTCTCCTTGTCTGTACGTGCTTGGCCCATGTAATTGACACGTGTGCTTAGTTGCTGACCGACAAAGGTAACACTCTGTTTTAGGACTGAAAAAAAGAAAGCATCTTCACTCTGTTTTATGCCTGACATTGTCTTGCACTGTTTTTTAAAAGAAACATTACCAGTAACACTCTGTTTTAGGACTGAAAAGAAGAAAGCATCTTCACTCAATTTTAAGCCTGACATTATTTTTTGACTGATTTTTAACAGAAACATTACCAGTACGCATGGTTTATTTGCATGCTTTTTTTCTCTCGTTTTTAACGTCTTAAACACTATATAAGAGAGGAGTCTTCAGCTCATTGAATACATAACAGAAAAAACATCTCTTCTTCTGCTCTTCCTCTGTTTTCTGAAAATAGTTTTACTATCAACTTTGTTTTAATTTTTTTACCTTATCTCTGCTGCCAAGTTCTTAGAGTGCTCTCTTTGTATGCTATATAGAGGATTACTACAGTAGTTGTATCCTGGAGGTGAATTGCCAACTGCTATAGCATATCATAGGAGTAGAAGACAATATTACCTTTAGGTCAGCGTATCTCATACGTGCCTGTTTGTACCCAAAATTACTTTCGGGCACGAAACACAATGAAATTGGTTATTTTCTATGGATTTTGAGTTAGGAGATGATATGAAGAGCAAACAACGAAACAGAGGTTTAACGTGGTTCGGCATGGCTGCCTACGTCCACGGGTGAATCCCCTTGGGGAGAAGAATTTTATTCATAGTGGTATTACATCATATAGTTTTCTCTCCTATTGGCTACTCCCTCCAAATGATTTCTGCTCTTCTATTTATACAAATCAACATATAATTTCAACATAAACATAAATTGCATTAACTTCCCCAATCATGCTCCCATAATGAATTCTAAACGAAACTGCCCATTTATGCTCCCATCATAACTGCCGCATGAAACTCCCCCTTAATGTCTTCATCATAATCGTTGCATGAAACTGCCCCTTAATGTCTTCAACATAATTGTTGCATGAAACTGCCTGATTAATGACTGGCAGGATTGGTGGAGACTGGCTGGCAGGATAGGTGGATGCTGGCTGGCAGCGTAATGGGTTGGATGACTGCATAGTTGGTTGGCTGACTGGATGGACTGGTCGGCAGCATAATTAGCTTGCTGGCGATTGAGGGGAGACTGGTTGGCAGGGCGGATGAGTTTTTGGATGGGAATTGGTTAGCAGTGTTGCTGGCCACAATACTGAAAATTAGCTAGGGGTGTGACTGACTTCGATAGTTGACCGACGGTTGACTTTGACCATTGACTGGCCGTTGACTTTGACCATTGATCTTAACCGGATGTTCGCCGACTTTGACCATTGACTGGTCTGTGTAGACTGGTGGGCTTCCTTTGTTGACTGGTTAGCAGGATCGGATGAGGACCCAAAAGATGATCAATTTGGCCCATTAAGTAGTATTTTTACTTATGGTACAAACATCGCCCCCTCTTAACCTCCAACTTGTTGGGGGTTAAGAAAATTCCGTTTTCCTAAGTCAATGATAAAATTCGCTCCCAAGTGCGGATTATTGATACTGCGGTGATTGGAGAACTTCCCTTGTTGTTTGCGGAAATCATAACAAGACGCCCCCAAGTGAGGCTATTGCGGCTTGAGAATCGACAGGAAAAAGTTGAGCATGAATCATTGTTGTTATGCAAAATCTGAACTGAAGTCTGAACGCCACGAAAACGAGATACTTGAGCGGAGTGATGAGTAGTAACATCATTGAGCGGAGTTGGCCTGCAATAGATGTAATCACTGGATCCGCGGAAATGACGAGCATCATATGCGATCGTACCGAATGCAACAAAGAATTTAACAAAATTCCGCCACAAAGAATGTTGCGTTCAATTGGACTGCCGGAATCATGAGCAAGGATGGATCAGATCAGCTGCATTCAGCTGGAATGCAAGAAGAAGAACTAACAAAGTTCCGCCGCAGTTAGTTGTGTTCACTGGATCACAAATCATGCGAGCAAGGTCGATCAGATCATTTGCATTCACTGAATGCAAAGAAGACGAACAAAGTTCCGCCACAAAGACTATGTTCACTGGAGCTGGAACTGCGAGCAAGGCTGGACTGCATCAGCTGCGTTCAGATGGAATGCAGCAGCAACGAACAAAGTTCCGCCGTAGCAGCTGCGTTCAACTGGACTGCCGAAACTGCGAGCAAGGCTGGACTGCATCAGCTGTGTTCAGCTGGAATGCAGCAGCAATGAACAAAGTTCCGCCGACCCAACTATGTTCAGCTGGATCTTGAAACAACGAGCAAGGCTGGACTGCATCAGCTGGTTCAGTTGGAATGCAAGAAGAACGAACAAAGTTCGCCTTCGCAGATGCGTTCAATTTGATACATCAATTTGCGTTCAATCGGAATCAGAAGAACGAACAAAATTCCGCGCAAAGAACAGCTGCGTTGAAATGGGCTGCAGGAGCTATGACAAGGATGGATTACATCAGCTGCGATCAGCGGGAATGCAGCAGCAATAGACAAAGTTCTTCTGCAACAGCTGGGTTCAACTGGACTGCAGGAAATGAGAGTATAGCTGGACTACAGTAGAAACGAATAAAGCTACACTGCAGCAGCAACGATTAGCTGGACTGCAGCGACTGCTGAAGGACTGTACTCAAATAGTCCGATAAACATAGGTGTAAAAGTTATAAATAAAACTAGACAACATCAGTTGCGTCCAACTGAGTATCACCAGACTGCATTAGTTGCGTCCAACTGAGTACAGAATTCGCAAGCAACTGGACCGCATCGGTTGCGTCCAACCGATGCAGTAGTTGCTTTTGAACTGGAGTACAATAATTAAATAAATATAACTATTGTAATAATTGCATAAAAATATTAAGCGTAAAAATATTATGGTGTATGCTCGCCCCCTCTTAATCTTGCAATTCGTTGGAGGATTAAGAAGTTCGGGTTACCTGAAGTTCGATTTTTTAAGTGAACTCCGCATTGCATTTAGGTGCTATGTAACTTGCCCCCAATCGTATAGAGTGTTTATGCAGCCTGCCCCAAAGGAGTCATTTCAAACCATGAGGTGTCACATATCTCGCCCCCAAGTGATAGTCAGTCACGTTGAAGTGATATGCAACTCGCCCCAGCGGATAGTGATTGCCATGCTACTTAATGCTCGCACAAGGGTGCACTGCCTTGCTGCATTTTGCTCACGCATGGAATTTTGAAGATGTCTGCTATCCGGAATTCGCGCGGGGGGCCATTCCCACTATTCCAGATTCGCGCAGAATTGAAATGTGTGCATCCCCTCATTGAGAAAATGCTTGCCACATTTAATGCGTCATATTGAACAAAAGTATGCATGAATATATGAAAAGAAAAATATGTAAATTGTATACTCACCATATACTTACCCTATTGAAAATGTTACTGTGACTTCGTTTACGAAATGATTTGGATGCCTGCTGGCTATGTCGATGTTTTCTAGCGACGATGATTAGTATAGTTTCCTTAACGTCTCGTCTCGACTTAGTAATTGATTTGTCTGTGGGACTGGAATGCACAGACAGTTGAGTCCAGACAGTTGCAACGGAACTAATCTATTTTTAGCATCTTTGATTAGTCTGATCTTGTAATAGTTATGCATAAAACTAGAATGAAAGAGTGGTGAGGAAAATCGATTGAAACAGTTTTTGCGTAAAATTGACTACGCAGTAGCTTGATCAATCGATTGTAGGAATAAAAAAAGGGGCGTGGCAGTTGATCAACATGCCAACAACGCTGATTATGAAGCAGTTCAATCAACTGATCAGAAGATTTATGTAGAAAAGGACTGCAGCAGCTTGATCAATCGGTGCAGGTGTTTTAAATGGTGATTGAATGTGACCGTTTCTGGTGTTGTCATTTCAAATTTCTAAAAAATTTAATTATCTCCGAAAATTGAAATTTATCCTTCGCGATGCCGGGAATTGACATACGATCTGAACGGGCCGAAAATCACCCAGTTTGGATGCACAAAGAAGAAGTTATCGAAGAATTGGTTGGTTAGGGTCTTGCTCCGAATATGTTGATATCGTGATTTCACCCAAAAAATATTTTTTTTCAATTGTAAAATTTTACCCTCGTGTCGTAGGGTATTGAAATGCGATCGCAACGAGCCAAAAATCATCCAATTCGGACGTGAGACGAAGAAGATATCAACGAAACAAATTTTAAGACCAAGCCCTAGTGGGGCGTATAAATCCGTCAGCCAAGGAATGTGGGATGAAACATCCGGGGCTACGTTATTAAGTTACAACGCGTCACACCCAATTCGAACTACGGATTAAAACTGCAGCGAGATACACCGGATCAGGGCATTAATAAATCGCCATTTAATCGGCGATTAATCGGCAGATAGTGGTTCAGATTTTAATGCGGCGATTAATCGGGAATTAATCGCCGATAGACGCTCGTCAAGGCCGCCTGGTGAGGCCGCCGGGTCGAGCCGTCGGCTAAGGCCGCAGCTCGTCTCTGCCGTTCGATTTTGGAGACGGCTCCTGATTTACACCAACGGTCAAGATATGCATTACATCTAAGCTTTGATGTATCATGAAGCATTAAAGTTTTCCTGAAAATGAGTTTTGATGTATCTCGAGTCATCGAAGTTTGATGCACCCAGTAGGATCAACGGTTATAATTCGAAGATCATCGAACATTGATATAATCCTAAGCATCGAAGCTTTTCTTGTATAACTGATGGAAGCGGGTGAACAATACCCATGTTTACGTGGGTTAACAGTACTTTTTGAAGTGGGTTAATGTGGGTGTCCAGTTTCTGGCGTGGGTGAAAAACATTTGACGTGGGTGAATAAAAACTAGAAGTGGGTGAACGGATCGGGCCAGTTAAGCTGACGGGTGAAGCTGCCGTCTTGTGCCGCCGGGTCGAGCCGCCGGCTTGTTTTTTTTTTTTTTTTTTTTTTGTGCAACACTTTTCTACGAACTGTGATCTGTTCCTTCGGAGCTTTGGTGACATTTTTTTTTTCTGAAAATGTTGTCTTTTGAATGAAGCCTTCTTGCAACGGTTTTCTGTAATGTAATCTTTTCCTCGAACCTTTGTAACAGTTTATTTTGAAACTGTTGTCTTTTAACATTTTTTGAATCTCTTGGTTATTCAAGCGCCTATAGATGTGCGCAACTTGGCACCCTTGCGGTCATGACAGTATTGATTTTTTCATACGGCAAACTCGAACAGGTGGGTAATGCGTTATTTGAGACGCAAATTTTTCTGAACTTTGGATTTGAGCACGTTGCGGACCGACCATCCTGACAACAATCTAGGTGATTTTTTCAGTGGACCAACTGTGGTGTCTCCTGATTGCGATGCTGGACTACAGCAGTTGCGATCAACTGGACTGCAGTAATGGTAATTTGCTGGCCTGAAACAGCTGCGATCAGTTGGACTGCAGCGATTGAACACGTAACTGGATCAATCCATGTTGCAGATCGAACATCTAGCAACAATTTTGATGAAGATTTTTTTTTATTAGAATATCTTTCACCGTGGACCGAACGTCCTGAGAGAGGTTTCACCAATATTTGTAGTGGTGCAGTTTTAGATATTTCTGAAGGTAATCGTTTTTGTAGATCTTGATCCACAAACCTGGATAGCAGCAGTTGCGGTCAACCGGATTGCAGTAACTGCGGTTATATAGTCGGCAGCAGCTGCAATCAGCTGGACTGCGATTATTACGATCAAGTTGGGTTGCAGTAGCTTCGACCAGCTGGACAACAATAGTGATTTTTCACGACGTTCAAACAGCTTTTTCATGGAAACGATTCTGGAGCAGTTTTCTGCAACTTTTCTCAATGGGAGGACACGATTCATTTTCTCGTAGTCCCCTTAGTCGGCGCCAATGTTTGTACCCAAAATTACTTTCGGGCATGAAACACAATGAAATTGGTTATTTTCTATGGATTTTGAGTTAGGAGATGATATGAAGAGCAAACAACGAAACAGAGGTTTAACGTGGTTCAAGCATGGCTGCCTACGTCCACGGGTGAATCCCCTTGGGGAGAAGAATTTTATTCATAGTGGTATTACATCATATAGTTTTCTCTCCTATTGGCTACTCCCTCCAAATGATTTCTGCTCTTCTATTTATACAAATCAACATCTAATTTCAACATAAACATAAATTGCATTAACTTCCCCATTCATGCTCCCATAATGAATTCTAAACGAAACTGCCCATTTATGCTCCCATCATAACTGCCGCATGAAACTCCCCCTTAATGTCTTCATCATAATCGTTGCATGAAACTGCCCCTTAATGTATTCAACATAATTGTTGCATGAAACTGCCTGATTAATGACTGGCAGGATTGGTGGAGACTGGCTGGCAGGACAGGTGGAAGCTGGCTGGCAGGATAGGTGGATGCTGGCTGGCAGCGTAATGGGTTGGATGACTGCATAGTTGGTCGGTCGATTGGATGGACTGGTCTGCAAAGATAATTGGCTTTGCTTTTGGCGATATGAGGGGAGACTGGTTGGCAGGGCGGATGAGTTTTTGGCTGGGAATTGGTTAGCAGTGTTGCTGGCCACAATACTGAAAATTAGATAGGGGTGTGACTGACTTCGATAGTTGACCGATGGTTGACTTTGACCATTGACTGGCCATTGACTTTGACCATTGACCTTAACCGGATGTTGGCCGACTTTGACCATTGACTGATTCTGACCATTGACTGGTCTGTGTAGACTGGTGGGCTGCCTTTGTTGACTGGTTAGCGGGCTCGTATGAGGACCCAAAAGATGATCAATTTGGCCCATTAAGTAGTATTTTTACTTATGGTACAAACAGTGCCTCTACTAGTTCCTGCTACTATTTTCTGTGCATCTCCAATAACATCAGTCAAGCGTCGGTTTGAGCTAAGTATTTTCTTCTCAATTATTACGATTGTTGTTACATTTCTCCAACAACGCCTACATCCCCTGAGAAATCCCGTAGAGTGAATTGGATTGATCTCCAGGCTTACTGGGATCGTTTTACATGTACACAAGTGCTTCCTATTTATAGAATAATAGGATCAACATAAATCAGTAAACCTAGAACAAACTAATTGTGTTGACTATAGGTTAAACTTATCTAGAGATTTACAAGCAAGATTTGTTACTGACTTGGTCTTCCCTTCACTGTCATATACACACGTACAATATTCCAATACCCCCCCCCCCCCTCAAGGTGAACATGGAGAGAATTGAAATGTTCAACTTGAACTGTTGTTGAAATAGATGAATGCAAAGCAATCTTTATTATCTTATTCTCTTCATTCATACGGTCTTCAATGTATAACTTGAACATCATCAGAGTAGTTATTTGGGATGCCACAACACCACTGGTGTATGAAAACTTGACTCAACGAACCTTCATCATAGCAAAATCCTTTAACTCCACCATTCAGCATTTTCCAGATGATGTGACATAGACAATGCAGACGACATAAATACAACTCCACCGTAGTTACTTAAAAAAGTTTGATAAGATGGGCTAGATTTGAAATCCAAACATGCCCATGGAAATTGATTAAAAAGCTAGTTTTAGCCTTAATGAGAAAATGAAATTTTATCAAGTCCATGAAAATCAATAGACTAGAAAACTGATTAGGAGAAAGGAAGCACAATCATATGATGTAAAATGAATTGACCATACTCAGATGTTTTCTGGAGTAGCAAAGCAACTTGCTGGAAAACATGAATTGGTCGTCGAGATATTAAATCGATACGAACACAAACTGAATTGTTCTCAAATTTTCCTTTGGATCAATACCCAAAGAAGTGATGATAAGTTTGATATGAAAAACCCAAAACTTGGGCGAAAATGAAATTGCCGATGCAGGGAAACCATAGTGAACCCATAACAATGAATATTAGATTGAGAGAACAACAAAAGAGAGTTGTTGTTCAAAAACTGTTGATGAAAAAAAATATTGGTAAGTATAGTTGTTGAAACAAAGTCTAGATATGTGTGATGAACAGTCAAAAATAAAACTGTCCAGCCAGAAGCTAAGAATAATAATGAGTGGTGAATAAACAACCACTATCATATTTTCAATTGGTCTGCCATAAATTGATGGCATATCAAAATAACCAAAGCTGAAAACAGGAAGAAATCAAATCTTATATCATCACATTTCTGTGAGCAATGAATTTGCAGCCAGAAGCCACAAAAAAATGGAGTCAACAGACACTTCTTCTTAAGAACGAAGGATACTCTTTGAAGTTAAATTCCAATAACAAGATTTTAGAAATGATGTTCAATATATAAAACAGAACTATTATTGAACGTCGATCAACGATAATGATCTAAAGCTATATTTAGAGGAATATATTAGCACATAAAATCTGAGCTAGATGTGAATAATAAGATCCTGGATAAATATCTGAAAAATATACTTGATAATCAAAAAACGTTTTCGTGAGTGAAAACTGTTTTCGGAAAGGTTCCCAGCACATCCATGGAGAATGAATTGTGATTGTGATTGTGATGAATATATCCCAAAAAAAATTGGGACATGAGCAGGAAAGAGTCGTGTAGTTGATAACAACGGCCTTGTGACCCTCCTGAACAAAAGTAAAAGAACAAAAAAAAAAACTTCGACTACTCGAAGAAACATAAAATTGAACTGAATGTTCTTGACAAATTGAAAAGACATGATTTGGTGAATAAGATTAACCCTGACAAACAAGAACAAATGATTGCGAGAGAGATTTATTTCCACCTGAATTGGGAATCGATTACCTATTAAAAAGATAATAACGACCAACAAAAGAGTAAACCCCAGAGATTTATTTGGACTCTTGAACCGTAAGATTTGTTATAGAATCTACATAAGAACCATTTGTGTGATATAGCCGTGAAATTAGATGATGAAAACACGAAGGAAAACTGATTTGCGATTAAAAACAAAATTTTAATTTTATTGCAGAAGCGATTGAGCGGAGCTCCCCGCTCTGATACCATAATAAATTATGAGTATCGTAGAGACGAATCATCGATTGAACCAAAAGAATAAAACAAAAATAAAGAAGACAAAGATTTAAGTGGTTCGGCACTAACGCCTATATCCACTGAGAAACCCCGTAGGGTGAATTGGATTGATCTCCAGGCTTACTGGGATCATTTTACATGTACACAAGTGCTTCCTATTTATAGAATAATAGGATCAACATAAATTAGTAAACCTAGAACAAACTAATTGTGTTGACTAGGTTAAACTTATCTAGAGATTTAGAAGCAAGATTTGTTACTGATTTGGTCTTCCCTTCACTGTCTCATACACACATACACTATTCCAATAGATTTTCCTAGTACATTAGCCAAAATGGTACTTTGCAAACATTTACTTCCAGTTTGTTCCTGAATTTGTTTGATGGTCAACTCTTGAAACAGACAAGATGGTTTCTGTTATACTTTGAGGTCCAAATCATCAATTGCGTGTTGGCCTTGTTAAATTGTGGTGTCAGAATTTTACTACCTTCAACAAGTTTAGGCAGATTTTTGTTTCGGTAGAAATCTCTAGAAAGATTACGATAAAAACAATAAGAACTAGATACGAAACAGAAGCGATCCAAGAGAGACAGTGATAGAATCCAATTCTATCCAGGTAGAGGAAGGCTGCGGTGTTGCTTCACAAACCTTCTCTTAATAAGACTAGAAGTTCTGTAGGATTTTCTTTCAGTATTTCGTTTCTTTAGGACCCATTGAAAGGTAATTCTCGAGAGATAATTTTTAGCCTCAGGGTCTAGGTTCATTAAGAATAGGAATATGAGTTTAACTAGAATTCGTTTGTCTTCTATCTATATGAAGAGTTTATCGGTTCTCACTGTGATATAGAAATTTAAAGTTACTAGTATTTAAGAAGTGTTACAAGGCCTACGACCCATGGATGTGCGGTCCATCCAGTTACCCCTTTATACGTATCAACAACCTAAACACCCAATCACATTTCTCACACCACATCAAGAGTTGCGTTTACCTCCCCTCCTATTGGCCGGTGAACAAAACCCTCGCTCCTCATTGGCCGAGAAACAAGTTAGCCCCCTAACATTTCGTGACTGTTAATTTTTTATAGGTTTGGTACGATCTAATGCTCCATAAGATTTAAAATACTAAAAAAATATTTTTAAATCCGTTAAACAGGAAGGAAAAAAAAAGGAAATATTTTTAATTAAGGCACATAAAAAAAAAATTAAAATATATAATCCTAATAGTTTACATGAAAAGAGATTTTTATATGGAAAATCATATAAATTTCTATATTCTGATTTTTATATTGAGATCTGAATCTAGAAAAATAAGGAAATTTTCATGAAAAGAAATTTCTAAACGGAAAATATTTGGAAAATCTTACGAATTCCCGTATTTTGATTTTTGTACCGATCTTAATCTAAAAAAATAACAAAAATAAACGGAAATATTTAATCTTATTAATTTCCATATTTTGATTTTTAAACCATATTCTTAATCTTTAAGATTTTTTTTTACCGGACATGGATTTGTTTTTATAGGAAATCTTTTTTAAATTCCCATATTCAGATTTTTATACCGATATATTAATCTAAAAATAGATTTTATAAAATTTTGCCTTTCTCGTTCAATATATTTTAGGCAGCGGATCGAAGAACAGGTTGGCGCATTGGCAACTTATGCCAAATTTAGAGAAAGAGTCGAAGGAATTTCGTATTGACCAAGCTACATGATGTATATAAACAATACCAGGCTACTGGATTTGCACTTTACGCATACATAATAAGAATACCAAGATATCAGGGCATTCCAGGACTATGCAAATAACAGTTGGAGCATTTGGCGGTGATGGCGATCCTAATGGGGAGGATGTGATACCACTAATGGTGGCAAATATAGAGAATAGTTATCGTCTGCAACATTAAGCTTAAGTACCCCACCATTTCTAGCAAAGGAGCTTTGTCGAAACTTTTGGTAAATTTTGTTGACATAAAAGTTTAAATCTTATTTTCAGTATCGAAAAGCAAATACGGTCTATGTAATCGTGTAAGCAATACTCATGATTTTGGAAAGTGTATTGATTGTGTCCGGTCTGTTTCCACTCTATTACTTTCTAACTCCATTTTGTCAGTGACGACATACTTCACCAATATTCTTTTATGTAATTTATTGTCAGTGAATGCGGATTTTCTTTTATTTTTAATCAATTTGATTCACCAATTCTCATTCAAACGCCTCGTATTCTCCAATTAACGTGCAAGTTACCCATCTCTACACTCTTCTCAGTAATCATTTTTCTTTGTTCTCTCAAGGATTGGGTTTCAGCTTTCTTCCCAAGTCTTATACTGTTTCTTGCTTCAAATCCAAGTCAGTAGCATGTCAAACACTTGGCAATTTCAAACCCTTGGTCTTGATATGAAGAACATATTTATTCAATTCTGTTGCAACATCTACTTTCCCACAGAAATCACTAAGAAAAATGGTCTTCTTATTTCAATTTATTCTAGCCCTTTTTCAGATAAAAAAGTTCATAGAAAGTTTGATTACTTTTTCAACAATACTAATCATCCAAAACCTTTAGTCAATTCAATGGCCAGCGCTTCTTCAAGTGTTGATGCCCTTTCTAACAATCTCCAAAAAAGAAGAAATACCTCTAAAAGAAACAACAAACATGTCAGCTTGCAAGGAAAAGGAAGAGTTGTTGATTCTTTTGCCTTGATTGGATATGTCTGCAGAGAAAGTGAAGTTACCAAGAATGTTGTTAGCTTAGCAATTAGGCAAAGATGGGGTGCATAAAGAGAAGTTGTCATCATCTCAACTGGAAGAAGGAATGTCTCTATATTCAGAATCCATTCAAGAGAAATCTTTCAAAGGGTTCTAGGATAGAGGCCACATGCAGTGGGTGGGCATTTATTAGTTTTACTTCCTTGGTAGTTTCACATGAATGTTCAGAGAGCTATTTTTCAGTTTGAAGTGTTCTTTATTGAATTTAGGCTTATAGCAGACTTGGACAGAGATAATATCCCTCATCATATTTTATCTCAATCTGGTGAGCCAACTACTATATACAGTAGATACCCAAATGGCGTTGTTAAAGCTAAAGTCTGGATGTATGTTAATCTGCCTCTAGTCAGGAAAGTCCACATAACATTGGAAGAAAGGGTTAAAATAGCTATTTTTTATCTGGGATTTCCATCTGCAACATGTAGAAGTTTTTATGTGTTTAATCACAATTAAAATTATTGTATATTGATTGTAAATGTATCTTGGATGACAGTGCCAGTTCTAAACTTACAAGGAGTTGACCCTTTTGAAGAACAAGTGGAAGAGTTAGTTCAAGAAATCCAACAGAACATGGGGATTCAAGAAGGTGATGATGGTCAAGATAATCAAGAGCCAGCTAATGCCTTGGAGGAAGGAAATGAAGTTGCTGGTGAGAACAATTTGGAAAATGAACATGTAGCATAATTAAGTGTGGTAAATAATAAAAGTGGTGAAGGTCCTGTGGAAGTTAATAAGTATATCCTGATTGAAGACTCTGTGGATGAGAATTAAGGTGATGGGCAAGTGATGGTGCCTACTCTTCAGAAATTAATATAAGTGATATCAGAACAAATAAGAGAAGGAGAAGGGAGGATATTATCACCGAGGCAATGGAAATGGATGGATACATCAAGGAAATTGATAGAGCTCTCCACATTCTGGCAGATGAGGTTGTGAATGGGAATACTACAAAGGACTTTGAGAAATATGACTCTTCCTCTAGTGAAGACATGTTGATAGATGCTGAGTAGCCTGACAAGGATCGAAAGAATAACTGGTCTGCCACTGTTTTGCTATGGATGCTGGATCCCATGACCTCCCTCCAAATCAGGTTCCTACTATTCTTAAAACTAAAAATTATACTATATCTGCTTCTTATTTCAAAATTTCAAGTTTTTCCTATATTGCTTCCCTTAAGTTCTTTACTTACTATTCAAACTCTTATAAACCCCCTTTTAGTTTGGCTTTGCCTTTCTGCAACTTAGATAATTTCTTTAGATTTTATATTGTAGCTTTAACTCTACTTGATTTTTTTTTAGAACTTGTCACCCATACAATCAGTATAATTTTAATATCCAAAATGAAATTGCTATCATGGAATGTGCAAGGGATTGGAAAATCTCTCACAAAAAACTACCTAAAATACATCTTAAAGATGCAGAACCCTGATTTTATGTTCTTAGCAGAAACTAAATCTACTAAGGATTGTATGAACATCTTAGATAGAAATTTAAAGTTTCATGATTGGCTAGCTGTTCCTAGAATTGGATTGTCTGGTGGGATGCTTATTGCTTGGAACAATAACATAAAAGTATCCTGCATTGTTGAGTTCTTTGATATCTGTTTTCTTGAAATGCATGATTGTTTTAATAATAGCTGGACTGTTGTTTCTATGCATGGTTCCTTGAATGAGTTAGGAAAAAGAATGCAATGGGATAAAATTAATCACTTTTGTAAGTTGAACCCTAGCACTCCTTGGATTATCATAGGTGATCTGAATTTTAGTTTACATATTAATGATAAGCATGGTGGCAAAGATATTTCTCATGTTAACAAATTTATTCATGATAATATTCATACTTTAGGATTGATGGACCTTAGATTTCAAGGGATACCTTTTACTTAGTCAAATAATATGGTCCTTTCTTCGCCTAGCTGGTTCAACATTTATCCTGATGCCATTGTTAGTCATTTATCTAGAGTAGGTTCTGATCGTACTCTGATTATGCTAACTTGTAAGCCTGTTAAAATGAATGTGCATAAACCTTTTAAGATTATTAGAACTTGGTTAAGTCATGATAATTTCAAGAAAGTTGTCTCTGATAACTGGAACTGCAACATTAGAGGCTCTTTCGCCTATAGATTTCAAAACAATCTTAAAAACCTGTCTTACACTCTTTCTAATTGGAATAAATCTGTTTTTGGGAACATTTTTCATAATTTTGATAAACTTAACAAGAAAATGGAATATATTCATTCCATTAATCTTTTGCCTGTCCTTGAGATTAAAGATACTCAGAACAACTTAGAAATTTGGTATAACAGAGAGTATGATTATTGGAATCATCTTTCAAAAGATAAATTCATTAAGGATTTTAACCGTAACACCTCCTATTTTTACCAATATGCTAATAACAGAAG
Organism: Papaver bracteatum; assembly: GCA_023529315.1. Taxonomy (NCBI): domain Eukaryota; kingdom Viridiplantae; phylum Streptophyta; class Magnoliopsida; order Ranunculales; family Papaveraceae; genus Papaver; species Papaver bracteatum. The sequence goes on from JAJJWX010003419.1 coordinate 4,109,673, forward strand.
GAGGATAAACCATATTCACATGCTTAGGGATGAAACCGGTCTCTGGATTGATGATAATTCACAAATTCATAAAATGCTAATAAAACACTTTAAAACCATTAGCACTATTAGTAAAGCACAACACCTTGATACCCTAAATAAACTCATTGACCCTTGTATTAATGAGGTTGAAAATAATATTCTCATCAGGGTCCAGATGAATTAGAGATTAAAAACACTCTGTTTAATATGAACCATTGGGGAGCTCCTGGTCCTGACGGTTATCCGTCTGGTTTTTTCAAAGAAAACTGGGAGGTAGTTAAAACTGACATTATTAACCTTGTCCAAGATTTCTTTCAAAATAAATATATTCTTAGAGAAATGAACTACACTAATATAACTTTGATTCCTAAAGTTCAAAACCCTTCTACTCCTAGTGATTTTCGCCTCATTAGCCTTAGTAATACAACTTATAAAATTATCTCTAAGATATTAAAAAATAGACTAAAACCTCTGCTTTCAAAGCTTATTTCCTAGAACCAATCTGTTTTTATCCCTGGGCGTCAAATTATGGAAAATATCATTGTTGTGCATGAAATCTTCCATTCCATGAAGAATTCTAAAAACAAAATTGGAAATATGGCCTTAAAAATCGATCTTTCTAAAGCTTTTGATAGAATAAAATGAGATTTTTTAAATCAAACTCTTCTTTCTTTTGATTTTTGTGAGGGTTGGTGCCAAAAGGAGAAATAACAGTGAGAATTTCGTTGGGAGAAATCGAAACACAAATAACGCTATGTGTGGAGGATATGGAGTCACCATATAACATGCTATTGGGAAGATCATGGATACATGCAATCAAAGCTGTAGCATCAACATTATATCAGTGCATCAAGTTTCCTATGTCAAGCGGGATTGGCGAAATTAGGGGAGATATTGAAGGAGCGAAACTATGTTATCAAATTGAAGTAAAAAATTATGAAGGACAAGTGAAGAAGCGAAAAGCTCGCACGAAGATGGCGAAAGAAGCAAAAAAAGAAGAGGAGTTTAAAATCTACATGATAAGAGCAGAAGAAGGAAAAGGAGTACCCAGCGAACTTTTGCAAGAAGGAGATAAAACAACGAAAATTATAAAAGAACCAACACCAATTGGAGAACCTGAAGCAAGTTACACTGCAGCAGAGCCAACAAAAGATGTAAATATTGGAACTGAAGAAGAACCTAAAATGTTAAAAATTGGAACTAAGATGGATACAGACGAGGAAGAAAGAACTGCCAATCTCTTGCGAGAATATAAAGATATTTTCGCATGGAACATGGATGAAATTCCTGGAATAGATCCATCAGTTGCATGTCATAAATTGGAGATCAACAAAGATGCAAGACCATTTAAGCAGAGGATAAGAAAAATCGCAACAACTTACCATCCCAAAATAGAAGAGGAATTGCATAAAATACTTGATGCAGGAATTATAAGACAAGCAAAATACCCAGAGTGGATAGCAAACATGGTTGTGGTTCCAAAGAAAAATAATGGAATAAGAATTTGCGTATATTTTACTGATCTAAACAAAGTGTGTCCTAAAGACAGCTTCCCATTACCAGATATACCTCAAATGGTCGAATCAGCTGCAGGAAATGATAGAATATCTTCTCTAGATGGGTATAAAGGATACAACCAGATTCCTCTCGCCGAAGAAGACCAAGAACATACTGCTTTTTTCGTTCCAAGAGGGTTATATTGTTATACAAAAATGCCATTTGGTTTACGAAACGCAGGAGCAACATATCAAAGGATGGTAGAGAAGGTATTCACAAAATAGATACACAAAACATTAGAGGTGTACGTAGATGACATGTTGATAAAAAGTAAAGAAGCTAAATACCATGTACAAGATCTGAAGGAGATTTTTGAACAGATACGACATTTTAACATCAAGGTGAATCCAAAAAAATGCATTTTTGGAGTTGCGTCAGGAAATATTTTAGGATACATTGTATCCAAGGAAGGAATACAAGTTGATCCAGAGAAAGTGAAAGCAGTCCGCGATATGCCAACACCAGCAACAGTAAAAGATGTGCAAAAGTTAAATGGACTCTTAGCTTCGATGGGAAGGTTCATCTCGCGATCGTCTGATAAATGTAAACATTTCTTCAGCATACTAAAAAAGGGAACAAAATTCAGATGGACAGATGAATGCGAGAAATCTTTTCAAGGAATAAAAGAATACCTGGCGAATACATCTATTTTACAAAAGGCAGAACCGGGGGAAGAGCTGCTAATCTATCTTGCGACAACTTCGCATGCATTAAGTGTTGTATTATTGCAAAGTAGATACAGGAGTTGAAAAACCAATTTACTACATCAGCAAGACGTTCAATGCCGCAGAGAGAAATTATTCTAAAATTAAAAAATTAATTCTAGCGTTAGTTTATGTGACCTTTAAACTTCGCATATATTTCCAGGCACATAAAGTTAAAGTGTTAACAAAGGTACCAATTGAATCAGTAATGAAGTACTCAAAAAGATCAGGCAGAGTAGAGAGATGAAATGCGCAAGTAGGACATTTCAAAATTAAATATGAAGTGTTATCTTCACCAAAGTCACAGGTTGTCGTAGACTTTTTAGCAGAATTTCCTTTAGAAGATGGTGAAGTTGTTGAGGAGATGATGGATATAGAATAAGAACAAGGATATCCAAAAGACTTGTTAACAGAACCAAATGGATGGGAGATATTGGTGGATGGATCCTCAAAGGGGGGAGGTAATGGAGTTGGAATTATCTTAATTTCACCAGAGGGAAAAAAATGGCTTTTTCATTTAGGTTGGAGTTCGCATCCACTAATAATGAAACAGAGTATGAAGTTGTGGTACATGCCCTAAAATTCGCAATAGAAATGAAACTAGAAAATGCAAGAATTACCAGTGATTCACAGCTAGTCATTCGCCAGATAAAAGGAGAATACACAACAAATGAACCATCCTTGAAGAAATACATGAAACTTGTTGAAGAGTTGTCCGCGAAAATCCCAAAAATAAAATGGAGGCATATATCAAGGAAGGATAATAGGCTCGCAGATGCTTATGCTTTCATTTCAAGCATGATGACAGATCCAACAACGAGATGCATAAAGATACAAATGCTTTTATCGCCATCAATCAATAAAGAAGAGGAAGAAGAAGTAGATGTAATGATATTAGAAGGTGGTGAAGAAGGGCCAAATGAAAATACCGCAGATTGGAGAGCATAACATCATGCATATTTAGCGAGAGGATAAATACCAAGAAACAGATTGGAAGCACACAAATTAAAGAGTCGTGCAACAAATTATGAATTAAGGGATGGGATATTGTATAGAAAATCATTTAATGGACCATCACTTAGATGTTTAACACGAGAGGAAGAAGATAAAATATTAAAAATGCCGCATAGTGGGGATGCTGGCAATCACAGCGGAGGAAGGTCTTTGGCGTATAGAGCAAAAATACAAGGTTATTATTGGCCATATATGCATGAAGATGCAAAACAAGTATCAAGGCGTTGCGAATATTTCCAGCGGCATGGAAAGAGAATACATACACCTGGAGCACCCTTATCATCCTCATCCAGTATGTGGCCTTTTGGAAAGTAGGGGTTAGATATTGTGGGACCATTTGTACCAGGATCCGGACAAAAAAGATACTTAATTGTCGCAACGGATTATTTCACAAAATGGGAAGAAGTAAAATCAGTACAACACATTCGCGACAAAGACATATTTACATTCATTTTTGAAAATATCATCTACATATTTGGAATTCCAGCACATTTGGTATCTGATAATGGGAAGCAATTTGAAGGGAAGAATATAGAAATGTTGCTTAATGCATTTAAAATAAAATGCGGAAAATCCACCCCTTTATACCCACAGGCTAATGGGAAAGCAGAGGCAACAAATAAGACAATCGCAGATATATTAAAAAAGAAGTTGGAGGGACATAATAGAGCATGGTGCGAATAAGTACATAATGCAGTATGGTCTTACAACACAACTAGGCGAGAAGCAAATGGAATGTCACCTTTCTGTCTAACATATGGGGTTGAGGCAGTGTTACCAACAGAAATTGCTATACCTACGACGAAAAGATAGGCATGGGAGAAGAATCTTAGTGCTGGAATGATCCTAAGCAAATTGGATGAATTAGAAGAGAAGAGAAGATAGAAAATGCTTTACAGCATATGGAGAATTATAAGCGGAGATTAGCACGAGAATACAATAAGCGTGTCAAATCACGTGAATTTCAGCCAGGTGATTTGGTTCTTCGCGAGATTCCAAATTATCAGCGAGAAGGTGGTGGAAAGTTAGCAAGAAAATGGGATGGACCTTACATTATAAAAGAGATAATTGGAACAGGGGCATACAAATTGATGGATCCAGAAGGTAAAGATATTGGTCAAAGACTTGGTAGACCGTGGAATAGGCTATATTTAAAGAAATATTACCCATGAAGAACTTTGAGAATCCCTAGTTGATGAAACGATGTATGATGCAATAAAGTAAGTATTAACAAAAAAAAAATTATGAAAAAATTACTGCGAGATTATTCAAGATCAAATAAGAATGTGCGACAATTTCACAAGAAATGATCATTTAAGATCCAGAATGGGATGAACCTTTATGGCGTACACCCTAGTTCGCGAATAAAATTTCGCAAGAGGAATATGTAAGACCTAAAGTACATCATAAAAGGGGGTATCTGTTACATGACTCAGCGATAAGGTCACATCGCTGCTGGAACCTGAGTCATGGAGATTTAGGGTCAATGAAATACCATCTAGGAGAGGCACCTTGGATTCTCAACTTAAGCATATGACTTGAGTTGGGCGACTAAGGTAAGAAGGACTCTCCTAAGGGTGCAAAGTATGACCAAGGCGCTGAGGTACACGGTTGAGCCAAGAGTGCCCGGGACGGATGAACCTACCCTGGCCATTCTTGGCAAGTCTTGTCTATGATGCACTCGGCCCGAAGAAAACCCAACTTAGGGTGCAGTCTCGTAACCATAAGCCATATAGGAAAAAGGGATAAGAGGCTGCGAACACAACTGGTTGTTGTTAAGACTGGACGGGACGATCTAGTCTTGTATGGCCGATGTACGTCTCCTTGAAAGGGAAACCAGGGGGAAGATAAGGGCGGCACCCTCCATTAGGTAGCTGATAAGTTTCTTAAGACGCAAATGTCATGAGACTTTTTACTCATGGGAGTGTTAAGACTTGTCATATTTGTGAAACATTCCTGAAAAGGAAATAATACAAAAGAGAAGATAAGACGAGAGCAAAGGGTCATTACATGCAAGTGTAAAGACATCCTGCGATTTCGTCGCACGACAGAAATGTCATGGGGCTTTAATTTCGCAAGAAAATTTAGACTTATCATATTGTCGCAGCAAAAATACAAAAGAATAAAAAGTTAAGGCAAGATCAATGGGTTTCCACATGAAAGTGTAGAAACGTCCTGCGATTTTGTCGCAATACAAAAGATGGAAAAATAAGACCTTTACCTAGGAAGGCAAAATAAGACCACATAATAAAATAAATTCCTTTTATAAAGTACTAATCACTTTTCATGCAGATCATATATCACAAGAAAGATAATGAGGGGCAAGTATGTGAATTAATAAATAAGATGTCATTATATTTCTCGCAAGATGTCATTATCTTTCTCGCAAATTCTTTCTTGCAAGTTCTTAAAATACCAAAAGCAAAATTGATTCCAAAAGAGGTCCAAAATACATTGTTCGCAAAAGGAGAAAGAGTAATTCAAGAAAATAAAACTAGAATTCAGACTTCAAGATCTTCTTCACCAGCTTTACCATCTTCGCCAACCTTATCATTTCCACCAACTTTATCATCTTTGCCAGTGTTTTCCTTATCTTGGTCGACTCTGGTTTCTTTTTCATTTGGCTCATCACCAGCATCTCCTTCCTTAGTAGGGATTTCTTCTTCTTCTTCTAAAATTTGTTGGGAAACGCTTTCCTCACCACTTTCATAATTAAAATCACTATCACCAGCACGAGGAATTTCATCTTCATCTACCTCTAGAGGTTTGAGTGATACATGAGAGAGAGATTTGGACTGCAGAATCTCATTCACAGGAACTTCAGCACTGAGATGAGCTTGGCGAAGGAAAGCTCTGTCACGGTTTCTAATCTCCATGTTTTTGAAATACTTAAGATAATCATATTTTCTTTCTGTTCAATCGCGAGAGCGGGCAAGATGAGCAGCAAGCAAATCATTTTCTTTGCGAACCTTGGCAAGTTTTGAATCCAAAGTAGAAATGGAAGACTGAAGCTTTCTTTCAGATTCTGCGAAAGGTAAAAACAAATATTATTCAGGCGAATACCTCGCAAGGGAAATATTGCGAAGAAGTTTAACAAAAGAAAGATGTTTGAGGCAGTCAAAATGATTACCTTCATTTTGAGATATTAGATTTTGAATTAGTTCCAAGCAAGTATTCTCCCAATGACTCATGGCATCATCAAATTTATCTCCAACTAGGCCTTTTAGACGAGATTTTAAATTCTTTTCTTTATAAATGAGAAAAGTGTTTTCCTTCGTAAGAGAAAAGTAAGATTCTTCTAATTTGGAGTACTGTTCTTGAAGTTCATTTGCTTTCACACTTAAAATTATCCTACCATACATAAGTGATTTTTTGTCAGCAATATATGATTCAGTTACTTCTTTAAGTTCATTTTTCAGCGAGCGAAGAGATTGTTCTTGACTATCACACACTTTTTGGAGAACAATTAGTTTCTGCGAAGAGATCGCTTCTCATGAGATAGAGTTTTATTTTCATCTGATAAAGTTTCCATCTCTAAGTTAGCTTTAGTAAAAAAATAAGAGAGATGAGATATTTCGCTGCTTAATGAATTTTTCTCTTGAACTAGTTGAGTATTCTCTTTGGTAAGATTATCTATTTGATCAACAGAGTATGTATGAAGATTATCTAATCGGTTATATTGGTCCATCCAACTATCTCTATCAACGCGAATTTCTTCAGCGGCAGATACAAACTGAAATCTCTCCATCATTCGTTTCTGGTTTAAAGCTTAACAAGTGAAAAAAGCCTTTAAGAATGAACAGCATGAAAAGAACAAATGTGTTAAGAGGAAAGTTAAGAACGAAGAAAATAAATTCATACCTTTTAATTCATTATTTTTCTTGCGAAGAAGTTCGCAGTCCAAAGAAGCATTTTGAAATTTCTGTTGATCAAGACGAATACTCTCCTTCAAGACTTCAACTTCCTTCTCTAAAGATGTTTGCAAAGCTTTCCTATCAGAACCAAGATATTTACCTAAAATTTCACAGACACCAGATTTGACAGGATCTATAGACGACTTCCTGGCGTCAACTAAAAGATCAGATAAGACCTTTGAGGCAAGAGCCACTCCGTCTGCAGTTTCCTTAGAGAAAAGGAGAGACTCAGATGAAGAAGAAGTAACAATAGAAAGTTGACGATCGTCATCTTTTGGTAAAGAGATATCATTTGAGGGTAAGGTGTGAGGCAGATCAAGGGTTGAGATTATGGTTGAATGAACTTGAGAAGTATTGGTTGCAGGGGAGGAAGAGATTTCATTCGCAACAGGTTGTGTAATAGGTATTTCATCTATAGAAAGATTAGTTAAAACATCAAAGCTTATTGCGATAGCTTCGCAAACAGGAAGTGGAGGTTCAGTTTGCGAAGAAGAAGTTGAAAGACCAAGTTTGGGAAAAGAAACAGAAACTTCAACAATTTTAGCTCGGCGAAATTTCTTGGGAGGTTTAGTGGCATCCCCATCACCCTGCGAATTATAACTCAGATAAGAAACAGAGGAAACAATATTGTTATTAAAAAAATCCATGTTTCTTACTACCTTGTCATTCGCAGACTTTTTCTTTTTCGCAAGAACCTTGGGATGCGATTCTTTGGGAGCATTAGGGTTTTGAACTGCAAATTCGGTACTGGAAGTGTTTTTGCTGAAACAGAAAAAGTATGGGAATTACACAAAGAACAAACAATATGATCTCAGCAAAACAAAATCAGTTTCAGCAAAATCAATAAGAGAAAAAGAAGAAGAACTAACTTTGGTGACTCCATGGAAATAGAAGATAACAGTAGCAGAAGATTAATTTGGTAAATAAGGGAATTTGAAGATTATGAATATTTGCAGAGGATATGAAGATGAAGAAGATGAAAACGAAATAAAAGAAGAAATTTCTCTTTCTTCCGGATCCCTATTTAAATAGGAAAAAGGAGATGACCAGTTAATGATAAAACGTGCCAGTGATTAAAGGAATATTCAACACATGTTGACGGTTATGCTTAATCCACAGAGCCTTGTCGATGGTTGAAAGAAAAAAATGAACAGCTGCGGCATTTTGAAGAACATTTTCTCATGACATTCTCTTCTTCGCAGAGAAGACATGAGAAGAGGCAAGATGTAGGATCATAATATCGCAGGAAGGACACATTTGCGAAGTTTAGCTAACAACACTTTGCGAGCGTCGCAGAATGATTTGAAGAATGACGTAACAGATGACGATTGTAGAAACATGAGAAAAGTGTGATGACTTTTCAATGTTTAAGAGTGTTTGCGAAAACTAACAATATAACTCTTGCGAGAATGTCGCAAGTCAGATCCTAAAATAAAGGACAGATTAGCTGTCATCCACTATATAATTCCCTATATAAAGAGTTGAATAGACATAAGGAAAGAGAGAGAGATCTTTTTCGAGTATTGAGCAAGTCATTAGGAGAGAGAAAGTTTAAGGAGCGATTGTATTCTTGTTTTCTTCAATTTTCTTGTAACATTTCTGTGAATCAATTGATAAAAGTGTTGTTCTTAATCTCAGAAAGATGTGTTGATTATTATGAATTCTTGTGAGGGGTTTAGTGTGGGATGTTCTGCTACTACAATGGTTACACTATTGTGGGGTAGGTATTATATGGTGACATATACAACATAAGAAAACAATATGAAGGAAGTCTACCTAGAGGGATTCTGCCCAATCGTGGGAAATCCTCCATGCGTGCGTAACCATGGGACTTGGTGGGATCGGCTTCCTCCCTTAGGTGTTTGAGCTAGGAATATATTCTTCTTCTATTGGGATTCCCCTGGCGTGGGTTCTTACACACTGCTGGCCAAATCGCTCATATCCAGCTGCTCCTCCAATCCTTAATTAGGGTTTGCAAGAAATCATGACTTGGTCGGTGTTGAATCCTCATATATCGGGTAGGCTTCGCCGCAACCGCTTTTGTCTTCCTTTAGGGTTTCCTTGACATATATGTGTATGTAGGGATCTTGAACCACTTTCTACAATCTTGTGATAAAATTTTCTGTGCAGAAACTCCATTTCCTCGTCATGTCAAGCAACAGTGGATCATCTTCTTCGTACCATCCAGGGTCTTCCATTAAACATGCACGATCTGCGTCTGAGCCTCATGATGAATCCCCTGCTCGTGTTCTCCGAGTCAATAAGATCATACCGGTTTGTTTCTCTTTCTCTTCCGAACAGTTGGTTATTCTTCATGATCAGGCGAATAATCCTCTCTTTTTTGCGATATCCCACGGGAACATGTGTGACGGTTATTGACGACGACGACTTGACTAGTCCTCTTCCTTCGAATTCAATCACGCCTACCCATGCAGACCTCGAAGATGCTGATCTGGGTGTCTCGTCTTATGAATACCCCAATGCTGGTCTTTTATTCGATATTCGCATGAAATGCTTATCCTCCAGTTACCGAGATGTCGTTGGATTCTTAGTGCGGAAGGAATTTTTTCCTTTGTACACAAAGGTATGGAGAAAGTATAGCCATATTGCAACCGGGAATGTAGTCCGACACTGTTCATATTCTTTGGTCACCACGGTAAACTTCCTCCTTCCCATGATTGCTGAGATGGAAAATATTTCTTTCCGCAATGTTTCTGAATCAAGCCTCGAAAAGTGGGAGAACATGGTATCTACATGCGAATCCATGGATTTCAACATGGGCTGGTTGCGTCAGCTTCTTGATAACATCAAGGTTGATCGAGCTGGTATCCTTGTGAATGTTGTTCCTACTATGAAAGCTATCTTGGAGGAGGAGAAAGCTCTGGCTGCGGAGTCAAAGAAGATGGAGCAGGCGGTTCAAAGCTTGAAGAATAGGACGGAGAGATACCAAACCAGTCTGAAGATAATGCTTTCGAGGATCTATAATCTTCTGGATGGCCTCTTCTAGGCCATGCTTCCTTATTGTCAATTTTCCTTTGAACGTTCTTGATTGCATTGGTTTCTGATGGATGGACGAAGTTTCTTTTTTATTAACGTTTTTTTTTTTTGAATAAATTGACAATTCAAACGTGTAATGAAAATGCATGCATTGTCATGTAACGGGATAGTAGTGAGACAATAATCAAGCATGGTATGCCTTGAGCCACTTTCCGTTAATGACTGCTTCTAACTTGCCTCCATCCACCTTAATGATTTTGAAGTAGCCGGTACTGTAAGCCTTGGTAATCACGTAGGGACCTTCCCATTTTGGAGAGAACTTTGGTGCAAACATGTCTTGCTGAATGTGCTTGGCTATCTTCAAGACCAAATATCCTAATTTTAAAACACGTGGCTTCACAGTCTTGTCATACACCCTGGAGATCCTATTTTTGTACACCTGAGCGCGCTCCTCTGCCTTGCTTTTTCTGGAATCCAGAGTGTCTAACTCAGCAATTCTTGAGTTAGATGCTTTAGCCTTGATCCAGTGGACCTTGCTTGCTGCTACAATCCTAGCTGATGGAATCTTGATTTCTGCTTGGAGGAATGCATCCGCACCGTAAACAAGTGAATATGGAGAAACCCCAACGAAACTTCTAGGTGCCATCCAATACGTCCATAGTTCCATAGGCAGTTGTTCGTTCCAGTCCCTGGGATTGTCATGCACCGTTCGACTGAGAATCCGAATCAGTGCCTTGTTGGTGATCTCAGCTTGTTCGTTTCCTTTTAGGATAGTAAATAGTGGAGAATACCTGTTTGATCCCATATTCTTCAAGCAGCTCTCGTACATGTTTGTTTGCAAAGGGAGTGCCATTATCAGTGATGATATGCTTGGGTACACCGAACCGAAAAATGATGTACTCTTTAATGAAAGATGCAATTGTTTCTCCTGTAGTTCCTCGTAGATGGATGGCTTCAAACTATTTGGTGAAATATTGTGTCGCGGTTATGATATACTGGTGATATTTCGATGACGGTGGGTTTATCTTCCCAATAATGTCAAGCCCCCAGCTATAAAATAACCATGGTCTACTTATCGAGTGTATAGGAGTAGAAGGTGCATGAACCAGGTTCCCATGAATTTGACATCTGTGGCAGCTTTGAACGAATGCAGCCGCATCATCCTCCATGGTCGGCCAATATTACTTATCATGTATCTAGAGAAATAGCTTCCTCTTCCCTTGTTGTTCCCCTTCATGCATTTCCTTTAACATGATTGGAATTTCCACCTCGGTCAGGAACTGTAAAAGATTCCCTCCAAAGCTTTTGCGATACATGATCCCTTCGTGAAATACGAATCGTTTCGCTTTTTGTTTCATCTTGACAGCATCCTGTTGATTTGCAGGAGTTACTCCGTCACGGAGATAGTTAATATACGGTTGATAAGTGCATAATTCGTATGATTTTAGTGTCCATTCCATACTTGTTTTAGTTGTTATCCATGGATATTTTCGTATTATTACTCTTGTTTTCTCTTATTCGCCTCTATTAGGTGAATCATCCAAAAAGGAGCTACAAAGTGCTGAAAATATCTAGGAAGAGAATTATTCCAAGTATCCAAGCTCCCAAGTCCAAGAGAAGTGGAAGAAGAGTGACGAAGAGGAGCAAAACGCTCATAATCAAGAGAAGGGACAAAGATAGATTTTAACTCATTCAAATTAAGGATTTCTCATCACCATCTTTAAGATAATTGAAATATAAAAAGAATGCAAAAATAACGAGGTCATTTCGAGTTCGGATGAAGAAGTTGTGGCCAAAACAGTTTCTATTGAATATCGAAGATAGTGCAGTCCGTGAACTGGGTTTGCGGACGGGGTTCGCAGACTTAATTCCGAAAATTTCTGCTGGAATTTGAATTCTGCGGACTAGGTTCGCGAACTTAGAAAATGGGAAACGTGTATAAACTCCTTGGAAGGCTTAAGGGCACGTTTGGGAACGTTATTTCGTTATTTTAGGTTGGGTTTTTGATCCAAACTAAATACGTGAAGACCAAGTAATGTAAATCTATAAAAAAAGTATTAGGTTATGTAAAACATATCACATCATTAGGTCACGAAATTGTAAGCTTTGGAGAGGAGAAACATCATACGGAGCGATTATCAATCGTAACGTTATCTCTTTACTTTTCTCATATGTATATCATGGATGTTTCTACATCCATGAGTAGCTAAACACCTATTGATTGAGGATGAATTCTAAGTTGTAGACTTGATTTGATTTAATATATGAATCTATTTTGATTTCTTCATATGATTATCGTTTGTTTCTACTATGATTAAATATTATGATTGACTGATTGATTATTCTAGGTGGCCAACTAAATCAGTTTATTGATTAATCTAAAGCTAGTAAAGGGTTAGGATATCCTTGTAATTGTTGAATAACCCCTACATAAGTAGAAAACGTGAAACCTTGCAGAGGGATTCTGTGGAGAAATCGCGTGTAGAAACAAAACTAGAAAGTGGACCTTGCACTAAGAGTCTAACTACTAGGATTAACCTAAGTCACAAAACATAAAGCACTCGACCAAGCTACACCTTGAGTGCGCTACTACTTGGTGGTTTGGACGAATAGAATATGGTATTCGAGCGCTTCGGTACCCAGTTACCAAAGGACTTTAGAGAATAGCACTGCTCTAGCTGCTTTTCTACGGTTGGTGATAATCTATGATTAATGAAGAATTGATGAATATATTAACTCATTGACGGTTTATATACGAAGAAGGATTCCTCGATCATATCTCTCTCTATTGATTATAATTCAACTTTATTTTCTTTGATTATTTATTTTTTTTAAAATCTAAAACAATCCCCCCCCCCCCCCCCCGACAACTAAAACTCACTGCTCTTCGTGGGAACGATCCTTACTTCCATTATATTACCAGTTAATTGTGTGGGAATAAGATTATTAATTTGATTGCACTCACGACACGCATCAAATTTTGGCGCCGCTGCCGGGGAGCAGTCGGTAGCTTTAGTTATTATTTCTTTTAGTTTTATTATTGTTTTTAGAATTTCCTTTTAGCTTTTAATTTCGTTTTCTAGATTTTTGGTTACAGGTGCTTAATCTCTGGCACCGAAAGATTGGGATTATTTGAGGTGCGGAATTCAAACCCGTAAAGGAACGACAATTCAAGCACGTCAGCAATTTCAGCAAGAACCCTCTATATAAGAGATGGTAGATGGACCCCCACCACCTCCTCCTCCTCCTCCTCCTAGGAGGACGCTTAAAGATCTAACATCTTCACCGTTTGATCAACAAAAACTTTGCATCAGCTTAGATGAATCAATTGAACTTAAATCTCAGTTGATACATTGGTTACCAAAGTTTAAAGGGCTACCTGGAGATGATCCAAATAAGCACTTGCTATTATTTCAACATAGGTTGACAAGTTTGAAGTCAACTGGAACTGACAAAGACAGAGCTTTACTTATAGCTTTTCCATTTTCTTTGACAGATTCTGCGGAAGAATGGTTTTACATCCTTCTACAAGGAAGCATTACAACATTGAATGATATGCAGAATGTGTTTTTAGAAAAGTACTTTCCCACTTCCAAAGCAGTAACTATTCGTAAAGAAATAAGTAGAATTGAGCAAATTGTTGGTGAAACTCTTTACGATTATTAGGAACGGTACAAGAAATTATTGTCTAGCTTCCCACACCACCAAATAAGTGAGCAAATCATAGTGCAGTATTTTTATGATGGGATGCTTCAATCGGAGATAAATTTCATAGATGCGGCTAGTGGTGGTGCTTTAACCAACAAAACCATTGATGAAGCCATACAACTGATCGATAACATGGATGCAAACACGCAACAATTTAATGCAAGAGGCATGTCGATGGATAAGAGAGTCAACGAAGTTAGTTCTTTTTCACACTTAGAAGATAGAATGGGTAATATGGAGAAGATGATGCAACAGATGGAAGCCGTTCTCATTCCTTCTTATGAAGAAGAGGTCGAACAGGTGAACGTTGTGTTTCCAAATCATAGGCAAAGGTATGATCCTTATTCTAACACTTATAATCTAGGGTGGAAAGATCATCCTAATTTAAATTATGCAAACAAGCAAGCTCCAGCTCCTAATCCATATGCGAGACAAAGCGGATTTCAACAACAATTTCAGCCACAACTTCAACAACAGAATTAAAGCTCTAGTTTAGAAGAGATAATGAAAGCTATGATGCTAAAGCAAGATGAAACGTCCAAAGATCAAAAGGAGATATATCAACAAAACCTACTATATCAACAAAATAATGATGCTGCTGTTAAAGACTTGCAAGTACAGATTGGGCAGTTTTCTACGAATGTGAATCAACTGAAGGCACAGGCGTCGAAAAAGTTGCCATCACAACCTGTTGTGAATCCAAGAGAGCATATCAATGCAGTAAATTTAAGAAGTGGGAAACAAACTGAAGATCCAAAGTAACAAGAAGTGATTAATAACGACATTGAAAAGGAAGTAGAAGAGGAAGCCGTCCCAAAGGAAAAGCTAACCTAAGGATACGGTTCCCATTTTTACCATACCACCTCCTTTCCCTAGTCGTTTTTCCAAGTCGAAAAATTAATCTCAAGACAAGGAAATCATGGATGTTTTCAGCAAGATACACATCAACATTCCATTTAATGAGGCCATCAGAACCGTACCCAGGTATGCTAAGGTTTTGACGGATTTGTGTACAAGGAAGGATAGGTTGATTTCTAATGAGATTACTCAAGTGGGCGAAAATGCTATATCTATGCTACTAAAGAAGATGCTTACAAAGTGTGAAGATCCTGGAGGCTTCAAAGTTCCCGTTACCATTGGTAACCGATGATTCGAGCGTGCTTTGTTTGATTTGGGAGCTTCCATAAGTGTTATGTCAGCTGATGTCTATGATTCTTTGAATCTCGGACCTTTTAAAGAGGCAAAGATCACCATTCAATTGGCTAACAAGTCCAATATTTATCCTAAGGGAGTCGTGGAGGACGTGTTAGTTCAAGTAAATCAGTTAATCTTTTCAGTTGATTTCTACATTGTGGATATGCACAATGGAGATAATTTCTCATGTACTTAGTTACTTCTTGAGAGACCGTTTATGAAGACTGCAAAGACGAAGATTGATGTTGATAGTGGTACACTCACTATGGAATTTGATAAGAAGTTCATACGGTTCAATATTTTTGAAATCATGCGCTATCCTAGTGAAGTTCAATCCGCTTTTTCTATTGATGTTATTGATTCGTTAGCACAACAAATGTTTGAGTTGAATAATGAGGATAAACTTGGAGTTGTGTTACGCAATAGCATTGATTTAGACGTTCACGGACAACCGAACCTGGACATGGACTTAGCTAATGATCTAGTGGAGATGTGTGGTTCTTTAACGACATTACAACAAGCCAAACCGGGTAACGCTTCTTATATTTCACCCATAACTAATGAGGTTCCTTTACCTTCTATTGTGCAGGAACCGAAACTTAAATTGAAGCCGCTTCTATACCACCTAAAGTATGCGTACTTGGGTGATAAAGAAGAACTTTCAGTGATTATTGCAAAAAACCTCACCCCAATACAAGAAAAACGTCTACTTAGGGTTCATAAAGAGCACAAAACGGCTATTAGTTGGACTATTGCTGATATAAAAGGCATTAGTCCATCCATGTGCATGCATAGAATCCTAATGGAAGATGGTTTTAATCTTGTACGTGATGCTCAGCGTAGGCTTAACCCCCCAATGATGGAGGTCATGAAGAAAGAGATCCTCAAATTACTAAGTGTGGGGGTGATTTACTCAATTTCTGATAGAAAATGGGTTAGCATGGTACATGTGGTGCCTAAGAAATCAGGTGTCACTGTTGTTAGAAATCAAGATGATGAACTTGTTCCTACAAGAGTTCAAACAGGATGGAGAGTGTGCATAGACAACGGAAAGCTTAATGCCACAACCCGAAAGGATCACTTTCCTTTGCCTTTCATTGGTCAGATGTTAGAGAGGTTAGCGATTCATATTATTGCTTTTTGGACGGTTATTCGGGCTACAATCAAATTTTTATTGCACCGGAAGATCAAGAGAAAACTACTTTTACTTGTCCTTTTGGTACGTTTGCCTATAGACGGATGCCGTTTGGTCTTTGCAATGCACCTGCAACTTTTCAGAGGTGTATGGTCAGTATATTTTCTGACTATGTGGAACACATCATTGAGGTATTTATGGATGATTTTAGTGTTTATGGCGATTCGTTTGATAGTTGTTTACAAATCTTGAACTTGTGCTTAAAAGATGCATAGACACTAATCTTGTTTTAAATTGGAGAAATGTCACTTTATGGTAAACCATGGAATAGTCCTCGGTCACATTGTGTCCTCTCTAGGGATCGAAGATGACAAAGCAAAGATAGACTTGATAACAAACTTACAGTATCCCACTTCGGTGAGGGAAATTCGTTCTTTTCTTGGTCATGCAGGTTTTTACAGGCGGTTTATCAAGGATTTCTCCAAAATCTCAATGCCGATGTGCAAATTATTGCAAAAGGAGGTTATTTTTGACTTCAAAAAGGAGTGCAAGGATGGCTTTGATAAATTGAAAGAATTGTTGACAACTGCACCAATTTTCAAGTCACCAGATTGGAGTTTGCCATTTGAATTAATGTGTGATGCAACTATACAGTTGGAGCCGTTTTGGGTCAAAGAGTAGACAAGTTGTCTCATGTGATTTATTATGCATCTAGGACCCTTTTTTTTTTTGCTTAATCATAAAATATTATTACTTAATAAAGAAGAATTACAACTCAAATCCAGAGCTTAAAGTTATTTACACTCTTAAAGATAAAACTAAAATAAAAAAAAAAGAAGAAAAGATTTGGATCAGGCTCATTAATCTATTACACACAAAAAGCCCATTGACTTCCTTCAACAGAACCTATAGTAAACTTTACTAGGCATCTCCAATGAAGTTATAAAATTTGGTCTTGTTGTGTATTTCAGACAAACTCCCCTTCCCAGACCTGCACCTCTTTTTGCCATATCATCTGCTGTAAAATTAACCTCTCTCATTCTATGTACAATTTGAAGCCTTCCTAATAATGCTTTTATTCTGTACCATCTTGCTTGGATTATCCAAGGCATCTTCTCAGTATTGTAAGCTTTTATTGTTGCATTAGAGTCAGACTGAATACAAATCTCAAACATGTTATTCTCCACTGCCCATTCTGCTGCACCTAGAATATCCATCATTTCAGCTATGAAGTTGGTTGTTATTCCCAAACCTCTTGATTCTGCATATATAAATTCACCATTTGCTCCTCTACAAACAATGCTTCCCCTGGATTACCTCTAGAATCACCATCACAGCAAATGAGGGTCTAGTTTACTTCAGGGAGATAAAACCTCAGTTCAACAATCTTCTGGAGCTTTATTGGTTGGTTACTAATTTCAAATTTTTTGAAAATCATGCAATCATAGGTACAATCCCACGTGAAATTCTTTATTGTCACAACACATTCTTTTGTATACTGTTTTACTCTCATTTTGAACTTCCCCAAATTTATTTGTTCACCCTCAAAACATATCATGTTTCTCAAGAACCATATTTACATCATTGTTATGGAAGCATCCAAGATCCATACGTCTTTTACTGCTCCACTTTTGTGTCTTGCTAAACTTATCACATCTTCATAAGACTCAGGATTACAGAATAGAAAAACTCCACCCAACCATTTCCATATCATCTGACTAAAATTACACTTCCACAGTATGTGTTCTATGCTGTCAGTATCTTCCCCACAAAGATAGCATTTTGAAGCTAAATTGAATCCTTTCCTTTGCATATTCTCATCAGTGGCACAGATTCCCTGTACAATCTTCCATATATTACTAGCAGTAGTAGGATGAAGCACTTTAATCCACACATATTTAGACCAATTAACTTTACTAAATTTGTCCCTGATTAGTTCAGCTGCAGAAGCTACAGTAAATTTGCCTGACATAGTACCATCCCACACCCTATTGTCCTCTTGGCCTGAAAGAACTGGCAAATCCTCCACTTGAAAGTAATCTAGGAGTCTCTGTGGTATTAACCATTCACCATTCACAATTAAGTCAGCAACCCTCATATCTACAGTTTGTTGCATACATTCATCTTCTTCACATAGTTCTTTCAGTGGTTTTTCTTTGATCCAAGAATCATTCCACACTGAAATTTGTAAAACATTACCAGGAATCCATCTTGTATGCTTCTATACATCTGCAATTACCCATTTCAGACATGTCCAAATAATTGATTTCCTATACCCTGTAATCCATTCCCCATTCAATTTAGTGAATTTAGCTCTCATAAATCTTGTCCATTCTGCATCAGAGTTTTGAACTTTCCATACCAGCTTTATTAATAATGCTTTGTTAATCACTTAAAGTCTTCTCAAGCCAAGTCCTCCTTCATCCATTGGTGAGCATGTTTTCTCCCATTTCAAAGTAACACATTTTCTCTCATTAGGGTCACCAGTCCATAAAAAGTTTCTTATCAATATCTCACAAATTTTTATCACACTTGAGGGTCATTTATAAACTGATATGTTATATATAGGAATGCTACTTAAAGTAGATTTCACAAGAGTTAGCCTATCCATGAAAGACAGCATTTTACCAATCCAACTTGCCAGCCTATTTTGCAATAATTCCACCACTCCACATACTGTACTTGAAATTACTCTTCTTGATTTTAAAACAACACCTAAATATTTATCTGGTAAACTAGATACATTCATCTGCAATTCATTAGCTAAAAGTTGCTTCCTTTGATCAGTTACTCCACCAATAAACATTTTACTTTTTTTTATTTATTTATTACCTGACCAGAGGAAGATTGATAATCCTGTAAAAGCTTCATAACAGTCTGTATATTTCTCTTATTCCATTAAAGAACAAAAAAACATCACCTGCAAAAAGGATATGAGTGGGTTGCACACCTCTGTAATTTACCATGGGAATGATTTTTCTTTATGCAACCAGTTGAGTAAGCCTTTTACTTAAAATATCTTCAGCTATAACAAATAAAATAGGTGATAAGGGATCACCTTGCTTCAAACCCCTACCAACTTCAAAAAAACCAACAATGCTTCCATTTATAAGTACAAAAATTCTAGTTGATTTGAACAATTGTTGAATCCAATTTACATATTTTTTAGAAAATCCAAATCTCCTCATAACTTCAAAAATAAACTCCCAGCTCAGAGAGTCATAGGCTTGAGTGATATCCAACTGTAATCCTATATTACCACCTCTCCTTTTTGTATCCAGCTCATTAATCATCTCTGAATCCAACACAACTTGTTCTTGTATACATATACCCTTGATAAAATCTCCTTGTTGAACTGAAACAATTCTTTCCAACATACCATATAGTCTAGTTGTCATGATCTTAGTAAAAATTTTGAAACAGAAATTGCTAAGCCCAATGGGTCTGAACTGATTTGGTCTTCTTGCACACTTAACCTTTGGAAGAAGAAATAAAAAATTAGATTTTAAACCTCTAGGTATAAAACCTTATCTCCAAAAATATTGAACAACTTTTATTAGATCTTCACCTATAACCTCCCAAGCAAACCTATAAAAGAAACCTGGAAAGCCATCAGGCCCAGGAGCACTATCTGCATTAAGAGAAAAAATAACATCATATATTTCTTGAACAGATGGAATCCCTTCTAACATATTATTATCCTCAAGTGTGACCACTTTTGGTATTGCATCAAAGATACCCTCAGTAAAATTAAACTTTTTAAACTTAAACTTTTCTTCAAAATGTTATTCAAGTGTTTGAGCAATTTGATTTTGATCTGTAATAATTGATCCATTAACATCCTCCAACTCAGATATAGTATTTGCTGCTTGTTTTATCTTGATTGTAGTATGGAATAATCTAGTATTAGCAGCTCCATCTTTTAACCACTTCTCCCTTGATTTTTGTTGCAAAATTGAATGAAGCTGTTGAGTAAGCATTTCTTGTTTTCCCCTTGCCACCACCAAATTATTTAATAATCTAGTATCACTAGGATTCTGATCAGATAAAGTAATTGCAGTTAAAACTTCCTCATCTGCCTTTGCCAATTTCAGCCTTGCATCACCAAGAACATGCCAATTCCAATCCTTGATTCTTATCTTCAATTTCTGCATAAATACAAACATTGGATTTCCTCTAACCTCTTCAGTCCAAACTTCTTCAATTAGTCTCTTAAAATCTTCACATTCAAGCCAAACCTTCAACACTCTAAATGGATCATTTTTAAGTTTTGGTACTGTCATACATGAACCCAATAAAGGACTATGATCTGAAACACTTATCATTCCAACTTTATATGTCCATCCAGGATATTTCTCACTCCACTTTAGATTAAACAAAGCCCTATCCAGTATGCAAACTATTCTTTTGATTTCATATCTATTATTACACCATGTAAACTGCAAACCTGAATGAGGAGCCTGCATTAAGTTACAAACATTCAAAGCTTCATGGAAATCTTTCATTGCACCTCTCAAAGGTGTTCTACCTCCTTTTTTCTCATCCACACTTAAAACTGTGTTAAAATCACCAATTAATAACCATGGTAAATCCATATCACTCATTTTCTCTAATTCCAACCATAATTCTTTTCTATCAGAAGCAAAAGAAGCAGCATGAATACCAGATACTAAAACTCCACCCACATTAGCTGTTATCACTTGATTAGTAGTTGACATAACTGAAGATTCATTTATAGAAGCACTCCAAAAAAACCATATATTTCCTTTCCCCCATTAGAAGAATTATGTATTAACTTATGGTGCATTCCAGGTAGTTTCAAACTTTTACAATCCTTTGAATTCCATTTAATCTTTGGCTCAACCACCCAAAATAAAGTAGGACTAAACTGCTTAATTAAACTTCTTAACTTGTCTTTGGCTCTGGGTCTTCTTAAGCCTCTGACATTAAGAAAGAGAGTCTTTATTTAGAAGTAGAAAGTTGAGAAGAACCAAGACTTCTCACTACTTTTTTTATCTTTAACTAAATTGAAAGTAGCATTTTGTTTTCTTGTAGTAATCAGACTAATTATTTTAGGCTTGACAATCTTCTTTACTACTTCCTTAACCGTCATCTCTTTTTCAGTGTTCACATTAATACAATTAACAACAGAAGAATTACTTGATGCAATATCCAATAATTTGTTCACACTAATTGGGGGAAAATCATCATTCATTAAATTTTGAAGTACATGGAATTTACCTGAATTTTGACTTCCAGAGTCATTTTGTTGAACAGGAGAATTTTCCACTGGAGGCACAATGGTTTCAACAATCTCATCTTCACTAAATAGAATTTTACCACCGAGAAAGAATTTATGGCTATAGTGTTTGCATTCGAGAAATTTAGATCCTATTTGGTGGGTTCAAAAGTGGTTGTGTATTCTGATCATGCAGCAGTTAGGTACCTATTAAAGAAGAAAGACGCTAAGCCAAGAATTATATGGTGGATTATACTATTACAAGAATTTGATTAATGTATGATTAATGAAGAATAGATGAATATATTAACTTGACCACATGATTAGATACTCTAAGCACCCATTTAACTTGACCACATGATTAGATACTCTAAGCGCATGTTTCCTTTTCAACAAGTATGCGATAGTTTCCTTGGATCCTGCGTTCCACGCTTGTTTAGGCGACGGAGACATGGACAACGTTTCACGCATACTGCCACCCAAGTTTCAAGAACCTCATCAATAGTATTTTTGACTTGCTATATATACGGTGAAAGAAGAGTAACGAAAATGAGCAAAATGATCATAATCAAGAGAATGGCCAAATACCAATCTTAACTCATTCAAATTAAGGATTTCTCATCACCATCTTGAAGATAATTGAAATATAAAAAGAATTCAAAAATAATGAGGTCATTCCGAGTTCGGCTGAAGAAGTTGTGGCCAAAACAGTTTCTATTGAATACCGAAGATAGTGCAGTCCGCGAACTGGGTTTGCAGACGGGGTTCGCAGACTTAATTCCGAAAATTTCTGCTGGAATTTGAAGTTTGCGGACTGGGTTCACGAACTTAGCAAATGGGAAACATGTATAAACTCCTTGGAAGGATTAAGGGCACGTTTGGGAACGTTATTTCGTTATTTTAGGTTGGGTTTTTGATCCAAACTAAATACGTGAAGACCAAGTACTGTAAACCTATAAAAAGGTATTAGGTTATGTAAAACATATCACATCATTAGGTCACGAAATTGTAAGCTTTGGAGAATAAACATCACATGGAGCGATTATCAATCGTAATGTTATCTCTTTACTTTTCTCATATGTATATCATGGATGTTTCTACATCCATGAGTAGCTAAACACCTATTGATTGAGGATGAATTCTTAGTTGTATACTTGATTTGATTTAATATATGAATCTATTTTGATTTCTTCATATGATTATCATTTGTTTCTACTATGATTAAATATTATGATTGATTGATTGATTGTTCTAGGTGGCCAACTAAATCAGTTTATTGATTAATCTAAGGCTAGTAAAGAGTTAGGATATCCGTGTAATTGTTGAATAACCCCTACACAACTAGAAAATGTGAAACCTTGCAAAGGGATTCTGTGGAGAAATCGCGTGTAGAAACAACACTTGAAAGTGGACCTTGCGCTAAGAGTCTAACTACTAGGATTAACATATGTCACAAAACATAAAGCATTCTACCAAGCTACACCTTGAGTGCGCTACTACTTGGTGGTTAGGATGAATATAATATGGTATTCGAGCGCTTCGGTACCCAGTGACCAAAGGACTTTAGAGAATATCACTACTCTAGCTGCTTTTCTACGGTTGGTGATAATCTATGATTAATGAAGAATAGATGAATATATTAACTCATTGACGGTTTATATACGAAGAAGGATTCCTCGATCATATATATCTCTATTGATTACAATTCAACTTTATTTGCTTTGATTATTTATTTTGTTTAAAATCTAAAACACCCCCCCCCCCCCCCCCACTTTGTGACACTTTGACAACTAAAACTCACTGCTCTTCATGAGAACGATCCTTAGTTCCATTATATTACCAATTAATTGTGTGGAAATAAGATTATTAATTTGATTGCACTCACGACACGCATTAACGGTTCCCTCCAGTTCCCAGCATGACTTACGTTGAAAATCTCCAATTAATGCGGCGGTACTTGGAAATTGGAGCAAGACTTCTGGAGTAAACGAGATTGAGCCTCCATTTATGGGCAATAATAGCCCAGGCGTTGAAGACGACGGTAGAGAATTACCACCAACGTTTGTCCACAGGTTTCAGTATGAACGCGGTTAAGCTGTAACTGTGCCTCTTCATTTCTGAGACATATCGATAGGGAGCCATCCGTATTTCGATGATATAGCATACCATGAAGCATGAAAAAGCTCTACAGGATTTTAAGACTGACCTTTCCTTGAGAAAGTGAGCTATTGAGTTCTTCAATGATAGGATTTCGCCAATCACAGGTCTTAATGTCTTCGCGTTGTGAAAGCCATGTTGATTCCACTGTCCTCCTATTTACCGTTAGAGTCTCTTCTAAGCCTTCAAACTGCAATTTGGATGGCAACGTGGCTAAACAATCGGCATGTCTGTTGTTATTGCGTCCAACATGAGTTATAGTTGCATCGGCAAAGTAGTTTAATAATATTTGCTCCTCTGATCGATACGGGCCCAGCGTCGTCTCCTTCAATGCGTACACTCCATTCATCTGATTGGCCAGTAACTTAGAGTCGCCTCTTATATCTAGGCGAGTGGCCCATGCTTGTTTGTCTATTGACATTCCTATGATAAAGGCTTCATACTCTTTTGAGTTGTTGGTGCACTGAAAGTCCAACTTGAAGGAATGTGAGAAAACTTCGCCAGTTGGAGACACTAGGACCACGCCTTCCCCTCCAGAGCTATTGCTAGGAGTGGTAGAGCCATCGAAATACAACAGCCATGCCTCTTCTCCGACAACAGAGATCTCTGGAAATTTTTCGGGAAGATCCTCGTGTAATGCAGTAGTGCCTTCTCCAGGGAATGCTTCCAGTAAATCAGAAACGTCTTGTCCTTTGATAGCTCTTGGTGATGCGCACGTTATGTCTAGCTCTGACATTTGGAGAAGCCACTTGGCCAACCTTCCTATCAAGACCGGCTTCGAGAGTAAAAACTTCGCAGGATCAGATTTAGATATAAGTACCACCTTGTTAGACAACAGGTAATGTCTGAACTTCTGAATGGAATGAATCAGGGCTAAGCATGATTTCTCCGCTTTGGGATATCTGAGTTCAGCATCTCTTAATACTCGAATGAAATAGTATATGGGATGTTCGACTCCCTCATCATCCTCTTGTACAAGCAAATCCCCTACGGCAGTATCGTTGAAGGCAGTGTAGAAGCACAACGGTCTTCCTTGGACATGGGACTTCATGACTGATGAAGATGACAATATCCGTTGAATCTTCTGAAATGATTCTTGTTGTAGTGTGGTCCAGATAAAACTTTTTCCCTTTTTTAGCAAGGGAGTGAATGAAGCAACGAGCTGGGCCAAGACAGGTATAAAACGCCGACTGTAGTTTACCTTGCCCATGAAGCTTTGGAGATCCTTCAAAGTCCTTGGCGGCGGCATCGTGAGGATAGCTTGAGTCTTGGATGGGTCTACCTCTAATCCCTTAGCGGTTACCTGGAATCCCAGAAATTTTCCTGAAGAAACACCGAAAGCGCATTTCAATGGATTCATCTTCAACTTGTACTAACGGCACCTCTCGAACACTTGTCGTAGGATTCAGGTGTGATCCACCCGAGCTTTTGATTTGACTACTATATCATCCACGTAGTATTCAACTTGCTTATACATCATGTCATGGAAGATTGCCATCATAGCGCGTTGATAGGTCGCACCTGCATTCTTCAAACCAAATGGCATTACGGTATAATAAAAATTTCCGAGAGGAGTTCGAAAAGCTGTCTTACTTGCGTCATGCTCGTACATTCTTATCTGATTGTACCCGATGTATCCGTCCATGAAGGAGACCATGTCGTGCCCACTGGTTGCATCTACTAACATGTCGATGTTAGGTAGAGGAAAATCATCTTCGGGGCAGCATCTGTTCAAGTCTCTGAAATCCACGCAGCACCTGATATGCCCGTTTTTCTTTTTACTGGAACCACATTAGCTAACCAGGTCAGGTGATGAATAGGTTTAATGAAGCCAGCAGCTCCTGTATCTCAGTCTTGATCTGTTATTCCACCTCGTTCCTGAATTGCCTCGGAGACTGTTTGATCAGCTTGGATCCAGGTATGACATGCAGATGATGGGTGACCAATTTTTCATCTAAACCGGGCATTTATTCATACGTCCAATAGAATATGTCCTGGTATTCTTTGAGAAGTTGCACAAGTTTAGTGCGTTCATCTGTAGACAAGGTTGAGCTGATGGAGATAGGTATGGAGGATTCTTCATTCCCGATATTAACGACTTTGAGGTCGTCAGTCGTGGTGTTGGTGTCATCCTGCAGCTGTCGTGGAGCATCCAACACCTCTTCATACGGCTCTTCGTTGTTGTAGCATTCCATTAGGCGGAGAGAATGGGTAGTAGTCTCCCCTGCTAATTTCTAACAGCGGCGTCAGTATACGGTCTTCCCCTTCTGATCACAGCTCGCCATAAAAGTTCACTTTCTTTTTGCGTGAACATGAGTTGCGGCTTCACCAGACGAAGAAGGATGTTCTGAAATATCGTGGGGTTTAGCCTTCAATGATGCAAGTCGGTCTTCCTCCTGGATTGATGCCCACGTGGGGAGTGGAATGCAATGAACTTTGCTCGATTCATTGATCGCTGTCGTAGGCGTCAAAAATAAATTACACTTTCTTACTACTAAAAATATATAATGAAGCAAGGGCAAGAAAGGATCGCTCCCACAGAGAGGACTAAGGTTGTCAAGTTGTTTCGGTTTCCTGTAAACAACAATCAGGGGTTTTCTGATTTTTATAAAGTAAAAATAAATTAAAAGCAAAAAAATAAATAGAGCACGCAAATCAAGGATATGAGAATATTGGTTACAGATTTCATCTTCAATTGTAAACAAGTTTTTGAATGTATGATTAGAATTCGTATTTAATCTCGCTATCATCAAAAGCCCTAGAATACCTTATTGCAAGAATACTCCGTAAATTTCCTAAGTCATCAACACACACATTAGAGCTGTGTATGTGTATTCTACCTAAAGAATAACCTAACGCCTTGTGCTAATTAAGTTCAATTCCCAGGAGCATTAGGTTTCAAAAATAGACTAATCAATGCAATTGTAATACATTGCGCAAAAAATTCGAACAAAGGTCAATTTCTACATATGATTACAAGAGTGTATCACTAAAAACCGTAATCATATCATGCTACTCGTATTCAAGGTTATCGCTTGATGAAAACCCTAAAATAGCTATAGATATGGATGTATGTTCAATCCATTCTAGACTCAACTAAACAAACATTCAATCATATTGCAATACATAAATCATGCAATTATTATAAACCGTAGAAAGTGAACGATGATTTTGAGAGAAAACTAATTCATAAATCAAATAGCATGCTTGCAAAATCCGACTACATCTTTAACCAATAAAAATAAATTATCTACTTGGGTTAATGGAGTTCATAACAAAAAGCATAGAAGAAGACATCATATTCTAAACCCTAGAAAACAAGTAGAAGCAAAAAATATCTTTTTTTTTTCTCTTGTTATGTGAATAGGTTTTTATATCATGAGACTTCTAAATCTCCAATCTCGACCAACTCAGGCCAAGCCCTAACCAACTCTGCAAAAACTGTCCATTCCAACCAGCCCACAAGATGTTAAGCCCAATTCATCTGAGTAAGCCACTGAATCGGTGAGTCAGGAACTTGGATCACTGAGTGAACTCGCCTCAGTAGAAAATCTGGCATAGTTTCCTTTATTTCCAGGAAATTTCCAGGCCAACTCTGGCCAATTTCTTCTCCCCTGCAACCCTAACATTCATCTATAATGAGAACAATTTTTCATTGTCCTCAACTCTATCTCAACCAGAACTACTTGCACCTGCAATACTCAAAGCAACAACACCAACAACAATCTGGCTAACTCACTGCCTCTAGATTCAGTTCAAGCCCACAACCTATTCCTAACTTCAACCTCGCTCATCAACCTCCACTGCATCAGTTTACCCATTGCAGCATCAACTAGTTCACCATCTCAGTTTTTCAGCTCAAGAAACTCCACCAAATTCTCATTGTTGCCTTCTTCCATATACTATCCATTCATCTGCATGTTACACTGCCATTG
The DNA here is from genome assembly GCA_023529315.1 of Papaver bracteatum. NCBI lineage: Eukaryota > Viridiplantae > Streptophyta > Magnoliopsida > Ranunculales > Papaveraceae > Papaver > Papaver bracteatum. Next base: position 4,137,248 of record JAJJWX010003419.1, read on the forward strand.
TCCTTCTCATATCTCCACTCCATAACTGCAACATTAGCACATTCCCATCTATTTACCTCTTACTGAGTTGTTCTCTATGGCACATTAGATGCCTTCTGTAGCTTTCATAACCACCTAACTCAGGCAAACACAAGCATTCACTGCCATCCCTTCAGTTCATCACCACCTATTACAGCTGCAACTACCATCACTTCGTTCCTGCAATTCAAATCCAAACCATCTGCAGCTACTCATCACTAGAAGAACCCATGAATATCAACCATACCAAACCAGTTTAAACTAAATATGTACAGCCCACATTGCCATGACAATCAACAACAACAGCAAGAAGCATCAACCAGCAACACCAGTAGCACCTCATGTTCCCTGCTGTAGCTTCAATTCAATCCTCATTCCCAGCAGCAATCACCACTCTCAACCACACTGTTTGTAACTCTACCATATGCATACACACTCCCATCAGCTCATTCATACATGACCGGCAAAGCAGCTCCTTGGACTGCTGTTCAAGTCCAACAAAATTCACCAACAACCACCAACTCTAAACCAATCTTCATGGCTCTCATTGCACTAGAAAGTCCTTGCCCTGCATCACTCTCTGTTCAATGCCATCACCAAAACCACCTGCAATTACATATCATCTGTAGCTGCAATCAATACCCATTTGAGATTCTGCATCGATAATCAATTCAAACTCTACCCACATCTCACCACTTGCACGTACCACCAACTTCATTCATTGGCAATCATCCCAAGATTGAGACTCCAGCTTATTTATACCTGTAATTTCATCTCTCACAATCTTACCAGACCTACAACTCCATCATGTTCAGTAGCGGCTGCACTTGGCTCTACCTACACCACTGCAGCTGTGTCGCTTCAACCATTCTGCACACCCTCAACTGCATTACTTTTTATGCCTCAAGCCAATCTCCTAACTTCAATTTCAGATCCTCTTTCCACTCTCAACACCAGCTGCTCAATAATTTCAGAATCCATCTCCTTGTTGTACTTCAGCTGTACTGCAACATCAGTTCCACCCATTCTCCTCTATGAGCTCAAACTGCATAGTCTTCTCAATATCAACAGCACAACCTGCAATGCACAGACTTCATTCTTGCACATTCAATTCCATAAGTTGTAACACCACCAGTTCCACAGATATGGCATCATTTGATCACTAACAAAAGCCACATTCATTAACTCATCTTCAATCTCATGCTGACTAGCACAATTCATTCAATTTCCTGCATTTCCATACATCCACAATCCACCCAAATCATTACAGTAGCTCTGGCTCATACCTCATTCACCATCTTCTCCAATTCATACGCCACAACCTCATAGCCCTCGTGATTCCAGCTCTTCTCTTTTCTTCATAGAAGCCTCAGATTCGTGAGATTAAGCACATACCCACGTTTAATCAACTCTTGAACCAATCATTAACATCACCAAATTCTTAAATTGACCGTCTTCAGCAAAACCCTAACCTCTCTTAACTGAAATCTCCCATCTGTTCTTCATCAGTTCATCTTCTCTGAAATCTTCTTTGGAACTGTCTCTCGAAGTATCTCAACAACATCAACTTTTTCTCATCTTTCATCAATTTCTTTCTTACAACAGCCGCAATGGCTTCTCCTCTGAGTTAGTGAGTGAATGATTGAAAGAAATCATTTTCTCTCAATTTCAGATGTAGGTAATGATAAGAAATACTTTAGGCACCCCACAGATCAATATGGGCACCAAATTCATATACGGTTTGTCGGTAATGCCAAACTGACAAGCTAATTCCGTTTTCAACTTAACTGTCAGTTGCAGGGAACTGACAGTTCATCCTTCACCTCCTTTGCTGCATAACTTTCGCCCGCTCCAAGTACATCTCACATGTGAATTGACCTTCCTTCCCTTGACACTCCAAATGGACGTTTTCTCATTCTTTTGCTCGTAATGACTCCAAAACACCTATAAGAATCAAAATCAAACATAAGATACATAATTTACATGATAACTCGCAAAGAAAGCATAAATACTAGATATAAAATTAAGTGTTTATCACACCTATCAAATTCCGCCACACTTAGACTTTGCTAGTCCTCGAGCAAATCAAACAAAACAATTATACAACAACTCTGTGTCGTCGAGGCTACATTCACTTTTAGCATAAATAACAAGCCTTTGAACCCCTAGGTGACCCTAGTGGACGATTTTTAGTCTCGTGAAGGTTTACAAGAGGTCTACCTACAAAACCTATGTTTCCAACTCCGTCTATTTGTGAAAAATCTATGAACGAATCCAAAATGGCTATTGGAGGAGGTACCCTGATGTGAATTCAAATTAATATATATGTAAATTAAGCTCTACTCAGAAAGTTGAACAAACCACAATACTCAAAATCTGACTAACCACAATCACACATTAAAAGATTAAGAAGATGGATATAGAGGTAGATGTTTGCGAATGTTAAAAAGTGATCGGTATTTCCCATATCTATCTGAAGGTCACCGCCAAGATGAACCTATGCATCCTATTGGATTGAGCTACTGGTCTGAATTCTATTGTCAACACACTGGCATATACAATGGAACTGTCATGTCCCGGTTATGGGGTGTCCACTGGTTAAGGGATACCCGTATGCTAATTAGTAGATGTAGTATTAGTAGCGAGTGTGTGAGCGGCATGTGCCAGTTTAATAGCTCCATTTCTCATATAAACGCTGAACTCCTGTATTTTGAGATTATGAAATAAAATTTGTTGTTTTGTTCTTCCTCTCAATTTTGAGGTTTACCCTTCAATTCTGCAGAGTAGATCCTGTGGTGTTGAGCCTGATTACTCAGTTGTAGTGTAGATCACTACAATTGGTATCAGAGCACTCGATTCCTGTGTAACCGAGTGACGATGATGATCAACAGAGATGAGTTTATAGCTGAAGTAACCAGTTCAATTGCTGCTAGATTGAAGGTTGAGTTAGAAGATCCATTGAAGGAATTAGTGGCGAGTTTTAAAGCTTCATGGGAAGTTCAAGGTGCTCAGTTGAAGGAATTGGCTGATGGCCTGAGTAAACTTAAATCAACTGAAGATTTACTCGAACCCTCATCTGGTTCTATACCCAAAATCGACGCCAGTTCGGAAGAGATTCTTCATGAATCAAAATCAGGGAAGGATTTCACTCAACAATCCTCAACACCACCAACAATAGGAGAAGTTAATTATCGATCTACACCTAAAATCAATTTCTCTAATGTTGATGGAGCGGACGCTGCAGATTCAGTTCTGGATTTCAAAGCGAAATCAAGGTTTCTATACTACCAAGAAGGTAAACCTTTTACCTCTGGACATAATATTGTTTTAGATTCTCAAAGTATAGGGGTAGCAGACGATGTGGTTATAGACTTCAACATACTCAATCGGAAATTTAATGAAGAGTTTCGACATATTGAGGATCGGAAGTTAATCACCATTATTTACAACCTTAATCAATTCAATTTTTACCTATTCAAATTATTCAAGGTAATTTTCATCTTACCTACCTCTCCAATTACTTCTGTATGTGTTGTATTACTTGGTTTTGATTTTGTTCGAGTCATATTTGATCGAGGAAGAAAGTTTGGGGTTATTCAAAGGTATCCTTATTATGTTGGTAGTACTTCTACAGTCAATTACGAGCTTGTACTTCGACAAGGGTACAAATTGGGATCAGGGTATACAAATTCAGTTGTTTCTGTGTTGATTAAGTGTGAGCACAGTTGCTATGCTAGTAATCTGTTTGTAAAAAATGGTGATTGTGTTGATGCTAGCAAGCTGGCTGATAAAAAAACACAACAAGATAATATTCTCTGGATAGTCTTGAGTCTTTTGATACTTCAAGTGACAAGGGAAATTGAGTATGTTACTACACATGAAATAATCTTGGTCAACAACACTATACTACCAGCTTGGCAGTTAAACTTTCTACTACCAGAGACTGAACTATTCATATTTTTTGTACCTAGAGAGTATGTGAAGAAAATGCATGGTAGTGTTAGACAGAGTTTAAGTGAAGATTCAGATTCCTTACCTTGGAGGCTTTCAAGTGGACTATATATTGGTATTAAGCTTCTCCCTGTTGGTTCAATGAAGACCGGTATTCAAGCAAGAGCAAAAAGAGACATATCGAAGATTCTTGTGGTGAGTTTAGAAGGTAACTTTGGATTTCTATCGCTAAATATTGAAGATATAGTATGTCAATTATTATATCCAGGGAAGCCTAGAACTATTCTTCATTGTGTAATGGTATTTAGAGATTCTATTGTACCAGCTGGTAACTTGCTCTCACCAGAGTGGTTGAAGGCGTTAACTCCAGAAGATGGTTTTCTTGTACTCCATCATTATTCACTTATGGTGACTCTGTTAGTTTTTGAGAGACATTGTCAGCTCTTAAGGACGATTTACTTCTCGTCCAGTCCTTTATGTATATCTGCAGTTTATGATAGACACAACAGTCGACAAAAGTCTATGCAGACAACCTTGTTTTTGGCTTGTTTGGTTTCAGCCCTCTTAAATATTTTCGGAGAATTGTTTGGCTCAATAAGGGTTGAAGGGGAGTGGAAATTCATGAAGGGAGAGGGAGAATCACAGATACAACCACAAAAAGTGATGGGGTTGATTTCAGTGGTTTAATCGGTGTAATCAAATTTTATGAAGTAAATTGTTCTTGTATTCAGCTAAGGGTGGAAATTTCAAAGTTGACAATCATGGTAACTCAAATATGCATCCTTATAGAAGCTAATGGAATTGTTTGTGGTGATGGCAGATGGTATGAGCTTTTCACTCAAATGCATATAAAAGTTCTGAGAGATAGGAGTTGGAGCTCTTCAGATTTTGTAGCAATTTATTCCATAGTTGTGTACTTCTGGACGAATAAGAATAACTCAACTGAAATGTGCAGACCCTGGTCACTTAACATGATTCTTTCCAGAGTTTGTAGGTTCCTTCAAAGTCGTAGGTGGCAGCAGTTATTCCCTACTGTGAAGCTATCCACTACTGATGTCACAACAATCCAAGTTGACGGAACCCAACGAGAAGCAATGCATTACATGGCAGGAATGTTACAAGAACTCAAATCATCTGCAAGCTTTAATTATTCTTTTGGCTGCCATAGCGAGGTCAGCAGTGAAGAAGTTATCTTTTCCAGACAAGAAGAGTTTTCTGTATTAGAAACCAGGGAGATGTTTTTAGTGTTCAAGGATGGAAGGTGGGATGCCAAATATGATGCGAATGAGCCTGGCTATTTATTAAGGATTCAATTAGAGGTAATATTGTCATCTCTAGACTCATGGATTGCTAGTCAATTATGGCAGGGGGTGTGATGTACCTTCCTGAAATGCTCGTCATATGTGGCAATTTCACATGGTAATTTAATGAAATGTCGCATCAGCAAGATCAGCATTCTCAAGTTTGAAGAGCTATTTTTGACTGTCATAAGGAGTCTGGGAAAATACGTTGTGCTGGCAGTTGAGTATCATCCTGAAAATCGCCATCAAGTTCCTGAGCAGCTGAAGCTATTAACATCCGATGTCGCAGCACCACGGGGAAAAGAAGATACTGATAACTTCATGTTAACAAATCCACTTCAGGGATGCTCTTCTCGCATTGCAACTATAACTCCTAAATCAGTTAAAAGACGAGTCATCATAGTTATTATGCACAGGTTTAGAGTAACTGGTAGAGCTGCAAATCATGGAATTCTTGATATATTACTGATGGAACTCGAGCTTGATGGTTTAGCTGGAGTACATAGGGAGGAGGAGTTTTTAGTGTTAGAAGAGAAGATTTATTTGCATCATCATCTCCATTTAATGCTTATTCATCAGCAGGCAATGCAGGGACATTTGATGTGCGAAGGGGTATGTGTACAATTTACTGGAATGCAAATTCGAAAGTTGTTACTCAGTGCTGCCATAGACCATAGACAAGGGGGATTTTGCTGCAAGTGGTACTCTTGTAAGTACCCACCAAGCCTCAAATTATGAAGACACTGGATCTGCTTTCCTTGGAGTACTATGCACAGTAGACTTAACTTTATTGATCACATCTGAAGGTGGAACATTGATTACTTTCGAGGAAAGTCTGCAACCAAGTTTAATGGGTTTAAGTTTTCATGGTCCCTGGGGTTGAAGCTTGTGAAATTAACAATTCCTACAGTATTCAAGCTGAAGCTCCAATTCTGCGACAATTGCCCTCTTCATTGGTTGAGCTCTGTTCATATCCTTGAGGACAAGGATAATTTGAAGGGGTGGGAATTTGTCATGTCCCGGTTATGGGGTGTCCACTGGTTAAGGGCTACCCGTATGCTAATTAGTAGATGTAGTATTAGTAGCGAGTGTGTGAGCGGCATGTGCCAGTTCAATAGCTCCATTTCTCATATAAACGCTGAACTCCTGTATTTTGAGATTATGAAATAGAATTTGTTGTTTTGTTCTTCCTCTCAATTTTGAGGTTTACCCTTCAATTCTGCAGAGTAGATCCTGTGGTCTTGAGCCTGATTACTCAGTTGTAGTGTAGATCACTACAGGAACCAGCGGTCAACAATCTTAATTATACATCAACTCAACTGGCATATACAAGGGAACCAGGAGTCGACTTTATTAAACAATAATAATTTTTTCTTTTTCTTTTTCTTTTTCACTTTTTTTTTCCCTGACAACATGATTAGATCTTTTGGATCCAAGTGCATGCTTCTTTGTCATCAAGTATGTGATAGTTGCCTTGGATCCTGCATTCGACGCTTGTTTAGGTAACGGATACAGGGACAACGTTTCACACATACTGCTATCCAAGTGTATTTTTTCTTCCGATTGGTCTAATTGGTCGGTCTTTTTTTTTTTTTTTTTTTTAGCAACTCAATCACTCTATTTCATCCTAGCAGTAATAACAATTCGATGTTTAGTGACCCACGAAATCACTTAGATAACAATAGATAAATATGAAAAATAAAAAATAGAACGTGATATGGTGATATTCCGAGATATGGTAACAACTATGATGTTATTTCTAACACTTGAATAATTATGTCCTTTTAATTAATGGGTTCCTCAACTCCTCCAGCCAAGATGGTTCCATCCATTTAGATTGATAGTGTCATCCTAAAGGAACATGTTTTTATATTTCGGAGTGTATAAACCAATTTTTATTTTTATTTTTTTTATGAACACAAGGGAAAACTAACAAGGCTAAAAACTCTATATGAGAACACTCCCCCACACTTAAACTTTACACTGTCCTCAATGTAAAATTTAGGCATTCAAAGTAAAGTTCAAGATGGGAAATTCATAACATGATATATATACACAATAAGAAAATAAAATGCATGATAAAAATGGATACTCTAACTCATAGTTATTTCTGAATAATAGAGGATAAACACTAAACAAGCTATTTAGTTGGTATCTAATCCCAACTCAGCCAATATATACACCTCATCGTTAAGAAAAAATTCCATCTACTTAGAAAGGCTAGTGTTTATTCTAAATTGTTCAAAAACCTCTAAAAGTTGGAGTTTTGATATGCAAATATCCAAAATAATAAAATAAAGATAAAAGACTTAAAAAAAAAAGATAGAGATAGATACACAAAACCAGTGGGTTGCCTCCCATTAGCGCTTGGTTTAAAGTCGTCAGCCCGACTTGCAAGTTGAATTCCCCATACACCAATAATCTGAAAAGTTGGGGATCCACCCATAGCACCTGTTTTGCAAACACTAACTTCATACAAATATTAGTAATATAAAACAGAAATGAAGCTATTAACCGATAAAAGTTTCCCCCACACTTATTCTTGTCCACACTTGAAAGTGCATAAATAATATAGGAGTCGGGTACTTCCATGGTTTCTTGTTCACAAACCTGCATAGTATGAGAATCAAGTATCTCTAATGGCGGATATCGAGATATAAAATCATTCAAAAATATTTTTGAAGCACATACATTCAAACCAATAAGAGGTAAAGGAGAAGAAACAATATGCAAAGGGTTAGATAAACCTTGCACAATCTCTTTTATTACGGAATCCTCTTCATCCTTGAATAACTCAAGTGAATTATTCACCTCTTGTATATCATGGTCCTCTATCAAACCTTGCAACCATTCTTCATCCGTTTCTGCCTTAACCAAAGTCTCGACATCAACATCATCATTACAATCATTTGCAAACTCAATTGGGTCTTCCACAATATTGGTCATAACGGTCACATTCTCAACATACTCCTATTTGTTGTTCGGCACATACACTTTTGCAGATGCAATTCTGTCCATAAGGAATTTTTTTAGAACACTCATTGCATCATCCTCAAGCTCTACCTTTTGAATAGGTTCTTGATCGTTATAAATATCAATGCTTGAGTAATCTACACTAGTGTTATCATATTCCTTTTCAACTTCACCTTGATCTCAAAAAGACTTACACTCCTCGGGGATGTCACCATATATTGGTTCAAGCGATGTACTTTCATAGCCATCGTCACTATCATAGTTAACATAAGATTGGCTACCACTTCCCAAAGATTGGTCTTTCGCAGAATTTTGCATGTCCTCTTTGCATTCTTCAATGCCTTGTCTTAAATTGGAAACACCTTTTTGAAGCTCTTGGAGTGATCCATTCAAATTTTGAAAATATGTTTCCATTTGTTGGTAAAGCTCATTCGACAAGGAAAAGGTAGAATTACTTATGTCAGTATTGCTAGGCCAATTATCTTCCCTTTGAATGGGTGAATGACCATGACTACGATCAAAAATTGGGCCAAACATATTATGAGCACATTCGGTCGATGAAACTGGTTCCATGCTTGGTTGTCTACAAACTGACTCCATGCTGACCATAAATTGTTGCATTTCATCTACCAAACTAGAAGAAATATTAAGAGAAGCACAAGTATCATCCCCTCTTTGTGGTTGCTCACTTACATAACCACCATAAGAAGGTTGGAATGTATGAGAGTAACTAAAAGGGTACGTGGAGTATTGACCATAACCAAAGGTTTGGTTTTGATTGTACTCCCCATAATGGTGATAGTTGTCATGTTGTTGAGGTTGATAACCGTACCCGTTGTTCCAATATGCTCCGTCCATATAAATTGCTACCTGAAACAAGAGTTCTCAAAACTATGTTAAAAACCAGAAAATAAGAAAAACAAAGATAAGAAACAAAACTAAAAACAAAAATAAAAAACTAAAAACAAGTGACAACCGCTGCCTCCCCGGCAGTGGCGCCAAAATTTGATCGTTGTCGTAGGCGTCAAAAATAAATTACACTTTCTTACTACTCAAAATATATAATGAAGCAAGGGCAAGAAAGGATCATTCCCACAGAGAGGACTAAGGTTGTCAAGTTGTTTCGGTTTCCTATAAATAACAATCGGGGGTTTTCTGATTTTTATAAAGTAAAAATAAATTAAAAGAAAAAAAATAAATAAAGCACGCAAATCAAGGATATGAGAATATTGGTTACAGATTTCATCTTCAATTGTAAACAAGTTTTTGAATGTATGATTAGAATTCATATTTAATCTCGCTATCATCAAAAGCCCTAGAATACCTTATTGCAAGAATACTCCGTAAATTTCCTAAGTCATCAACACACACATTAGAGATGCATATGTGAATTCTATCTAAAGAATAACCTAACGCCTTGCGCTAATTAAGTTCAATTCCCAGGAGCATTAAGTTTCATAAATTGACTAATCAATGCAATTGTAATACATTGCGCAAACAATTCGAACAAAGGTCAATTTCTACATATGATTACAAGAGTGTATCACTACAAACCGTAATCATATCATGCTACTCGTATTCAAGGTTATCGCTTGATGAAAACCCTAAAATAGCTATAGATATGGATGTATGTTCAATCAATTCTAGACTCAACTAAACAAACATTCAATCATATTGCAATACATCAATCAAGCAATTATTATAAACCGTAGAAAGTGAACGATGATTTTGAGAGAAAATTAATTCATAAATCAAATAGCATGCTTGCCAAATCCGACTACATCTTTAACCAATAAAAATAAATTATCTACTTGGGTTAATAGAGTTCATAACAAAAAGCATAGAAGAAGGCATCATATTCTAAACCCTAGAAAATAAGTAGAAGCAAAAAATATCTTTTTTTTTTCTCTTGTTATGTGAATAGGTTTTTATATCATGAGACTTCTAAATCTCCAATCTCGACCAACTCAGGCCAAGCCCTAACCAACTCTGCCAAAACTGTCCGTTCCAACCAGCCCACAAGATGTTAAGCCCAATTCATCTGAGTAAGCCACTGAATCGGTGAGTCAGGAACTTGGATCACTGAGTGAACTCGCCTCAGTAGAAAATATGGCATAGTTTCCTTTATTTCCAGGAAATTTCCAGGCCAACTCTGGCCAATTTCTTCTCACCTGCAAACCTGACATTCATCTATAATGAGCACCATTTTTCATTGTCCTTAACTCTATCTCTGCCAGAACTACTTGCACCTGCAATACTCAAAGCAACAACACCAACAACAATCTGGCTAACTCACTGCCTCTATCTTCAGTTCAAGACCACAACCCATTCCTAACTGCAACCTCGCTCATCAACCTCCACTGCATCAGTTTACCCGTTGCAGCATCAACTAGTTCACCATCTCCGTTTTTCAGCTCAAGAAACTCCACCAAATTCTCATTGTTGCCTTCTTCCATATACTATCCATTCATCTGCATGTTACACTGCCATTGTCCTTCTCATATCTCCAGTCCATAACTGCAACATTAGCACATTCCCATCTATTTTCCTCTTACTGAGTTGTTCTCTATGGCACAACAGCTGCCTTCTGTAGCTTTCATTACCACCTAACTCAGGAAAACACAAGCATTCACTGCCATCCCTTCAGTTCATCACCACCTACTACAGCTGCAACTACCATCACTTCGTTCCTGCAATTCAAATCCAAACCATCTGTAGCTACTCATCACTAGCAGAACCCATGAATATCAACCATACCAAACCAGTTCAAACTAAATCTGTACAGCCCACATAGCCATGACAATCAACAACAACAGCAAGAAGCATCAACCATCAACACCAGTAGCACCTCATGTTCCCTGCTGTAGCTTCAATTCCATCCTCATTCCCAGCAGCAATCACCACTCTCAGCAACACTGTCTGTAACTCTTCCATCTGCATACACAATCCCATCAACTCATTCATATCTGACCTGCAAAGCAGCTCCTTGGACTGATATTCAAGTCCAACAGAATTCACCAATAACCACCAGCTCCAAACCAATCTTCATAGCTCTCACTGCACCAGCAAGTCCTTGCCCTGCGTCACTCTATGTTCAATGCCATCACCAAAACCACCTGCAATTACCTATCATCTGTAGCTGAAATCAATACCCATTTGAGATTCTACATCGATAATCAATTCAAACTCTACCCACAGCTCACCACTTGAACGTACCACCAGCTTCATTCATTGGAAATCATCCCAAGCTTGAGACTTCAGCTCATTTATACTTGTAATTCCATCTCTCACAATCTCACCAGACCCACAACTCCATCATGTTCAGTAGCAGCTGCACTTGGCTCGACCTACACCACCGCAGCTGTGTCGCTTCAACCATTCTGCACACCCCCAAGTGCATTACTGCCAATGCCTCAAGCCAATCTCCTAACTTCAATTTTAGCTCCTCTTTCCACTCTCAACACCAGCTGCTCAATAATTTCAGAATCCATCTCCTTGTTGTACTTCAGCTGTACTGCAACATCAGTTCCACCCATTCTCCTCTATGAGCTCAAACTGCATAGTCTTCTCAATATCAACAGCACAACCTGCAATGCACAGACTTCATTCTTGCACATTCAATTCTATAAGCTGTAACACCACAACTCCCATTGCACACCACTAGTTCCATAGATACGACATCATTTGATCACTAACAACAGCCAAATTCATTAACTCATCTGCAATCTCATGCCGACCAGCACAATCCATTCAATTTCCTGCATTTCCATACATCCACAATCCACCCAAACCATTGCAGTAGCTCTGGCTCATACCTCATTCACCATCTTCTCCAATTTATATGCCACAACCTCATAGTCCTCGTGATTCCATCTCTTCTCTTTTCTTCGTAGCAGCCTCAGATTCGTGAGATTAAGCACATACCCACGTTTAATCAACTCTTGAACCAATCATTAACATCACCAAATTCTTAAATCGACCGTCTTCAGCAAAACCCTAACCTCTCTTAACTGAAATCTCCCATCTGTTCTTCATCAGTTCATCTTATCTGAAATCTTCTTTGGAACTGTCTCTCGAAGTATCTCAACAGCATCAACTTTTTCTCATCTTTCATCAATTTCTCTCTTACAACAGCCGCAATGCCTTCTCCTCTGAGTTAGTGAGTGAATGATTGAAAGAAATCCTTTTCTCTCAATTTCAGATGTAGGTAATGATAAGAAATACTTCAGGAACCCAACAGATCAATATGGGCACCAAATTCATATACGGTTTGTCGGTAATGCCAAACTGACAAGATAATTCCTTTTTTAACTCAACTGTCAGTTGCAGGGAACTGACAGTTCATCCTTCACCTCCTTTGCTGCATAACTTTCGCCCGCTCCAAGTACATCTCACATGTGAATTGACCTTTCTTCCCTTGACACTCCAAATTGACGTTTTCTCATTCTTTTGCTCGTAATGACTCCAAAACACCTATAAGAATCAAAATCAAACATAAGATACATAATTTACATGAAAACTCGCAAAGAAAGAATAAATACTAGATATAAAATTAGGCGTGTATCACACCTATCATTCATCCAGTGGAGTTTCTTTTGGCTCGAACAACTCCACTCCACATATTGGTGCGTAAGGAGACAACGATGGAGGAATACGAATGACTTCTTTATTCCGCACAGTCTTCAGGCACTGGTGATACGTTGAAGGTACAATCCTATTGTCATGAATCCACGGTCTCCCCTGTATCTTGTGGTAGTCTGGATCTTTATCTATGACTTCAAATTTCACCTTTGACTGGACAGGTCCTACAGATAAATTCAAATGGACATACCCGTATGTGTTGGTTTGGTTTCCTTCAAATTCCGTCATCGTGGTAGGCTGCCGTTCGATCTTGCTTGGGAGAACTTTGGCTATCCTAAGTGTCTTGAGGGTAATCTAATTCGAAGATGCTCTTGTGTCGATGAGGGCCCTCTTGAACTCTGAATCCTTGATGCGTGCAGTAACGTGTAGGGCCGGTTGTGACCTTCTTCCGCCATCATGTCTTCTTCTGAAAATATAACTTTATTCACAGACATCTCCGGTATCTTGGAGTCTTCTGGGCGCGAAGGAGTAAACTGTACGTCCAAGGCTATCTGATTGATTGCGGCAAACGTCTTTACTTGCTGATTCTTCGAGAGGTGTAAAAGTTCGCATAAACTTTCCACTAGGGAAGTGGCTTCCCGGTCCACCGGCCTCTGGTTCATAGTGAAATTGTTGACTTGAGGAGGCTAGTTGTGAGTGTTAGAGCACTGCTCGGTCAAACTCGCATGCGTTGCTATCTCAAGCATGTTTGTCAATCTTAGTGATCAAAACTATATAGTCTTGATTTCTAGTCTACTATAGCTAAGGTCTCGGACTAGGATAGAAAGTGTAGTTGAACTCAAGAACTCCATGGCGATCATCATACAAGACGAAGGACTACTCAAGGTACCAGTGGATCTTCATCGACTAAAAGGTATATGGAGATTTGAACTTATCTATCACTCAAAGATCTATCTACTCTATCTCCTATCTTGAGACAAAAGTCGGTTTACTATATAGACTAAGAATATGCACATGTGACATTTTGAGCTGAGTATATATCGCTTATCTATTTCTCTAAATGTGTGTTGGTAAAGCTTTCACTTTAGACAAGTTCATCTTTGCCTAGTGACGAAAGTCATGTTATGTTTCAATCACTTTGGAAATCGCTCTGATGAAAACTAGTTCGTGAAAATAACTATATGACGTCCTCTGAGAATGTTTCAATGATTGAAATAAGAGTTTAGACTATATAACCATTGGGGATATAAACATTGTTGTGGCAACACATATATGTATCAGTCCTTAGCACTTGAACTGAAGTCTGCGAACTTTGTTGATCAAGTGGAACCGGAACGTGAGCAGCAACTCAGTCCGCGAACTGGCGTAAGTTCTCGAACCCGAGAATATCTGCTGAAGTTGAAGCTCAGGTACAGTCCGCAAACCTAGTCCGCGAACTGACGGAAGTTCTCATCCCGAGAAATTCTGCTGGAGTTTATTAACTTCAACCGGTTAGCTTGAGTCCGCGAACTCAAGAGGTTATATCTGAAAACGTTGTTTGTGAACTTATTCTAAATTACTAAGGAATGCTTTTGCAAACCGGGGCTTTATAGTTCATGGTTAATGATTCGAGTGAATCACATCATTTTTGATTCAATTGTGTCTCTTGTAGTACTTGAGATCTCATAGCAATTGAACAACTCTCTAAATAGTTCATTTGAGTCATTTGGACTAGTTATGGTGAAGAAGAATATGGTTGATATGAAAGTTATCATTTGGCTAACCATTTGGTTGACTAATATTGAACCAACCATTGTACACGTTTGGTTACGGTTACATAAATCTGAAACGTCAAGTACATGTGTGTATGGCAAGCTAAGTTTTTGATCTAACGGTTGAGACATATTAGCTTGTATCTAATAAGGTTTTCATCTAACGGTGAATATTGAATGCTTTGTTAGTAAGATAACATTGATTGCAAATCCTGATTTGAAAGACTATATAAAGGAGAACTCTAGCCATTGGAAAAACTAATGCCCATACACTTTTCTTGTGTTATACTAGTTTTCCCTAAGCTAGAGTCGATCTCCATTAACCCTTGAGTTTTCTCTCTAAATTCGGGTTAACGACTTAAAGACTTCATTGGGATTGTAAAGCCAGACTGATACTACTTTTCTTGTAGTTGTGTGATCTGATCTTGCTCTTTCTATCATACGAGTACAATTATAATAATTGGCTTGAGATTTATATCTCTGATAGGCAATATAAAAGTAGTCACAAACATCTTCGTCTCATTGTTTTTGATTCCTCAATAATATTCTTCGCTGCGTCGATTAAGTTTATTGTGAGGTGATTGATGAAACTAAGCTGTTCTTCGGGAATATAAGTCTGGTTTTATCAATTGGTTCTTGTTCACCTTGATTTATCAAAAGACGGAACAAAACTCATAGGTTTATTCGTGTGAGACGAATTTATCTATTACCTATATACTTTTCTGTGTGAGACAGATTTGTTTAATAAAGTCTTCGACTTTGGGTCGTAGCATTTCTTGGTTGTGGGTGAGATCAGCTAAGGGAATCAACTACGCAGTATCCTGCTGGGATCAGAGGCGTATGAGCATAACTATACCTTGGATTAGTGTGAGATTGGTTGGGGTTCAACTACAGTCCATACCGAAGTTAATTTAGAGTAGGCTAGTATCTGTAGAGGCTTAATATAGTGTATGTTTAATCTGGACTAGGTCCCGGGATTTTTTTGCATTTTCGGTTTCCTCGTTAACAAAATTCTGGTGTCTGTGTTATTTCTTTTCCGCATTATATTCTTATATAATTGAAATAATACAGGTTATGCGTTGTTCAATCGATTAGAATATCTGACCTTATTGGTTGTTGATTTAAATCGACTGACACTTGGATATTGGTCTTTGGTACCATCCAAGTTATCTCTCTTTGATTAGGCTCGCAAATTACATTTTCTTGAGTAAATCAAATCGAGAGATTGAGATAATAACTCCTTGAGTATTTTCTATTGATTGAGTCTTTTTGATTCTCTAGAAAACAACTCGGAGTTTTCCATACAGATTGATAATCGAAATATTGGGTGAGGTTGATAGACCCCCGCATTTTCAGTGAGGATCAGTCCCCAGTGTAGGAATCTCCGTGACAGGGGAACCGCTCATATATGATGTCATCTTGATGAGAAGGTCGAGTATGCCATTTATTGTCTCTTTGATCAGGTCCATGTTCTTCGTGTGAATCTCATGCACCCGTGCTAACTCGATCAATGTTGGGATTCTTCCGGTTATACCATCAGACACAACGTTGGGAGGAGGGGCACCTTCGTTGGAGGAACTTCGATCATAATTTGAAATTGTTTAGTGAGTTCTAAGACCAACCACTTTGAAATCAACCAATGAGGTTGGGTATTGATGGAAATGACTTCATAACCGAGAGATTAATCTCCCACTGTGGTCACCAATTATTTATGGGTGAAAACTATTTCTGCCGGTTTTGGTAATTTGGGGTGTGTGGATGAGAAATGAATCTAAACCCTAAACAAATGCACTGCACGGGAGTGCTTTTGATTCGAGAGATCAATCTATACAATTCTGGCCTAAACCAAGAAATGGCCGTTCCAGACTTGCTTCGGTCACAAAGTGAAGGAGATGGGGTTGATCTTAGGGAGGTAAGCGAAGAAGGTGTTTGAGATTGTGAATTTGTTGGCTGTTTATGACTTGTATTAGAATACCAAGATGGCTTGCAATAATGTAAGCAATCAACTCTGGGTGTTTGAATACGTTGTATCAACACTTGGTTTCTGTGCTTGTCTTGTCTATATATGTTTGGAAAATAGGGAAAAGAACCTATTTATACAAGTCATACAAGTCATAGAGCGACAGGAATCGTGGAAAGTGGGGGAAGTGGAGTGATGGCGGAGTGGGGTCGTGTTGGTGATTGCACGATCACATCTCAACCACCTTCTCCCATCATTGCTAACCGTTCATGCTTTCCTGACACGTTCTTGTGATGGCGCATTGCACGCTGCACGTTGTAAACCGCCAGACCAATACCCCAGTAAGTATCCCCCAGTTTGTGACATGCTTGATGTCTCGATTGTATGGATCATGGGACCCACAGAAGGTAGCATACGGTGCTTGGTTAAATAATTAAGTTATTTGGGAAATCGATATTCATGAAATATAGTGCGTATTCTATGCATGTAATGCATCGAATATACTCATCATGGATGAAGCATCGTTGTTTTAAATCTTAATCGGAGTAGGTCGCGGATTAAGTATCTTAAAACAGGTGCATGCCTAGACATCTTCGAATGACCGTTTGGAGGCTGCGCAAGCAAGCCCTCCATTGACCGATCACTCTATGTGGTAGAGTGACGGCATCTTATTGGATGTTTAACTCCTAGCCTGAGCTGCCCAACCAAGATGGTAGAGTTGAACGGACGAGATGATGTACGATACTTATCTGCGACCGTTGATTAGGGTTTTGAAGAGGTGCGAAAGCATCTCTCTTCAGCTCGGATGAAACCAAGCATGGGAAGTGTTTTAGGCAGGACCGACCAGGAATGCGTATAGACAGCATGCTGGTGTACACGTCCGTACCTCACTGTCCCATGAAGGTGTGATCTAGGCCACTCAAGTTTACCGATAAAGAGGAGTGGATGAGATTGATTTGCGACAGGAATCCTGTGCTGCAAAGGATTTCCAAAAGGGCGAGGAATGCCACCTTTAGGGTGCACGAATCGAGGAATATGGTCCTGCCTTGCTCTGGTCGGTCGGTCATAGAGGTAGATAGGCCCATGGTGATCATGTAGATACTCCCTGGACCTCCTTAATCTATTCCTGCACCCTTCAATCAGGTTGGCAAAGATGTACGCTCGTGATCGATTTACGACACATGTAATATGCCGCAAACCCTAATTAGGGTTTTATGTTGGTCGCGCGCATGCTACTTTTGCTGGACGAATTTGCATGCTATGCTCTTCGTGTGGACTGGCCGACCACGTGGGACCCACACTGGGCCGGTGGTGAACATGGTGATACCTGACCAACGATCATAGGCCTGATCTAAGCCAACCAATCATGCTGGTGAAGTTGGATGGTCGTAATTAATTTAAGACCTTTAGTAGAATTTCCTGCGACCCTTAAAGCATCACGTCGGCCGAACTTTGGGTGAGCGTTTGCTCCTGCATGGCTAGGTCATGAGATGGTCGGCTATGCAGGTAAAAAGGGGGGCCGCCGGTGTACACAATGATGCTTGTGCGACCGGAAATGGGGCGATCCGTACCGTAATTGCACTGGCGAAGATGAACGGTTGTGATGGATTTAAGACTGTCGTAGGCTGCCTTTGCTCATTCGAGCTCCTCCAAGACGCTCCATACCAGCCTGGACATCCAACTTCAGGCTGGCGTTTGGTGGTCGTTCGGAGGGTGTGACTTGTAACTGACCGGCCATGACGTTAATGGGCCCGCTGGTGGTCATTGCGGTGATAAGCTGCTCCTTCTAAGGTCCGTCTAAGCCGGTTAAATCATGCGGCCAACTTGCGTAGTAGTGATTGTTTTTGATACTGATATGGACAGTTCAGATTAGAATATGCTCGATCGGGCTAGTATAACACACCGAGAGACGATTCTCTTTGTTAGAGAATGGTGTAGCCTATACGGATATTTCGTGCATGCCTCACTATTGATACTTGAATATTCATGTTACTCTGCTGAGAGTAACAATCAGTCATCATCCCGCACCAATAATGAGAGTTCTGCTGAGAACAACACATGAAATACAAGGCGATTTTATGCATTAATTAATTATGCTAAAATTAACAGAATACTTGGGGATTGTTGCTACATGCCCCATTCTAGGTGAATTAATAAAGCATAGAAGGATTCATCACTTATCAAATAGCCTTATCCGTTGCAGAATGTCGGCACAAAAATTGGTTTTACAACTTTAGCCCTGAACTAAAATCCACCATCAACACTAGGTCATTACCAGTGTAGTAAAAATCGTTCTCCAAGGACGATTACTCGCCGAGTAATTGCTACTGGCTATATGACCGAGGCGATTTCCGTTTCCAAGTCATTCCCGATTTATAGCGATTAAGGCGGCCGACTTTGTCGATCTAGACCGATTTTTGAGCAAAACGAGATAACGATTTTTCCAAGTTGTCCTTTAACGCAATAAAATAAAAAAAATAAAATTTTCGTAACCCCTCAGATGGGAGTTATAAAATAGAGAAACCTCTAAATACATGATAAATATGTTCAATATAACCATATTACATGATATTATAAAAATTATAATTTTAATTAGGTAAAAATCATGACTTATGAGAAGCAATACATAAGTTATTAATAAATAGATTCCGAGTATTAGACCGAGTTTTGGAGATTTCCAAGTACGAACTTGTTACTCCTCTCTCCAAGCTACCCAACCGAGTAGAACCGAGGAGCGATTTCGACTACTTTGGTCACTACCGATATTCAGTTTCGAAAAGTACATGACTAAAGGAACTGTCTGGAACAACTCTGAAAGTAATCAGTGGGAGATACCGACATCAAGGGGAGGATCCAAGAATACGATGTCGACATATTTTACTTTGAAATTGAAGTTGTGTTGTATTCTTTTCCCCTTTGATCGAGAATATTTTTTCCCAAAGGGTTTTGTTACTCGACAAGGTTTTTAGCGAGACAACACAAAAACATCAAGTATGTTTAACGTTGAAGACATAAAGATCGCGTTGATATTACTGAAAATATGTGAATCAAAGAAATAAAACGCGACAGTCTGTTAAACAACGTAACTTCCAGATTCAACAACAGGGTCTTATAAACATTCAAGTCGCCAAAGTAATGTGTAATAAACTCCTTTTGACTGCATTAAACTAATGAAAATTATCTGGCATCTTGGGGATCATCTAATGGCATGTTGAACTCTTTTCCTTTATCGAGGTTACTTTTTACCACAGGTTTTTGTTGCTCGGGAAGGTTTTTAATAAGACAACAACAAACACCGGGAATTAACTTCCCAACTAAGGATATTATCTTTCCCACAAGAATTTTCTGCCTTAGAAGTTTTGAAGTAACTAATCAACTTCAACGAAGCAAAGTGATCATCTCCAACGGATCACCTTTACTTGCATCTATCACGTTGTACTCTTTCCTCTTCGTCAAGTTTTTGTCCCACTGGGTTTCCTTGTCAAGTTTTTAATGAGGCAACATATTTGAGTCCAACTATGTTCTAAGTTTGCTTAATATTGTACTCTTTTTCTTTAGTTCAGTTTTTATCCCTCTGGGTTTTTCCTGACGAAGTTTTAACGAAGTAATTAACTTAGACTAGTCGGTCCTTGAAGATCATATTTCATGTGATGAACTACATGTGTACGAGATAACATGTGAAGTACTACATATGAATAGTTGTACCAAGGTTTTATCCCACTGGGTTTCTACTTGTCAAAGTTTTATCCCACTGGGTTTTTACTTGTCAAAGTTTTAATGAGGCGATTGATTTCGGCACAAGCCATCAAGGAGAGGATGTCATTTGAAGAGAATACATTCAAAGCACTATGTATAAAGTTTTGTTATTGAACCACACAATGGGGAGTGTTTGTAGTTGCAGGATTTCCCACACTACACCCTTGTTAAGATCTTGCTATAATCAACTCACAATTGAAGATTAAAAACAACACTTTATTATTTTGTTCTCAGAAATGTTTACAGAAATGGAAGAATTCGAGATTACAACTATTCTCTTGAAGTTTATCTCTCCTCAAGACTTTCTTAACTCTCAAAAATACATCATCCTTTTTTGGACACATTGGGTCCATATTTATAGGGTAGTTACATAGCGGATGACAGCTAAGTTTTCCTCTTATTTCGGGTTGATTCTGCGATTGTATCGCGATTAGTTACAATGTTCACTCTCGCAAGTTTTGTAACCATCGCAGGACAAACATGATTTTCTCAAGTTTTCTTCACTCGTCATTTATTACGTCACTCTTTTGACTGCTTTTGTGACACTCGCAAAGTGTAGTTGAAGATCTTGCGGTGATACTCGCTGGGAAGTGTTGTTAATCTCGCAGAGAAGTATTGTAGAGATATTCTGGTCCTACATATTGCCTCTTCTCATGTCTTTTCTGCAAAGAAGAGAAGATCATGAGAACTAAATGCCGCAACTACTTATCTTTTCACATCGATCTCTGTTCTGACACGTTTCTATATCCTTCGCCAGCTGTTTTCATGCATTCTTTCTTCCAATAAATCTTTGACACGTCCTTTCTAACCGCTGCGATCTGACCGTTCATTTATTTTATTTATATTTATTGCGTTCATCTTCTCGAGAAATCTCTTCTTCTATAAATACTCCTTTCATTATTTTCTTTTCCTCTTTTTACTTTCTTCTTCTTTCTCTGCGTAACTTCTCTGCAAGTTTACTGTTCTTCCGTAAATTGCGTGTCTGTCATCGCTGTGATTTCTTTCTTATTTTTCAACCTTTTCTTTTATTCCTGTACTCAAATTTTTTTGCTGCTGGTGCTAAAAACTTGACTGCTTTTAATGAGATGCGAGAAAAGCTCAAAAGCAAAGGTTTTACCTTGTCTACAATTCCAGGTCAAAGCCCCAAATCTGAACTTTCTCTCAAACTATTTTCTGATCATCAATGCTCTCGCCATAAAATCATAGTATCGCTAGGTCAACTTGAAGATGGCCTTCCCCTTCATCTCTATGACCCAGAACTACCATTATTCTATCAAATAATATCTGACGAGAGGTTCTAGCGAGTGATATATCAATTAGGTGGAGATTGTATTAGATTGCTGCTTGAATATGCTTCTCGCGGTACTGATAAAGGATCTCGCTATCCTGAAGATGCGAAGAATCCTCAATTTAAATATGTTCCCATTGTCTCTGCAGATTATACTGTGGAGAATTTTTTCAAAAATTATAAGATAGTTCCTATGAAGAGGGATGGCACTTGCTGGGGTGTTTGCTTGAAGAAAGAGAAGATCGATGTTGAGATAGCTCTCATGCTGGACATTGACTTTCATACACCTACTAATCAAGGTCCTCACCACTCTAGCGATGACAAGTGGTTCATTTTTCCATTATGTCTTGAAGGTCCTTATATATTTGGTTCTCTCCCATTACCTGCGAATCTCTCAGAGTATGAGCCATGGGTCTTCAACTGGCCTGAAATATCTAAAGAAGTATATCCTCTCAACTTTTTGCATTATTATTATTCACTATCTTCTTCATGTTTTTATATTCTCGCTAATTATTTTGATCTTTCTCAGATTGATAGAATGAAGCTCATCTACCAAACTTTTAGGAAACCCAGCACTTTCTTAGCTCTTAAATCCTTCACAGATGAAGTAAGAAATATTGTTTTATTAGCTTTAACAATATATTGTAGCCCCTATTTCTTATCTTTATCTGTGTTCATGGGAGATTGATGAACTAGAACCAATCAAACCCGCGAGAACTAAGGAGAAATATTTAAAGGATAAATCTAATGTTCCTCCAAAAGGGAAGTCTTCTGCCCCTCGCGGTGAAGAATCTGGCGATCCTCTTTTGAAGAAAAGGAAAACCCGACCTTCTTCTTCTTCAACTTCTCAACCCATTTCAGAAAATCCAAGTGTTGATTAGGATAAGGACAATAATGATGAGGATTTCAATGATAACAACTTCCTTTCTATAAAGAATTCTTCTTCTTCTGATTCTTCGATGGCTCATTTATCCAAATGTTTTGGCAAGAATATGTTTGGTATCCAAAATGAGTATGGAGATGAAGCTATTAATGAAATATCCCAGTCCCTCGCCAAAGTCTGCGATGCTCCCATACTAGCTGACAGTGATACCCTTCGCGGGGTTTCAAGATTGCTGAATCCAAGTCTCTTAAATTCACTTGGCAGCCTGGTATATTTCTACTTGTTCATCCTTTTTATGTATCTACTGATATTTTTTTCAGACATTGATTCATATAGTTCTATCGCAGGTTGGAAGAGACGCTTTTGCTGTTGCTTCTGATTTAGACAATAGGTGTATCATTTATGAAAAGAAAGCTTCTAATCTTCGCCAAGATAAAGAAAAACTAGAAGTTGAAGTTATTGAGCTTCGCAGAAAAAATAAGCAACTGGAGACTGAAGCTTCAGTTGACAAGCAAAAAATCTCTGATCTTGATAAAGCTAATCAACAACTCTATGGTATGATTTATTTATTTTCTCTTTTAATTATTCTCACTCTATCGCAGCTTATTCAAGCAACCATTTTTGCAGATATTTATGGTCTTACTGACGAGGCTACATTCTTCCAATCCTTCCCTGAACCTGTAGATGATAATACCCTTCTTGCTTGCTGTAGTTGCAGGATTTCCTACACTACACCCTTGTCAAGAATCTATGAAAACTAAGCCATAATTGTGGATGAAAAACAACACTTTTATTAATTCACATTCAGGAAGATTTACAAGAAAGATCAAAACTCAGAAGTACAACTTTCTTTATGGAGTTTCTCTCTCCTCCAAATTCTCTCATCTCTCAAAAATACATCATCCTTTTCTGAATCTATCGTGCCCTTTATATAGGGATTTACATAGTGGAAGACAACTAAGATTTCCCCCTAATTCGGATCTACTTTGCGATCTCATCTCCATAACTTCAGTCTTTACCATCGCCAACTTTATAACCATCGTGAAGTAGACTTATTCTTCATATATCTTTAATCGTTAATCATTATATCACTCTTCTGTGACACTCGCCAAACGTTGTTGAAGAATCTTGTGATAATCTCGTCAAAGTGTCGTTAATTACTTGAAACGTTTGGGCTTCTCGCAGAAATGTTGTTAATATCGCGGGAATAGCGTTGTAGCGATATTCTGGTACTACATCTTGCCTCTTCTCATGTCTTTTCTGCGAAGAAGAGAAGATCATGAGAACTAATATTCTTTATTATTCTTCGCAACTTCTTCCCCTTTTATATTTTATCTTCGACAAGATCCCGTTATTCCAGCCTTTCTTACACGTGTTGTAAATCCATTCAGTTACTGACACGTTCCTACTCCGCAGGTCCACTCCCATTTGCCTATAAAAGGTAGAACTAACCTTCAAAATTAGTTTTACTTTTCTGTTTCTTCATCTTCCGTCTGCAACTTTGCCTCTTCTTCATATCCTTATGCTACTGTTCTAATAGAGTCCTCAAGGTTTGTTTCTTGATTTTTAAGCCAGTTTTTATTTCCATTCTTCAATCTTTCTTATTTCTTTGTTATGTCTTCTTTTTAGCGGAAAGGTTTCTAACACACAATCTACTACTCACAACCCTAACCCTCGCAAAAGACCGACTGAGAAGAAGTAGAAAAGTTCTGTGAATGATAAGGTAGTGAGAAACACCCGTTATTATTTAATAACAATATTGTTGCCTATGGTTCTTATCTGGGTTATTATTCGCAGAATGACGTGAATCCTGAGAAACCTCCCAGAAGGTCTCGCCATTTTAAGACACTCGGGGAAAATCTTATTATGCCTCCTCTAACATCTGTGAAGGTTACTCCCATACCATCGCAACCAAATATTTCTTCTCCTATCCGCGAGAATATCTCTATTCATACCTCTACCCATTCTGACATTTTGACAAACCAAGCTTCTAAAGCTACTATGACTGAGGTTCCTCATAGTCCTTTAAGGCCTTCGACTGTTATTTTTCCATATACTCCTCATGATAACTCAACCACCACAAATGATCGCCAACTTGCTCTTACTACTATCTCACCTTCTAAATCCTTTCCTTCATCAAGCGAAACTTTCGCAGGTGTTGACATTGCCCTTAAAGTTTTGTCTAACATTTTAGATAATGCTAGAAAGTCTTCCACTAACCCTCTCCAACAGGAAGCTTGCGAGACTCTGTTTAAGTATTTTGGCTGTGATCGTAATGATTCACGAGCGGCTTTAGAGAATGAGATTGAAGTTCTAAGGAGAAATCTTCAAGCTAAAACTGTTGAATGTGATACCTTAAATCACATGCTCCACAACTCTTCTCTAGATTGCGAGAATCTTCGCAGAAGAAATGATGAGCTAAAAGGTGATTTTTTCTTTCCTCTGATTTTTTTTTGCTTTTCTGTTTCATATACATACTTTCTGTACTTAGACTTTAAATTTTTGATTCATATATTAGTTTCAAATCGGGCTCATTTCATAGAAAGACTCAAATCTGAATCTATTGCTGAAGAAGTTCGCGTTGAAAGAGATTCTTGGATAGATCAACATACTATACTAGATAATCTGTACACTTATTTAATTGATCACATAAATAATCTTACTAATGAGAACAATCAATTATTGCAAAGGCAGAACTTCTTGAGTGGCGAACTTGATCGCCTCTCATATTTGTTTTTTAAGGCTAATTTGGCGATGGAATCTTTATCAGATGAAAATAAAACCCTGTCCCAAGAAAAACATAGATTTTCAAGCTTGATGACGATTTCCTCGCAGCAAATAAGTAATCTTCAAAGTACATGTAATAGTCAAGAGCAATCTCTTCATTCTCTTAAGAAGGAGCTTAAGGAGTTAACTGAATCATCTACCGCCGAAAAGGATAAGCTTATCAAGGGTAGATTAACTCTTAGTTTAAGAGCCATCGAACTTCAAGAACATTACTCTCAGTTAAAGGAATCTTATTCTTCATTAGCAAAGGAAAATTCATATCTTCGCAACAAAGAAGAAAACATGAAATATCGTCTGAAGGGTATGGTTGGTGATAAATTCGATGATGCCATGAATCAGTGGGAGAACTATTTATTTGCTTTAATCCAAAACTTAACCTCGGAAAAAGAAGGTAGTCAGTTGACTGGCTCTCTGGTTGATCTTCTCATAAAATCTTCTATTATGTTCCTTGCGAAATTCTTGTCTAACTGATTTTTTTTATTTTGTTGCTCGCAGAATCTGAAAGAAATCTTCACTCTACCATCACTGATCTAACCGCTACCTTGGATAAAGTTCGCAAGGAAAATAAATCTCTTGCTTCTAATTGCTTTATTGCTCAGGACAAAGCATAAAGAAGACTTGACTATCTTGAATACTTTAAGAACATTGAAATTAGGAATCATGAAAGGGCTCTAATGTGCCAAGTCTATCTTAGGGATGAAGTTCTCGTGAATGATATTCTTCTTCCCCGTTCTCTTTTTCATGTTTCTATCCCTCCTATAGAGGTTGATGATTATGAAATTCCTCTTCCCATGGATGAAGAGTTAGAGTTTACTAATGATGAAGAAAATACTCAAGAAGATCAACAAGGTGGTGAAGAAGAAGAAAAAAGTCCTCCTAAAGAAGTACCCGCTGATGAAGAATCTAAGGAAGAAGAAGCTCGCGGTGAGAAGGATGCTGATGATGCTGATGAATCTGACAAGAACAATAAGTCTGGAGAGGCTTGAATTTTATCTTTGCTTTCATTTACTTCTTCTATCTTGCGAGTGATGTAATCTTCGAAACTTTTAGAATTTTAACTTTCGATTTAGCTTACTTTGAATATTTTCAAGTAAGATAATGTAACATTACTTCTCTATTCCCCTTCTTGCCCTTCATTATCTTGCTTGAAATGGTGAATACACATTATCTTCTTTAAGTAATTGTGTTGATGCATTCTTGCGAAAATATGAATACATCTGCGATATGTGGAATGCTGTTGCACTTTTCTGAAAATTTCTGAGGGAATCCGCGATGTTAAAAATTTGCCTCCTTGTATATAATTCTGCGATAAAGGAATGTTTCCTGCCATCTTAAAGTAAAATGGTTAATTGGTAAGATTATTCTCTTGGTCTTATTTTGCCTTCCTAGTTAAAGGTCTTATTTTGCCAAACTTTTTCTGTCTGCGACAAAATCGCAGGATTTCTTAACATTTGTATGTAAAGACCCTTTGATCTTGTCTTATCCATGTTTCTTTCAAAATCTTTGCGACAATATGATAAGTATACATTCTCTCGCAAGAATTTACCCTTATGACATTGTCGTCTTGCGATGAAATCGCAGGACGTATTTACAATTTCATGTAAAAACCCATTGATCTCATCTTAAGATTTCTCTCGTGGCTTGTTGCCTCTGCATTATTTACATTAAGCGACAATATGACAGGCCTAAATGTTCTTGCGATCATAAAGCCCCATTACATTGCCGTCTTTTAACACTTATCAGCTCCCTAATGGAGGGTTCCGCCCTTATCTTCCCCCTGGTTGCCCCTTCAAGGAGGGCACATCGGCCATACAAGACTAGCTCATCCCATCCGGATCTGTCAACAACCAGTTGTGTTCGCATCCTCTTTTCCTTTATGCCTATATGGCTTATAGTTACAAGACTGCACCCTAGGTGGGGTTTTCTTCAGGCCAAGTGCATTGTATCCAAGAATTACCAAGGATGGCAAGAGAGTTTCGTACGCTCCGGGAACCCCTGGCTCAACCGTGTACCTCGGTGCCTTGGTCATACTTTGCACTTCTTGGAAGAGATTCTCAGTCGTCAAACCAGGGTATAACCATATATAGTTGGAAATCCAAGATCTCTCTCCCGGATAGGTTTTCTTTAACCCCATCATCTGCATGACTCAGGTTCCATGGCGGTATAACCTTATCGCTGAGTCATGTCAAGAGATACCCCCTCATATGACGTGCTATTAGGTCTTACATTTGCCTCTTACAAAATTTTATTCGCGAACTAGGGTGCACGCCATAAAGGTTCGTCCCATTCTTTTAATCTTTGCGAAATTTTATTCGCTATTCTTGCGATGATGTTCGCATAAATTATGATAGAGAAAGAAGAATTTTTAATTGTTTCATCTTACATTTGTATTTCTTAAATCGCAGAAACTTCTATTGATAATACCTTTTCAGAAACAATCTATTCCATGGTCTATCAAGCCTTTTCCCAACATCTCTTCCCTCTGGATCCATTAATTTGCATGCTCCTGTAGATGGGTGATAGGTGTGATAAACACCTAATTTTATATCTAGTATTTATGATTTCTTTGGGATTTTTAGTGTGAATTATGTATCTTATGCTTACTTTTGAGTGTATTAGGTTCTTTGGAGTCATTTGGAGCAAAAGAAGGAGAAATTAGCCATTAGGAGCTACAAAGTGCTAAAGGGAGCAAACAAGTAAAGTGTTATTGATGAAGAAGGGCCAAAGACAAATTTTAACTCATTTCAATCAAGGAATTCTTATCACCATCTCGAAGAGAATTCATACGCGAAAAGAACGCAAAAAGAATGAGGTCATTCCGAGTTCGTATGAAGAAGTTATGAGCAAAATGGTGAAACCAATTTGGATTAGGTTTTCTGTTGGGCCTTATTGGGCCTGCGCGAAAAGAGAAATGAGAGATGCGTTTTGGGCTTGCTATGGACGTGAAAATTAGGGTTTTTGGTGGATTTTGAGGAGGTTAAGTATCCTAATTGGATAAGGAATTAATATCTTCTACTACTTTTGTTCGAGGGTTTGAAAACATGTTAGGGTTTCTCTTTCTTCTTGTTATGAACTCCATTAACATGAGTACTTAAATCTTATTATTGGTTATGGAATAGTTGGATTTCACAAAGCATGATTCTTTGATTCAATATATTAGTTTTGTCTCATAATTATCGTTCACGATTCTCTGAAAATAGGTTCCATGATTGAATGTTAGTTTTGTCAAGTTGCAAATTGGTAGAACTCATAATCATATCTAATGCTAGTTTAGGGTTTATTATACGAAAAAGTGATACTCCTTGAATACAAGTAGCATAATTGTGAATATTGCTTGTAGTGATGCATCCTAATAATCACAAGTGATTCGTGACCTTTGTTAAATTGAATTAGTGCGTTTTCCATGTTCGATTGCTTTGATTGGCCTGATTTCATAGAACTTAATGCATCTTGGGAATTAAACTTAATTAGTGCTTTTACACGTTAGGTTGTTCTTTTAGATAGAACTCATACTCGCATCTTTTAATGTTTTTGTTGATAATAAAAGGGAATTTGCGGGATATTCTTGCGATCAAGATATTCTAGGGCTTTTGATAAAAGTTGAGATTAAAAATCAATTCTAGTTATTGTTAAAAAAGCATGTTAGTGATTGAAGATGAATCCTTAACCAATATCTCTTCTATTTGATTTGTTTGCATATTCCTTTATTTGCTTTTATTTTATTTTAGTATATAAAAATCAGAAAACCCCGGTGTTATTTATATAGGAAACCGAAACAACGAGACAACCTAGACCTCTCTGTGGGATCGATCATTTCTTGCCCTTGCTATATTTTATATTTTGAGTAGTGAGAAAGTGCAATTATTTTTGACGCATACGACAGCGATCAAATTTTGGCGCCGTTGCCGGGGAGGCAACGGTTGTCACTTGTTTTTGGTTTCTTATTTTTGTTTTGTTTTTAGTTTTTCTTATTTTCTGGTTTTGACATAGTTTGAGAATTTTATTTCAGGTACCAATTCTATGGAAGGAGCATATTGGAGCAATGGATATGATTTTCAACCTCCTCAACACTATGACAATTTCCCACCATGTATGGAATGCAATCAAAACCAATTTATTGGCTATGATGCATATCCTAGAGAACCTTATGGTGATTTTCATACATACCAACAACAACCTTGTAGTGGGTATGTAAGTCAAGCACCTAGGTGGGATAATTCTACTTCTAATTGGCTTTATTCGAGTTGTATGAAGATTATGCATGGATTGCAGGATATGCAACAAAGGCTAAACCAAATTGATCGTAATAGAAAAAACGCCGCACAAACCAATTTCTGGAATATGCCTTCTTACCCGACTCCGGATCGTAGTTATGATCATTCACCCATTCAAAGGGAAGAGTCATGGGAAAGAGAACCTATTGTCTCAAATGGTGGTAAGCGTGTGAACGTCAGGAAACTTGCGTAGAAATTATATAAGTTGGAAGACGATGGATACTCGGAAGAGCTTGTCGATGAAATTAGTAGGACCATTCATATGGAACTCAAACGACGTCTTGATAAAGGTTGGGAAACCGACGACGATTCTGATTATGGTGAGTCTGAAGATGAATACGATGATGATTGTGTTGAAAAGGACCAACCTTTGGAGATATTTGATGACGTTAGTGTAGTTGACTCAACTCTTGATCTTAATAATGATCAAGCACCTATTCAAAAGGTACATGAGGATGATGAAACTAGTGTTTTACAAGATTTTGCAACATGGTTTGAGTCTAATGAAGAGGAGTATGTTGAGAATGAGACCGTTATGACCAATATTATGGAAGACCCAATTGAACTTGCAAATGATTGTAATGAAGATGTTGATGCCGAGATTTTGGTTAAGGCAGAAACGGATGAAGAATGGTTGCAAGGTTTGATAGAGGACCATGATATACAAGAGGTGAATAATTCACTTGAGTTTTTCAAGGATGAAGAGGATTTCGTGATAAAAGAGATTGTGTGAGGTTTGTCTAACCCTTTGCATATTGATTCTTCTCCTTTACCTCTTATTGGTTTGAATGTATGTGCTTCGAGAACATTGTTGAATGATTTTGTTTCTCGATATCCGCCATTAGAAACATTAGATTCTCATACTATGCAGGTTTGTGAACAAGAAACCGTGGAAGTACCCACCTTTTATATTCTTTATGCACTTCCAAGTGTGGACAAGAATAAGTGTGGGGGAAGCTTTTATCGGTTCATAGCTTCAATTTTGTTTTCTTGTACTAATATTTGTGTGAAGCTAGTGTTTGCAAAACAGGTACTATGGATGGATCCCCAAATTTTCAGATTATTGGTGTATGGGGAATGAATCTTTCAAGCCGTTAAGTCGGGCCGTCGACTTAAAAACAAGCGCTTAGTGGGAGGCAACCCACCGGTTTTGTATCTCTTATCTATATCCTTTTGATAGTGCTTTTATTTTTGTTTCTTTTATTTTTTATTGTTTTCATATCATATTTGCATCCCCATGTTTAATTTCATTAAGTCCATAATCTATCTTAGAAGAGAATTATGATGAATACCTTTTCGTCAGAAAATTTCAGACTGCGCGTAGTTCAGTCCAGAGACCATAACTGTCATAACGTTTATAAAAACACTGTGAAATTTTGACACTGTGTAGAAAACACGTAGGTGAACAACTTTTGTGAAATGGAGTTTTTCCAAATTCCTTACCAATTTGCACAGTTTTTGCGTTTTATCTGTTGTTACGTCAGAATTCAGAACTTTCGGTTTTACACATTGAGGACAATGTGAAGTTTAAGTGTGGGGGAGCATTTATATGTTTGTATAGTTTGTTTTAGTTTGTTTTATGCCTTTAAAAAAAATAGAAAAAAAATAGAAAAACCAAGAAAATGTGTGCTTTTTGAACTCCGAAATCTAGAAACTTGTGCCTTTAGGATGACACCATTAGTGAATGGAACCATTTTGAATGCAGGAGTTGAGGAACCAATTAACTAAAAGGGACGAACATAGCTTAGAAATCACAATTAACATGATAGTTGTTACCATATCTCGGAATATCACCATATCGCATTCTATTTTTATTTTTCCATATTTATCTATTGTTCCCTAAGTGCTTTGGTGGGTCACTAAACATCGACGTGTTATTACTGCTAGGATGAAATAGAGTGATTGAGTTACTAGAAAAAAAAAAAAAAGACCGACCAATTAGACCAAACGGAATAAAAAGACACTTGGGAATATCAGTATGTGTGAAACGTAGTCCCTGTCTCCGTCGCCTAAACAAGCGTGGAATGCAGGATCCAAGGGAGCTATCGTGTAATCTGCTGACAAGAATCATGCGCTTGGATCCAGTTTGATCCAATCATGTTGTCTAAAAAAAAAAAAATATAGAAAAAAAAGGTGAAAAAGTGAAAAGAAAAAGAAAGTATTATTTTGGTTGAATAAAGTCACTTCTGGTTCCCTTGTATATGCTAGTGAGTTGATGTAGAATTCATACCAGTAGCTCAATCCAATAGGCATAGGTTCATCTTGGCAGTGACCTTCAGACAGATATGGGAAACATCGATCACTTGTGAACATTCGCCAACATCTACATCTATATCCATCTTCTTAATCTTTTCATTGTGATTGTGGTTTGTTAGTTTCCGAGTATTGTGGCTTGTTCGACTATCTAATTAGAGTTTATTTACTAATACTTGAATTGAATTTTCAAGGTACCTCCTCCTGTAGTCATTTTAGATTCGTTCATTGATTTGTCACAAATAGACGGAGTTGGAAATATAGGTTTTGTAGGTATATCTCTAGTAAACCTTCACGAGACTATAACTCGTCCACTAGGGACACCTAGGGGTTTAAAGGCTTGTTATTTATGCTAAAATTAACCGTAGCCTCGACGTCACGGAGTTGTTGTATTTTAGTTTTGTTTGATTTGCTCGAGGACTAGCAAAGTCTAAGTGTGGGGGAATTTGATAGGTGTGATAAACACCTAATTTTATATCTAGTATTTATGATTTCTTTGCGAGTTTTAGTGTGAATTATGTATCTTATGCTTACTTTTGAGTGTATTAGGTGCTTTGGAGTCGTTTGGAGCAAAAGAAGGAGAAATTAGCCATTAGGAGCTACAAAGTGCTAAAAGGAGCAAACAAGTAAAGTGTTATTGATGAAGAAGGTCCAAAGACCAATTTTAACTCATTTCAATCAAGGAATTCTTATCACCATCTCGAAGAGAATTCAAACGCGAAAAGAACGCAAAAAGAATGAGGTCATTCCGAGTTCGTATGAAGAAGTTATGAGCAAAATGGTGAAACCAATTTGGATTAGGTTTTCTGTTAGGCCTTATTGGGCCTGCGCGAAAAGAGAAATGAGAGATGCGTTTTGGGCTTGCTATGGACGTGAAAATTAGGGTTTTTGGTGGATTTTGAGGAGGTTAAGTATCCTAATTGGATAAGGAATTAATATCTTCTACTACTTTTGTTCGAGGGTTTGAAAACATGTTAGGGTTTCTATTTCTTCTTGTTATGAACTCCATTAACATGAGTACTTAAATCTTATTATTGGTTATGAAATAGTTGGATTTCACAAAGCATGATTCTTTGATTCAATATATTAGTTTTGTCTCATAATTATCGTTCACGATTCTCTGAAAATAGGTTCCATGATTGAATGTTAGTTTTGTCAAGTTGCAAATTGGTAGAACTCATAATCATATCTAATGCTAGTTTAGGGTTTATTATACGAAAAAGTGATACTCCTTGAATACAAGTAGCATAATTGTGAATATTGCTTGTAGTGATGCATCCTAATAATCACAAGTGATTCGTGACCTTTGTTAAATTGAATTAGTGCGTTTTCCACGTTCGATTGCTTTGATTGGCCTGATTTCATAGAACTTAAATATCTTGGGAATTAAACTTAATTAGTGCTTTTACACGTTAGGTTGTTCTTTTAGATATAACTCATACTCAGCATCTTTTAATGTGTTTGTTGATAATAAAAGGGAATTTGCGGGATATTCTTGCGATCAAGATATTCTAGGGCTTTTGATAAAAGTTGAGATTAAAAATCAATTCTAGTTATTGTTAAAAAAGCATGTTAGTGAATAAAGATGAATCCTTAACCAATATCTCTTCTATTTGATTTGTTTGCTTATTCCTTTATTTGCTTTTATTTTATTTTAGTATATAAAAATCAGAAAACCCCGGTGTTATTTATATAGGAAACCGAAACAACGAGACAACCTAGACCTCTCTGTGGGATCGATCCTTTCTTGACCTTGCTATATTTTATATTTTGAGTAGTGAGAAAGTGTAATTATTTTTGACGCATACGACAGCGATCAAATTTTGGCGCCGTCTCCGGGGAGGCAACGGTTGTCACTTTTTTTGGTTTTTATTTTTTTTTGTTTTGTTTTTAGTTTTTCTTATTTTCTGGTTTTGACATATTTTTAGAATCTTATTTCAGGTACCAATTCTATGGAAGGAGCATATTGGAGCAATGGATATGATTTTCAACCTCCTCAACACTATGAAAATTTCCCACCATCTATGGAATGCAATCAAAACCAATTTATTGGCTATGATGCATATCCTAGAGAACCTTATGGTGATTTTCATACATACCAACAACAACCTTGTAGTGGGTATGTAATTCAAGCACCTAGGTGGGATAATTCTACTTCTAATTGGCTTTATTCGAGTTGTATGCAGATTATGCATGGATTGCAGGATATTCAACAAAGGCTAGACCAACTTGATCGTAATGGCACAAACCAATTTTGGAATATGCCTTCTTGGACTGGATCGTAGTTATGATCATTCACCCATTCAAAGGGAAGAGTCATGGGAAAGAGAACATATTGTCTCAAATGGTGGTAAGCGTGTGAACGTCAGGAAACTTGCGCAGAAATTATACAAGTTGGAAGACGATGGATACTCGGAAAAGCTTGTCGATAAAATTAGTAGGACCATTTATATGGAACTCAAACGACGTCGTGATAAAGGTTGGGAAACCGAAGACAATTCTGATTATGGTGAGTCTGAAGATGAATACGATGATGATTGTGTTGAAAAGGACCAAACTTTGGAGATATTTGATGACGTTAGTGTAGTTGACTCAACTCTTGATCTTAATAATGATCAAGCACCTATTCAAAAGGTACATGAGGATGATGAAACTAGTGTTTTACAAGATTTTTCAACATGGTTTGAGTCTAATGAAGAGGAGTATGTTGATAATGAGACCGTTATGACCAATATTATGGAAGACCCAATTGAACTTGCAAATGATTGTAATGAAGATGTTGATGCTGAGATTTTGGTTAAGGCAGAAACGGACGAAGAATGGTTGCAAGGTTTGATAGAGGACCATGATATACAAGAGGTGAATAATTCACTTGAGTTTTTCAAGGATGAAGAGGATTTCGTGATAAAAGAGATTGTGCGAGGTTTGTCTAACCCTTTGCATATTGATTCTTCTCCTTTACCTCTTATTGGTTTGAATGTATGTGCTTCGAGAACATTGTTGAATGATTTTGTTTCTCGATATCCGCCATTAGAAACATTAGATTCTCATACTATGCAGGTTTGTGAACAAGAAACCGTGGAAGTACCCACCTTTTATATTCTTTAAGCACTTCCAAGTGTGGACAAGAATAAGTGTGGGGGAAGCTTTTATCGGTTCATAGCTTCAATTCTGTTTTCTTGTACTAATATTTGTGTGAAGCTAGTGTTTGCAAAACAGGTACTATGGATGGATCCCCAAATTTTCAGATTATTGGTGTATGGGGAATGAATCTTTCAAGCCGTTAAGTCGGGCCGTCGACTTAAAAACAAGCGCTTAGTGGGAGGCAACCCACCGGTTTTGTATCTCTTATCTATATCCTTTTTATTTTTATTTTTGTTTCTTTTATTTTTTATTGTTTTCATATCATATTTGCATCCCCATGTTTAATTTCATTAAGTCCATAATCTATCTTAGAAGAGAATTATGATGAATACCTTTTCGTCAGAAAATTTCAGACTGCGCGTAGTTCAGTCCAGAGACCATAACTGTCAGACCGTTTATAAAAACACTGTGAAATTTTGATACTGTGTAGAAAACACGTAGGTGAACAACTTTTGTGAAATGGAGTTTTTCCAAATTCCTTACCAATTTGCACAGTTTTTGCGTTTTATCTGTTGTTACGTCAGAATTCAGAACTTTCGGTTTTACACATTGAGGACAATGTGAAGTTTAAGTGTGGGGGAGCATTTATATGTTTGTATAGTTTGTTTTAGTTTGTTTTATGCCTTTAAAAAAAATAGAAAAAAATAGAAAAACCAAGAAAAAATGTGTGCTTTTTGAACTCCGAAATCTAGAAACTTGTGCCTTTAGGATGACACCATTAGTGAATGGAACCATTTTGAATGCAGGAGTTGAGGAACCAATTAACTAAAAGGGACGAACATAGCTTAGAAATCACAATTAACATGATAGTTGTTACCATATCTCGGAATATCACCATATCGCATTCTATTTTTATTTTTCCATATTTATCTATTGTTCCCTAAGTGCTTTGGTGGGTCACTAAACATCGACGTGTTATTACTTCTAGGATGAAATAGAGTGATTGAGTTACTAAAAAAAAACTAAAAAAAAAAAAAAAAAAAGACCGACCAATTAGACCAAACGGAATAAAAAGACACTTGGGAATATAAAGTATGTGTGAAACGTAGTCCCTGTCTCCGTCGCCTAAACAAGCGTGGAATGCAGGATCCAAGGGAACTATCGTGTAATCTGCTGACAAGAATCATGCGCTTGGATCCAGTTTGATACAATCATGTTGTCTAAAAAAAAAAAAAAAAAAAAAAAAGGTGAAAAAGTGAAAAGAAAAAGAAAGTATTATTTTGGTTGAATAAAGTCACTTCTGGTTCCCTTGTATATGCTAGTGAGTTGATGTAGAATTCATACCCAGTAGCTCAATCCAATAGGCATAGGTTCATCTTGGCAGTGACCTTCAGACAGATATGGGAAACATCGATCACTTGTGAACATTCGCCAACATCTACATCTATATCCATCTTCTTAATCTTTTCATTGTGATTGTGGTTTGTTAGTTTCCGAGTATTGTGGCTTGTTCGACTATCTAATTAGAGTTTATTTACTAATACTTGAATTGAATTTTCAAGGTACCTCCTCCGTAGTCATTTTAGATTCGTTCATTGATTTGTCACAAATAGACGGAGTTGGAAATATAGGTTTTGTAGGTATATCTCTAGTAAACCTTCACGAGACTATAACTCGTCCACTAGGGACACCTAGGGGTTTAAAGGCTTGTTATTTATGCTAAAATTAACCGTAGCCTCGACGTCACGGAGTTGTTGTATATTTTAGTTTTGTTTGATTTGCTCGAGGACTAGCAAAGTCTAAGTGTGGGGGAATTTGATAGGTGTGATAAACACCTAATTTTATATCTAGTATTTATGATTTCTTTACGAGTTTTAGTGTGAATTATGTATCTTATGCTTACTTTTGAGTGTATTAGGTGCTTTGGAGTCGTTTGGAGCAAAAGAAGGAGAAATTAGCCATTAGGAGCTACAAAGTGCTAAAAGGAGCAAACAAGTAAAGTGTTATTGATGAAGAAGGTCCAAAGACCAATTTTAACTCATTTCAATCAAGGAATTCTTATCACCATCTCGAAGAGAATTCAAACGCGAAAAGAACGCAAAAAGAATGAGGTCATTCCGAGTTCGTATGAAGAAGTTATGAGCAAAATGGTGAAACCAATTTGGATTAGGTTTTCTGTTAGGCCTTATTGGGCCTGCGCGAAAAGAGAAATGAGAGATGCGTTTTGGGCTTGCTATGGACGTGAAAATTAGGGTTTTTGGTGGATTTTGAGGAGGTTAAGTATCCTAATTGGATAAGGAATTAATATCTTCTACTACTTTTGTTCGAGGGTTTGAAAACATGTTAGGGTTTCTATTTCTTCTTGTTATGAACTCCATTAACATGAGTACTTAAATCTTATTATTGGTTATGAAATAGTTGGATTTCACAAAGCATGATTCTTTGATTCAATATATTAGTTTTGTCTCATAATTATCGTTCACGATTCTCGAAAATAGGTTCCATGATTGAATGTTAGTTTTGTCAAGTTGCAAATTGGTAGAACTCATAATCATATCTAATGCTAGTTTAGGGTTTATTATACGAAAAAGTGATACTCCTTGAATACAAGTAGCATAATTGTGAATATTGCTTGTAGTGATGCATCCTAATAATCAAGTGATTCGTGACCTTTGTTAAATTGAATTAGTGCGTTTTCCACGTTCGATTGCTTTGATTGGCCTGATTTCATAGAACTTAAATATCTTGGGAATTAAACTTAATTAGTGCTTTTACACGTTAGGTTGTTCTTTTAGATATAACTCATACTCGCATCTTTTAATGTGTTTGTTGATAATAAAAGGGAATTTGCGGGATATTCTTGCGATCAAGATATTCTAGGGCTTTTGATAAAAGTTGAGATTAAAAATCAATTCTAGTTATTGTTAAAAAAGCATGTTAGTGAATAAAGATGAATCCTTAACCAATATCTCTTCTATTTGATTTGTTTGCTTATTCCTTTGTTTTGCTTTTATTTTATTTTAGTATATAAAAATCAGAAAACCCCGGTGTTATTTATATAGGAAACCGAAACAACTTGACAATATAGACCTCTCTGTGGGATCGATCCTTTCTTGACCTTGCTATATTTTATATTTTGAGTAGTGAGAAAGTAAATTTATTTTTGACGCATACGACAATGATCAAATTTTGGCGCCGTTGCCGGGGAGGCAACGGTTGTCACTTTTTTTTGGTTTCTTATTTTTGTTTTGTTTTTAGTTTTTCTTATTTTCTGGTTTTGACATATTTTTAGAATCTTATTTCAGGTACCAATTCTATGGAAGGAGCATATTGGAGCAATGGATATGATTTTCAACCTCCTCAACACTATGAAAATTTCCCACCATCTATGGAATGCAATCAAAACCAATTTATTGGCTATGATGCATATCCAGAGAACCTTATGGTGATTTTCATACATACCAACAACAACCTTGTAGTGGGTATGTAATTCAAGCACCTAGGTGGGATAATTCTACTTCTAATTGGCTTTATTCGAGTTGTATGCAGATTATGCATGGATTGCAGGATATTCAACAAAGGCTAGACCAACTTGATCGTAATAGAAAGAACGCCGCACAAACCAATTTCTGGAATATGCCTTCTTACCCGACTCCGGATCGTAGTTATGATCATTCACCCATTCAAAGGGAAGAGTCATGGGAAAGAGAACATATTGTCTCAAATGGTGGTAAGCGTGTGAACGTCAAAGAAACTTAGCATGCTTGAGAAATTATACAAGTTGGAAGACGATGGATACGGAAAATCTTTCGATAAAATTAGTAGGACCATTTATATGGAACTCAAAATCTTGATAAAGGTTGGGAAACGAAGACAATTCTGATTATGGTGAGTCTGAAGATGAATACGATGATGATTGTGTTGAAAAGGACCAAACTTTGGAGATATTTGATGACGTTAGTGTAGTTGACTCAACTCTTGATCTTAATAATGATCAAGCACCTATTCAAAAGGTACATGAGGATGATGAAACTAGTGTTTTACAAGATTTTTCAACATGGTTTGAGTCTAATGAAGAGGAGTATGTTGATAATGAGACCGTTATGACCAATATTATGGAAGACCCAATTGAACTTGCAAATGATTGTAATGAAGATGTTGATGCTGAGATTTTGGTTAAGGCAGAAACGGACGAAGAATGGTTGCAAGGTTTGATAGAGGACCATGATATACAAGAGGTGAATAATTCACTTGAGTTTTTCAAGGATGAAGAGGATTTCGTGATAAAAGAGATTGTGCGAGGTTTGTCTAACCCTTTGCATATTGATTCTTCTCCTTTACCTCTTATTGGTTTGAATGTATGTGCTTCGAGAACATTGTTGAATGATTTTGTTTCTCGATATCCGCCATTAGAAACATTAGATTCTCATACTATGCAGGTTTGTGAACAAGAAACCGTGGAAGTACCCACCTTTTATATTCTTTAAGCACTTCCAAGTGTGGACAAGAATAAGTGTGGGGGAAGCTTTTATCGGTTCATAGCTTCAATTCTGTTTTCTTGTACTAATATTTGTGTGAAGCTAGTGTTTGCAAAACAGGTACTATGGATGGATCCCCAAATTTTCAGATTATTGGTGTATGGGGAATGAATCTTTCAAGAAGTTAAGTCGGGCCGTCGACTTTAAAAACAAGCGCTTAGTGGGAGGCAACCCACCGGTTTTGTATCTCTTATCTTTATCCTTTTTTTGCTTTTATTTTTGTTTTTTTTTTTTTTTATTGTTTTCATATCATATTTGCATCCCCATGTTTAATTTCATTAAGTCCATAATCTATCTTAGAAGAGAATTATGATGAATACCTTTTCGTCAGAAAATTTCAGACTGCGCGTAGTTCAGTCCAGAGACCATAACTGTCATACCGTTTATAAAAACACTGTGAAATTTTGATACTGTGTAGAAAACACGTAGGTGAACAACTTTTGTGAAATGGAGTTTTTCCAAATTCCTTACCAATTTGCACAGTTTTTGCGTTTTATCTGTTGTTACGTCAGAATTCAGAACTTTCGGTTTTACACATTGAGGACAATGTGAAGTTTAAGTGTGGGGGAGCATTTATATGTTTGTATAGTTTGTTTTAGTTTGTTTTATGCCTTTAAAAAAAATAGAAAAAAAATAGAAAAACCAAGAAAATGTGTGCTTTTTGAACTCCGAAATCTAGAAACTTGTGCCTTTAGGATGACACCATTAGTGAATGGAACCATTTTGAATGCAGGAGTTGAGGAACCAATTAACTAAAAGGGACGAACATAGCTTAGAAATCACAATTAACATGATAGTTGTTACCATATCTCGGAATATCACCATATCGCATTCTATTTTTATTTTTCCATATTTATCTATTGTTCCCTAAGTGCTTTGGTGGGTCACTAAACATCGACGTGTTATTACTGCTAGGATGAAATAGAGTGATTGAGTTACTAGAAAAAAAAAAAAAGACCGACCAATTAGACCAAACGGAATAAAAAAGACACTTGGGAATATCAGTATGTGTGAAACGTAGTCCCTGTCTCCGTCGCCTAAACAAGCGTGGAATGCAGGATCCAAGGGAACTATCGTGTAATCTGCTGACAAGAATCATGCGCTTGGATCCAGTTTGATACAATCATGTTGTCTAAAAAAAAAAAATAAAAAAAAAAATAAAAAAAAAGGTGAAAAAGTGAAAAGAAAAAGAAAGTATTATTTTGGTTGAATAAAGTCACTTCTGGTTCCCTTGTATATGCTAGTGAGTTGATGTAGAATTCATACCAGTAGCTCAATCCAATAGGCATAGGTTCATCTTGGCAGTGACCTTCAGACAGATATGGGAAACATCGATCACTTGTGAACATTCGCCAACATCTACATCTATATCCATCTTCTTAATCTTTTCATTGTGATTGTGGTTTGTTAGTTTCCGAGTATTGTGGCTTGTTCGACTATCTAATTAGAGTTTATTTACTAATACTTGAATTGAATTTTCAAGGTACCTCCTCCTGTAGTCATTTTAGATTCGTTCATTGATTTGTCACAAATAGACGGAGTTGGAAATATAGGTTTTGTAGGTATATCTCTAGTAAACCTTCACGAGACTATAACTCGTCCACTAGGGACACCTAGGGGTTTAAAGGCTTGTTATTTATGCTAAAATTAACCGTAGCCTCGACGTCACGGAGTTGTTGTATTTTAGTTTTGTTTGATTTGCTCGAGGACTAGCAAAGTCTAAGTGTGGGGGAATTTGATAGGTGTGATAAACACCTAATTTTATATCTAGTATTTATGATTTCTTCCAGTTTTAGTGTGAATTATGTATCTTATGCTTACTTTTGAGTGTATTAGGTGCTTTGGAGTCGTTTGGAGCAAAAGAAGGAGAAATTAGCCATTAGGAGCTACAAAGTGCTAAAAGGAGCAAACAAGTAAAGTGTTATTGATGAAGAAGGTCCAAAGACCAATTTTAACTCATTTCAATCAAGGAATTCTTATCACCATCTCGAAGAGAATTCAAACGCGAAAAGAACGCAAAAAGAATGAGGTCATTCCGAGTTCGTATGAAGAAGTTATGAGCAAAATGGTGAAACCAATTTGGATTAGGTTTTCTGTTAGGCCTTATTGGGCCTGCGCGAAAAGAGAAATGAGAGATGCGTTTTGGGCTTGCTATGGACGTGAAAATTAGGGTTTTTGGTGGATTTTGAGGAGGTTAAGTATCCTAATTGGATAAGGAATTAATATCTTCTACTACTTTTGTTCGAGGGTTTGAAAACATGTTAGGGTTTCTTATTTCTTCTTGTTATGAACTCCATTAACATGAGTACTTAAATCTTATTATTGGTTATGAAATAGTTGGATTTCACAAAGCATGATTCTTTGATTCAATATATTAGTTTTGTCTCATAATTATCGTTCACGATTCTCTGAAAATAGGTTCCATGATTGAATGTTAGTTTTGTCAAGTTGCAAATTGGTAGAACTCATAATCATATCTAATGCTAGTTTAGGGTTTATTATACGAAAAAGTGATACTCCTTGAATACAAGTAGCATAATTGTGAATATTGCTTGTAGTGATGCATCCTAATAATCACAAGTGATTCGTGACCTTTGTTAAATTGAATTAGTGCGTTTTCCACGTTCGATTGCTTTGATTGGCCTGATTTCATAGAACTTAAATATCTTGGGAATTAAACTTAATTAGTGCTTTTACACGTTAGGTTGTTCTTTTAGATATAACTCATACTCGCATCTTTTAATGTGTTTGTTGATAATAAAAGGGAATTTGCGGGATATTCTTGCGATCAAGATATTCTAGGGCTTTTGATAAAAGTTGAGATTAAAAATCAATTCTAGTTATTGTTAAAAAAGCATGTTAGTGAATAAAGATGAATCCTTAACCAATATCTCTTCTATTTGATTTGTTTGCTTATTCCTTTATTTGCTTTTATTTTATTTTAGTATATAAAAATCAGAAAACCCCGGTGTTATTTATATAGGAAACCGAAACAACGAGACAACCTAGACCTCTCTGTGGGATCGATCCTTTCTTGACCTTGCTATATTTTATATTTTGAGTAGTGAGAAAGTGTAATTATTTTTGACGCATACGACAGCGATCAAATTTTGGCGCCGTCTCCGGGGAGGCAACGGTTGTCACTTTTTTTTGGTTTCTTATTTTTGTTTTGTTTTTAGTTTTTCTTATTTTCTGGTTTTGACATATTTTTAGAATCTTATTTCAGGTACCAATTCTATGGAAGGAGCATATTGGAGCAATGGATATGATTTTCAACCTCCTCAACACTATGAAAATTTCCCACCATCTATGGAATGCAATCAAAACCAATTTATTGGCTATGATGCATATCCTAGAGAACCTTATGGTGATTTTCATACATACCAACAACAACCTTGTAGTGGGTATGTAATTCAAGCACCTAGGTGGGATAATTCTACTTCTAATTGGCTTTATTCGAGTTGTATGCAGATTATGCATGGATTGCAGGATATTCAACAAAGGCTAGACCAACTTGATCGTAATAGAAAGAACGCCGCACAAACCAATTTCTGGAATATGCCTTCTTACCCGACTCCGGATCGTAGTTATGATCATTCACCCATTCAAAGGGAAGAGTCATGGGAAAGAGAACATATTGTCTCAAATGGTGGTAAGCGTGTGAACGTCAGGAAACTTACGCAGAAATTATACAAGTTGGAAGACGATGGATACTCGGAAAATCTTGTCGATAAAATTAGTAGGACCATTTATATGGAACTCAAACGACGTCGTGATAAAGGTTGGGAAACCGAAGACAATTCTGATTATGGTGAGTCTGAAGATGAATACGATGATGATTGTGTTGAAAAGGACCAAACTTTGGAGATATTTGATGACGTTAGTGTAGTTGACTCAACTCTTGATCTTAATAATGATCAAGCACCTATTCAAAAGGTACATGAGGATGATGAAACTAGTGTTTTACAAGATTTTTCAACATGGTTTGAGTCTAATGAAGAGGAGTATGTTGATAATGAGACCGTTATGACCAATATTATGGAAGACCCAATTGAACTTGCAAATGATTGTAATGAAGATGTTGATCTTCGAGATTTTGGTTAAAGGCGAAACGGATGAAGAATGGTTGCAAGGTTTGATAGAGGACCATGATATACAAGAGGTGAATAATTCACTTGAGTTTTTCAAGGATGAAGAGGATTTCGTGATAAAAGAGATTGTGCGAGGTTTG
Organism: Papaver bracteatum; assembly: GCA_023529315.1. Taxonomy (NCBI): domain Eukaryota; kingdom Viridiplantae; phylum Streptophyta; class Magnoliopsida; order Ranunculales; family Papaveraceae; genus Papaver; species Papaver bracteatum. Next base: position 4,180,877 of record JAJJWX010003419.1, read on the forward strand.
TCTAACCCTTTGCATATTGATTCTTCTCCTTTACCTCTTATTGGTTTGAATGTATGTGCTTGAGAACATTGTTGAATGATTTTGTTTCTCGATATCCGCCATTAGAAACATTAGATTCTCATACTATGCAGGTTTGTGAACAAGAAACCGTGGAAGTACCCACCTTTTATATTCTTTAAGCACTTCCAAGTGTGGACAAGAATAAGTGTGGGGGAAGCTTTTATCGGTTCATAGCTTCAATTCTGTTTTCTTGTACTAATATTTGTGTGAAGCTAGTGTTTGCAAAACAGGTACTATGGATGGATCCCCAAATTTTCAGATTATTGGTGTATGGGGAATGAATCTTTCAAGCCGTTAAGTCGGGCCGTCGACTTAAAAACAAGCGCTTAGTGGGAGGCAACCCACCGGTTTTGTATCTCTTATCTATATCCTTTTGCTTTTATTTTTGTTTCTTTTATTTTTTATTGTTTTCATATCATATTTGCATCCCCATGTTTAATTTCATTAAGTCCATAATCTATCTTAGAAGAGAATTATGATGAATACCTTTTCGTCAGAAAATTTCAGACTGCGCGTAGTTCAGTCCAGAGACCATAACTGTCATACCGTTTATAAAAACACTGTGAAATTTTGATACTGTGTAGAAAACACGTAGGTGAACAACTTTTGTGAAATGGAGTTTTTCCAAATTCCTTACCAATTTGCACAGTTTTTGCGTTTTATCTGTTGTTACGTCAGAATTCAGAACTTTCGGTTTTACACATTGAGGACAATGTGAAGTTTAAGTGTGGGGGAGCATTTATATGTTTGTATAGTTTGTTTTAGTTTGTTTTATGCCTTTAAAAAAAAATAGAAAAAAAATAGAAAAACCAAGAAAATGTGTGCTTTTTGAACTCCGAAATCTAGAAACTTGTGCCTTTAGGATGACACCATTAGTGAATGGAACCATTTTGAATGCAGGAGTTGAGGAACCAATTAACTAAAAGGGACGAACATAGCTCAGAAATCACAATTAACATGATAGTTGTTACCATATCTCGGAATATCACCATATCGCATTCTATTTTTATTTTTCCATATTTATCTATTGTTCCCTAAGTGCTTTGGTGGGTCACTAAACATCGACGTGTTATTACTGCTAGGATGAAATAGAGTGATTGAGTTACTAGAAAAAAAAAAAAAAAACCGACCAATTAGACCAAACGGAATAAAAAGACACTTGGGAATATCAGTATGTGTGAAACGTAGTCCCTGTCTCCGTCGCCTAAACAAGCGTGGAATGCAGGATCCAAGGGAACTATCATGTAATCTGCTGACAAGAATCATGCGCTTGGATCCAGTTTGATCCAATCATGTTGTCTAAAAAAAAAAAAAAAAAAAAAAAGGTGAAAAAGTGAAAAGAAAAAGAAAGTATTATTTTGGTTGAATAAAGTCACTTCTGGTTCCCTTGTATATGCTAGTGAGTTGATGTAGAATTCATACCAGTAGCTCAATCCAATAGGCATAGGTTCATCTTGGCAGTGACCTTCAGACAGATATGGGAAACATCGATCACTTGTGAACATTCGCCAACATCTACATCTATATCCATCTTCTTAATCTTTTCATTGTGATTGTGGTTTGTTAGTTTCCGAGTATTGTGGCTTGTTCGACTATCTAATTAGAGTTTATTTACTAATACTTGAATTGAATTTTCAAGGTACCTCCTCCTGTAGTCATTTTAGATTCGTTCATTGATTTGTCACAAATAGACGGAGTTGGAAATATAGGTTTTGTAGGTATATCTCTAGTAAACCTTCACGAGACTATAACTCGTCCACTAGGGACACCTAGGGGTTTAAAGGCTTGTTATTTATGCTAAAATTAACCGTAGCCTCGATGTCACGGAGTTGTTGTATTTTAGTTTTGTTTGATTTGCTCTAGGACTAGCAAAGTCTAAGTGTGGGGGAATTTGATAGGTGTGATAAACACCTAATTTTATATCTAGTATTTATGCTTTCTTTGAGAGTTTTAGTGTGAATTATGTATCTTATGCTTACTTTTGAGTGTATTAGGTGCTTTGGAGTCGTTTGGAGCAAAAGAAGGAGAAATTAGCCATTAGGAGCTACAAAGTGCTAAAAGGAGCAAACAAGTAAAGTGTTATTGATGAAGAAGGGCCAAAGACCAATTTTAACTCATTTCAATCAAGAAATTCTTATCACCATCTCGAAGAGAATTCAAACGCGAAAAGAACGCAAAAAGAATGAGGTCATTCCGAGTTCGTATGAAGAAGTTATGAGCAAAATGGTGAAACCAATTTGGATTAGGTTTTCTGTTGGGCCTTATTGGGCCTGCGCGAAAAGAGAAAATGAGAGTTGCGTTTTGGGCTTGCTATGGACGTGAAAATTAGGGTTTTTGGTGGATTTTGAGGAGGTTAAGTATCCTAATTGGATAAGGAATTAATATCTTCTACTACTTTTGTTCGAGGGTTTGAAAACATGTTAGGGTTTCTATTTCTTCTTGTTATGAACTCCATTAACATGAGTACTTAAATCTTATTATTGGTTATGGAATAGTTGGATTTCACAAAGCATGATTCTTTGATTCAATATATTAGTTTTGTCTCATAATTATCGTTCACGATTCTCTGAAAATAGGTTCCATGATTGAATGTTAGTTTTGTCAAGTTGCAAATTGGTAGAACTCATAATCATATCTAATGCTAGTTTAGGGTTTATTATACGAAAAAGTGATACTCCTTGAATACAAGTAACATAATTGTGAATATTGCTTGTAGTGATGCATCCTAATAATCACAAGTGATTCGTGACCTTTGTTAAATTGAATTAGTGCGTTTTCCACCTTAGATTGCTTTGATTGGCCTGATTTCATAGAACTTAATGCATCTTGGGAATTAAACATAATTAGTGCTTTTACACGTTAGGTTGTTCTTTTAGATTGAACTCATACTCGCATCTTTTAATGTGTTTGTTGATAATAAAAGGGAATTTGCGGGATATTCTTGCGATCAAGATATTCTAGGGCTTTTGATAAAAGTTGAGATTAAAAATCAATTCTAGTTATTGTTAAAAAAGCATGTTAGTGAATGAAGATGAATCCTTAACCAATATCTCTTCTATTTGATTTGTTTGCTTATTCCTTTATTTTCTTTTATTTTATTTTAGTATATAAAAATCAGAAAACCCCGGTGTTATTTATATAGGAAACCGAAACAACGAGACAACCTAGACCTCTTTGTGGGATCGATCCTTTCTTGACCTTGCTATATTTTATATTTTGAGTAGTGAGAAAGTGTAATTATTTTTGACGCATACGCCAGCGATCAATGGGAAAAACGATCTGCTGGTTTTTGCGGAGGAGATTCCTTGAACCGAGCGAAATGTTCAACCTCACACAGATGTACCGCTATGAAGGGGGTTCTTTTTAGTTCGAGAGACCAATCTGTAGTACTCCATCCTAAACCAAGACAATGGCCGTTCCAGAGTAAATTCGGTCACAAGAGAGGATGGGTTGGTCTGTAGGAGGAAAGCTGAGAAATGTGTGAGATAAATGATGATCTGAGATCGTAGGTGTGTTAAGGTTTCCGTGTAATGCTCTGAATGATTGAATATTTCCTGATTGAGAGTGATTTCTGTGAGTTCATGTATACGAATGAGCGTCTGTATGAACTTTGTTGAGAAATTGCTCGTTCAGACGATTGTTGTTCGAATGTTTGAGAACTCTTCGAATCTTGTTGTTCAATCGGGATTCAGAAACATTATATAATGCCGGAGTTGAAAACACCATGATCCCATGAAGTGCGACAGTTGATGGAGTGAAGGAGTGGAGAGATGGAAATAATGCTCAAAACCAGTTGCGCTCATAGTGCGGAGACTTGGTTGATTTTCCACCCACTACTTTTCTAACTCCCTCAACTGATTGCACGACTTTCTCACATTTCATCGTGTGTTTGAACACACATGCCGTAGACCGCCAAACCAAAACCCTAGTTGATATCCCCCCAAGTGACACGATTGATGTCTCGTGATTAATTAAATCAGTTGTTGATTTCATGACTTCGTGGGACGATGAGTTCACGTATTTGCTGAGTTAAACATGATTTTGTAGAATGTTCTGCAACTCATGAATCGAACGTGTCTACTGAGACAATGATAGGATCCTCACGTTGAGGAGAGAAAGTGTTGATCGCTAATTTAATATTGGTAGTTCAATTTGAGTAAATATTGGTCATCTGAGCAAGTGTTGCTCGTCTGATGAAATATTGGTAGCGTGACCAAAATAAAATATTAATTAAAGCGCTGGTAGTTGAACCGAGCATAATTAATAAGAATATTGATCATGAGATCAATGTGAAATTATTAGTGTCTGAATCTGGAATCATGATCCTTGGATTCAGAAACCCTAATTTGATCAATTGATGACCAATTGATGATTTATTTGAAATTAACCATATAATGAAGGAGAACCGGCTTCATGGGACCATGGATCGACCATGAAATTCTCATATGCTCACGTGAGGAAAATCCAAGACCTCTTTGAAGAGTTGGTGAGTTGTTGAAAGAATGATTAAATGCTGGTTTAATCATTTATTGAATCTATCTTGGGTTCAAAGCATTAGGTGATAGAACCTAATTAATTATTATTAAAATATGAGGGACCGAACAAGAGGTTGTGAAACCAGACCTGGGTGGTCACGGGATCAAATGACGATCGCTCCGTCAAATTCTGAAATTGTTTGGAGAGTTTTGGACCTAATACGTGCAATTGTGCAAATTAGGTCAGATTGTGAGAAACACGTGGGACTGGCTCATTGCGAGCCACAAATCCAACCCTGGTCGGTCAAGGTAACATGCTTTCATCGTCGAGACGTCCATGTCTCAGTTATGAGAATTTTGATATTTTCTGGTGCTCATTTGAGCGACCGTTTGAGAAAATATGACAAAATTAAGGTTTTCTGATAAAACCGTCAAAACTTATCGGATGAAGGAAAATAATGAAAAGTGAAGGAATTATGAAGAGGTGAGGGACCGACCAAGAGGTCATGAAACTGGCCCTGGGTGGTCACGGGATCAAATGTTGATCGTTTGAGCACTCCCAGATTGGTTGAAACCCTAATCAGCGTCCTTTGGTAGAATCAACATAGATTTCTCATACGGACTCGGATTTTGCTGGTCCGACCCTCCATTACGTACGTAAAAGAATTTCCTATATCTCAACGGTGGAATATTTAGGTTTTAAGCTCTTTCGGGATGTGAAAACAGCCAGAGAGTAAAACTCAGGAAAAATCAAAGGGGCCGGTCCCTTAACATTTTTCCTAATATGATAAAACGAAGGAGTTTTGCTGAAATAAATGAGTTTCCATGAGACGAAGAAATAATTAAATAAGGGATGTGTGAGCATGTGGGACCGGCTTGGAGCATGACTGGCCGACCCAGGCCCGGTCCCGTGCGTTTTCCCTATTTTATGCATTATTTCATGATTTGAAGGAATTTTCATAATTTGAAGGAAATATCATGAAATCAGGGAAATTTCATGGGATTATGAAAACATGAAAAATATGCTAATAAAAGAGTGGGACGTGTGATCCATCCAGGGTTTGGCCGACCGGCCATGACTGTGCACACTGGTTTCCTAAGTTTTATTATTTTTCATGGGACGAAGGAAATATCATGAGATTAAGGAGTTTTCATGAAATTAGGGCAATTAATAAAATAATGAGGAAATATGAGGTGTGGGGCCGGCTGGACCAGGCATGGCCGGTTGGCCAATGGTCATGCCCCCCGAATGGTCTCCTTGATTTTATATTATTTCCTCCGCGCGGAGGAAGCACAATGAAGTTGAGGAGCTTCCTCAAAACAAAGGATATTTGTTCAAGCGAAAGGTTTTTCATGAACTCAGAGAAAACAACAAAAATATGATAAAAATATGAGACTGGTGTGGGATTGACCACGGCACGATCGGCCAGTCAGTGGGTCCATGCTCCCAACACCTTGGTCAATTTTTATTTATTTGTTATTTTTCGTCCTATTTTGCATAGGTTCATCGTTTCGTCGTATTTTGAAATACTTGCTTGTGCGGTGGTTGTTAATGTATCATTGTTGAATACAATTGCACCATCTGAGACAGGGCTTGCTCAGGCGGTAGCCCTGATGCCCGTGCGTCCAATATTTATTACTAATCCATGGACTTCTGCTGGGAAGAACCATGGTTTGCATAATGAAATATTTGCGAAAATATTTGAATATTTTCAGCAATTCTGCGGATGAACTCGAGAATTTAAGTTTAAGACAGGGCTTGCTCAGGCGGTAGCCCTGATGCCCGTGCGTCCAATATTTATTACTAATCCATGGACTTCTGCTGGGAAGAACCATGGCTTGCGTAATGAAATATCTGCGAAAATATCTGAATATTTTCAGTGATTCGATGGATGAATCCAAGAATCTAAGTTTGAGACAGGTCTCGCTCAGGCGGTAGCTCTGATGCCCGTGCGTCCAATATTTATTACTAATCCATGGACTTCTGCTAGGAAGAACCATGGTTTGCATAATGAAATATCTGCGAAAATATCTGAATATTTTCAGCGATTCTGCGGATGAATCCAAGAATCTAGGAATGATTAATTTATGACTTTATACTAGTAGAGCAAGTTGTTCGGGAGTTGTTCATCCCGTGATAGAAATAATGACTGAAATATTCAGTACTCATGAGATATGTCGTTGTCCAGGTGTGAGACTACATATCTATATGCACTTTGAGAGAAAGTATTCTCCATCAGAGGATTCGATGAGAGACCCGTGTCTCCATATTCACGCCTAATTGCTGAGTCAGAGGTTCGTGTAATTATGGGTTTACGATTTTAGCCTTTGTTAAAAATCCACCATCTACATTAAGTCCCCTGCTTAGTGAGGAAATCCGTGTTCCTCAGTCAGTATTGAATGGTGATTTTCCGATCATAAACAGTATAAGTAATTAAACTTATTCGTAAGGTAAGATGTTACCGGATTTCGATCGTACGAGCATACCATAACTTGAATGAAGATTCCAGCGGCATGCTAGAGCGTCATTTGATGAGCATAAATTGGTGTTGAATTGCTGATTTGGACGATGGGTCCTTGGTCATTTATGATTCGCGGGCCGAGCCATCTCCATCACCTTCACGCCAGCATCAAGAGGAGGAAAATTTGTCGGACCACCAGCGTTGCCACCACCGTCGCCGCCACCGTCCGGTCGTTTGCTGGAGCCGCCGACAGGTATGCGTCCGAATCTTTTTTTTTTTTTTGCTGATGTTCATGAGTTTTATGAGTTGTTCACATATTGCTCATGATAAAATTATATACCCGTGTATATATGAGTGTGGGTTTCGTCAAAAACGTTTGTTCGTTTGATCGTTAGTTTTTGAAAACTAGTAATAATCTCTGATTTAGGAGTTATTTCCATTCATATATGAATATGTAGGTTCAGTGATGAAACTATGTTGATGAGCTTTCATGTGAGCCAAAGTTTTATCACGAAAAAGTGAATTTTTCACAAAACTGAAGTAAAATCTTCGTTTTAAAGAATAACGATGATGCGAGAGATGAGTTCTCTTCTTTATGAATATATGAACTTATGTCCGGTGATAAAATATTGTGTATGAGCTTTCATGTAAAACTTTATCGTGTAATGCATGAGTTTTCACAAAATTGAAATAAACCTTCGTTTTGAAGACGTATGATGACACGAAGGAAAAGGGCTTTGCAAAAACATGGTACATTCATGATTATTTTTTTTGAACCGTGGAGTGTCCACAATTTATTTTTATGAGTCTGTCTCATGCTGAAAAATATTTATTTATTTATTTATTTACGTGAGTAAATAAACATTTTGTTTATATACATATATGCAAATATATATTATTTCTCTAAAATCAAAACTTGAGTTTTGTGCGATGTTGCTTAGAGATAAAATTATTTATGATGAAATAATGTTTTAATTTTCATAATTCTATGGTGAATGTTCATTCAGTAGAAAAGTTCATGACTTTATGAAAAATCTGAGTTTTTGAACGTCTTTGTAGGTCTCAAAGAAGCAGACGATTTTGGAGTGTTAACTCTAGCATTACTCTCACTACTGTTAGTGGAAGCGTAAAACGGTAAGAGTTAAGAGTTACCATTTTGGTAGATGCTGATGTGAGCATCCTGATCATTTCTGTTATGTTTTAATTCCACTTCTTTGATGAAATCTGCATATACAGATGATATACTGAAGTAGGAATGTTGTATGGACGTCACAACATCTTTGCGAGAATGACCAGTTCCCATAATGATGCTTCCAAAGATGATATTTCCATAGATGATATCTCTACAGATGCAGCTTCAAGAAATGATGCTTCTGGGACCTCTGAGTGATGGTGAGAGATCCTTCATACTGAGTTGTACTTCTTCTTATTTCACTAAATTTACCACAGGATAATCGTATAATGGAATCCTGGATAGATGTGAACTCTACAGAAATGGAAGAAAGTCTACGGGAGCAGAGAACCCAGAAGTAAGGACTACAGGATGTTAGCAAATGACGTGTAGTCCCCAGCCGTTTCTTTGGTGAGTTGTTAGCGCTCCTTGTGTCATGACTTTTCCCGTGCAATTAGGATTATAAGACCAAGGTTTGTTATTTCTTTTCAGGCTTTTTCTCCATCGATTAACGGTCTTCAACTTGTTCCCGGACAAGTAATTCATGAATCCAGCACTGATGAGAAAGTCGATGCAAGTATCCTTTTTCGTGCAGGTGATCTTGGCATCTACTTGAATGAAGTAATAATAATTGTTGTTGATGAATCCAGGAAGAAATCATTGTAGATAAGCATCATGCTGATGAAGCGTGCTCTTCTTTGGGATATGGGAATATAGATAATTCCCGAAATCCCGAACCGAATGGAGATAGCGGCGTTTCCAATGGAGATTCCGGTATTTATGAGCCTTCAAATGATTTAGAGACTCCCCCAGTAAGTATATCTCCTTTAAATCATTCTAATCCCATGTAATCTTCGCATTGGGTGCGGAATGACGAAGTTGGGAATCATGGATCCAATAATGATGATTTGGGCAATCCAGGAGTTGTTGGTGACAAGACTTCTATAGCTACGCCTCAGGATGATGAAGTGCTAGTCGCTGATACCGTGAAGGTGGTGGAAACTCCAATTGTGCCTCAGATGGTGGAACCGAACCCGAAATAGCAGAAGTTACTTCCCCTGAAGTTGTTTCTATGATCATTGACATTGCTCCAGTAACTGAGAACCATATGATAGTGCATAAGTATCCTACTACAGGGATTTCCTTTGATCCACAATTTAGTGAGTTACTCCCATATCACCAGCTTGTTGGAGGTTTTAGCGTTCCCATCGGATATGTTGCTATATATAAGGAACTGTGGGAAATGTATGGACACTTTTTTGTTACCCGGGTTCCAGGGCGTAGTTATTTCTCGACAAAACAAGTAGAGGCCATCTTGCGTGTTATAGATGATATCCGGATTATAGCCAGAGATGTTGTTTCCCAAGATTTACTCTTTGATTGGGAGTATAACTTGAAGAATGCTGAAGAAATTGGCTTCAATCTGTAGTGGCTCCGTGAAAGACTTGAAGTTATCAAGAAAGAAGAAAAGGGTGACACTCCTTTCCTTACTAGTGATGTTGTGTTGAAGAAGATGAAGTAGCCGAGCTAATCAGGAAGCTGGAGGTACCTTGATGAAAGACTTAGCGAAAAGACACAGCGTCGGAATTCAATGCTTGACCCCAACTTTTGAAGCTAAGAGACTGAGTTATTAACTGATAGAAGAATCACTCAATCTGGAGTTGTAGAAGTCCGCCAATGAAGCGTGCACATCTGCAATTAGTAATCCCATACAAATTTCTTAGGTTTCGTAGACCTGACGGTAAAGGCCATATCTTTCAGCTTGTATGTCCGATTAATGCGCCCTTTCAGTATGTTGTTGAAGAGACACATACGAACATCTTTTGTTGAGGAAGTATTGTCCCGTTCCTCACCCATTGGCACGTTGTTTTCAAAACCATGACCTGAAGTGTGTTGTATCTCATCTGTATAGGTGTCGAGAACATCTTGTAAAAGACTTTGGATGATCCCCACCAGTCGTGCCATCTTTGGGAAGACTTCATGTGAGCATGTTATCAGGTCTATACATATTGATATGAATCATTGGTTCTTAGAGAAGTCTGCTTCATGTGTACTACTTAAGAGAATGATTAGTTGATGAAGCCTTGAGGATGTTGTTCCTGAGACCGTTGTTGGTGTTGATACCATGAATGATCACGCTCCAGATATACTAGTCGATGTTGAGATCATGGATGGTGTTCCCTTAGAGATTATTATTGACACTGATATCACGGTTGAAGTTGCTTAAAAGACCGAAAAGGATAGAACTATGATTATAGACATAGTCGTTGCTCCTCCATCCAGTGAGCCTTTTGGTAGGTTGAGCATCTCTAAGACGAAGGTGTTCTGGGAGTTCAACATGAATTCTCCTGAACAGTATGATTTTACTGTGAACTGGATTCGTCAGTGAGTCGACGATGTTGCGGCGGATTGCATCAGCAGCCTTCATTCTGGGTGTGAACGATGAAGAGAAGAAGTTCCTCAGTCGTGCAGGAGCTTGTGATGTAGAGAGATCCCATTGATGAAGTTTTATGGAATCACATTTGGTTGCAATAACTTGTTATATGGATAACGTTTATTGAAATAAAACCGATTTCTCCAGTAAGATCAAATCCCCAGCATATGTTGAAGGAATTCGTGCCATCCATGGGTGAATGATACTGTATTTGCTTCAGAATTCTTGTCATGGAGATAGTGAAGACTCGGCTATTGTAGTTTAGTTGCACTTCCGTTGCGCTGGTGGTGAATCAGTATGTCATCATCGAGGTATTTATGCTGAAGACAGAGGCGTCATTATCAAAGGTGTACTCTTTTATTGGGAGTACAATTTGAAGACTTCTTAGATGCTCTAGCGTTGAAGTGTCATATCCTTTGAGCTTTGAACATCTTAGGCTTGATCGTCTCGGCCACGAGTATCTTCTATTGATTCGGAATCCCTTTCGTTGCGGTAGTGGGATTCAACACTTGTGCAGACATCAGAGCTTTCTAATTTTCTGAGACACATGGACACTCCTGCAAGGCTCTAGTAAAACGCCCAAAGTGTTCTTTTCCATGCTTGGAAATCATCTCAGTAATGAATATTTCAATGCTCAGTTCGGAGAAATGTCAGATTTAACCACTTGGTAAAATACTAATCCGGTGAAGCTACCATTCATAACATATTGCAGAGTTGCTAGCAGAATTGAGTCCCCGTGCTAGGATAGCATGTGAGGAAATAAATGACATATACATGAAATGAATAAGACTTGCCTGAGTGTGGAACCTCTTGACGAATATCTATGCATCTTTTGCAGGTTCTTGCTTCAACCCCGTCGAAGTTTGAAATTCCTCAAAGTACTCTGATGATGGAATGTCCGTCAAACCTTCTAGATCAGAATTTTCTTCGTTGGAGGAATGTGTAACCAAAGATGCTCCGTAAGTATCCATATTTTCAGTGTGGACCTGCGCTCGTCTGAAGGACATGTCATATCCTGGATCTTCCTGATTATGCGAAACTTGGTTTCTGTCCAGGTGGGACTTATGTTCACTTTGAGAGTGATGTAGCCATGAGTATTTCCGAGCGCTCTTTCGAGGTCTTCTGATTGAGATGGAGAATGAGTATCTTCTTGCCGAGGGATGCATGTGGATCCGATGGTTTTCACTGGAATGTTGTTGATGGTGGTGTCAACATCGATCAACGTTCTTCCAAATTATTTTCTTCTAAAATTGACTGTGGTAAGCAGTCCCCAGTCGTACATCTCTTGATTTGTGGCTGGAGGCTTAAGAATTATTTTTGGGATGGACTTCTTGACACGATGTGGTTCCGTACTGTGAACATGTCTCTCCTTTGTGCCTTCGACAGATAACATAATTCACGTTCGTCTTGAACTGCTCCTTTGATAGGTTGTCCAAAGAGTTTAAAGGTTCTAACTGGGAGAGGATTCTTGTGTACTCCTTCAGTCCCCAGTTGAAGCTATTGCGGATCAACCTTCTCTTTGAAAATGTGTTTCAAAAATGCGCAGTTGCTTTGTGGGATGATTGACGAACCTGTGGAAGTGGCAGTAACGAGGACTTTCCATGTATTCTTCAGTTGGTTCCTTCTTGACATATGGCAACTTGATTGCACCGTCTTGAATCCAGGCCTCCAGCAATTCGATGACTTCTTCAATGGAGCATGGAAAATCAGGTGCCACCGGATCTTCTGTATGCTGGGGAGGAGCCTGTGCGTCATCTTTATTTTGTGCCTTTGAATGGGCGGAAAAAGTATGCTTGCGCTGTGGTTCATCTTTCCGTTTGCTCCCATCTGCGATAGCATTTGCGGAAGGCTGCATGTTATACTATTTGTTGATTAGACATCTGATTCCTCAAGTGTCTCGCGATTCTTCAGTATTTGTAGATTTTGTTCTTTCCAACAGAGCAGGTGCAGTGGTTGCTGATCTCTTCGCGGATTCGTGGAGTTCTGAGAAAGTTTGGAATCGAAGATTCTCCAATAATGCTCTGTAGACCGGGAGCATCCCGTTGATGCATGATAGGTGTAGAATACACCTAATTTACTATCTAGTAGTTTATGCTTTCTTTGCTATTTTTCTAGTAAATTATGTATTTTTACGTGTGTTTTTGAGTTATCAGGTACTCTGGAGTCGCACGGAGGAAAAGAAGAAGAAATCACCAAATTTGGGCAAAAAGGGCAAAACTGTCATTTTCCAGGAAAACACTATCGGGAGACGAGCCACGGTTAAAGGGAAACTCTCTCGGAGAAGTACTAAAGACAGACAAGCCAAGATTACGGGACAACTCAATTGGAGGAACACTAAAGACAGTCTAGTTAAACTGTTGGGGGGCAACCTAACTGGATAACCCTTATCCAAAGAAGACTGCTTGTTATAAGACATCTAAATGGGTGGTCTGTATCCATGGTCTATGCTCAAACCCCGAACCCGTAAACCAGACCCGGATCCAAGACCCAGCTTCTTTATTCTAAACCCTAAAATTGAGAGCCTCTCAATCATTTCTGTTCTACACTGAAATTTGAGTATGAGAAGAGAGGCTGCTGTATTTCCGAGAAATTGAGAGAGGACATCAAGAACAGAGATAGTCGAGAAATAATGATGCTAATTCGAGTGAGAAATCGAAACTGATATAGAAGCAGTTAGTGTTTTCAGCAATCAATCGATGGAGATGGCCGAATTTGATAATCAGGGTTCTGGTGATGTTATGGTGGAGTTGAGATGAAATCCAGTGATGGGTTTTGTTGGTCTAAGTTCAAGCAACAGGTGAGTGATGAATTAAGCCGATTTGTTAATAATTGAGATAATAATGAAGAAATTAGGGTTTGTTTGGTTCTGTGAAATCGAAAGAAAGAGATGGGTTCTGTTGAAGAAATTGGGGATCTGTTGAGATTGTTACAAGAGAAGATTTTCATGGGTTGTCAGTGATGGTGGTGTAATTGTTATGAAGGGTTTCATGAATTTGATGGAATTTTGGCTACACAGAGAAGATAGGAATGAGACATAGAAGAGAATTAGAAGCTGTTGGTGGTAGTATTTGAGGAGCAACTGCAATTGATTCAGATGGGAAATGGTGACTGGAGAGAAATTGGTTTGCTTCCATAGATGTTGTTGGTGGTGAGATTCAGTTGGACAGATGTGTTAGTAGAGATCAGATGCTAACTGAGTTGAGGATGAAGTTGTGGTTGTAAGTTGCAATCCAGAGAAGGTTGAGTACTGTGTTGGTGGTGTTGTTGTTAAATGGGTAACTGTAGTTGTGTGGTGAACTTCAAATGGTTAAATTAGAGTTAAGAATGAAACTCAGATGTAGATGTTGCTGGTGCTGGAAAGGTTGTAAAGCTGAAATTGCAAGAGTTTGTTACTGAATGGCCAAGCATTAAATGGAGCCGTTGGTGTTATGAGCTCATGCAGTTCAGGTTTCAGGTCAGGGATGAGCAGTGGGTATTGGTTCACATCTGCAGCTGCTATGTGTGCTACCATGGTTGTGGAAATGGAAGTGATGGAAGTCAGATGAGGTTACTGACGCAGAAAAGGAGATGGCTATGAAAGTTGAAGGAATGGAATGTATGGTCTTGTGGAGTTGCAATAAGGGAGAAGTGGCAATGTGCAGTGAGAATAGAAGCTGGAATTGAGTTTCAGGGGTTGGAAAGAATATTAAATGTAATGAGTTGGAACTGACAGATGACAACCATCATGGCTGGGTAGCAAGACTGGTATGGCCATCTTGGCCGTGAACAATAAGGTTCAGTGCAAGTGGCTTGGTCAGAACTAGTCAGCCGAGTTAGCCAGCTGACTCGGTTATGACTCGTTCTAACTCAGCCCCTTGACCCTTGACCTTTGACTAACAGTTTGACTGACGGTTGACTCGTTTGACCGTTAGTCATAACGGTTGACTGAACGGAATATTCCTTCACCGGGACAGAATTTTTAGGTGGCCGGCGACGACGGATTCCGGCCAACTTCCGGCCAAAAACACAGTTTTCCGGCGAGCAAAAATGCAGAATTTTGGATGGACTTCTCTCATGTGTGTGAAGACTTAGAAGTGGGAATTGGATGAAAACTTGGAAGTTTTGGAGAATTGGACTAGAATTTGGAATATGGCTCAATTTGGGAAAGTGGTGTTCTTATGGAATGTGGAATCTTTTCCTACAAAGATATGGAGAGTATTGAAGCCTATAAATAAGAGAGTTCTCTACAACTTTTTACACACACATCTACTTTGGAGAAGGAGTTAAAGTGCACAAGGATTGGAGGAAGGAGCAACCGCCATCTTTTCAATAAGTTTTTCTTTCTTCCTTTATTTTTATTATTATTGTGTGAACTCCAAATTATGAGTAGCTAAATTTCTTATTGATTGAGGATGAATTCCTAGTTCTTAATATTTGATTTGAGTTTTGTTTCAATTCTACTTTGAAGTTTTTCATATGATTATCGTTTGTTTTTGCTAATATTAATGTTTATGATTGATTGATAGGTTGTTTGGAGTGCACGCTAAATTGACTTGTTAATTTAATCTAAAGCTAGTGAAATTTAGGGAATACGTAATAGTTTCTTGACTCTTTACACAAGTAGAAAACACGAGACCTTGCGGAGGGATTCCGTGGAGCAATTGTGTTTGAAAACAACGCTAGAAAGTAGACCAAGCGAACCGAGTCTAACTACTAGTACTAAACCTAAGTTCATAAATCTTAATGCATTCGGGGAATTACATCTTGTAAGCGAACCTCAAGGTGGTTCTTTTGAATAGAATCCGATAACTAAGCGGACTTGTTACTCGGTGAAATAAGGAATTTTGGGGTTAGCTGTTTTAACCTGCTATCCTACGGTTGGTAATAATCTATGACTAATAACAAGTGGAAAAGAACATAACTTTAATCATTGTTTTGCAGCGAAGAAGGATTCCTTGATCTATTCTCTCTTATTGAATTCAACTTACACTTTTAATTACTTTGTTTATTTCTTTTGCTTTATAAATTTTACAACCAATACCCCCTTTTTGTGACAATTTTACAACTAGAATCTCTTGCTCCTCGTGGAATAGACCTTGACTACCCTATATTACTATTTAATTAGGTAGTAAAGTATTAATTAATTTGTTGTGGTTACGACACGCGTACATTTATTTTTTCTTTTTGCATTATTCTTGCTTTGTTAGATTCTATATTGTATCTAACTTAGTTTTGTGAACCTTAATTAGGTACTATATCTTTGGTGAATGCTTCAAGGGGGAAGACCGAGTCCAATTAGAATACGTCTTCGATCCGGCACTCAACTAAGAGACTTCATTCGAGCGGTTAACACTCCGCTTCCTCATTCTACATCAAGTGAATTCGCAGATTCGGATATTGAAGAAGAGGCAATGGGTGATCGTACACTCAAGGACCTAGCTTCTCACAAGCTCGATACACAACAATGGTGTATCCAAACTAACTCAACTTTCGAGATCAAGCCAGGGTTGATTAGAGAATTACCAAAGTTCCATGGCATGGTGAATGAAGACCCGAACAAACATCTTATGGACTTCAACACCATAGTCACGGCCATGCTTCCACCAAATACTAATGCGGATGGAGCAATGTTGAAAGCATTTCCGTTCTCTTTGGCGAGCAATGCTAAGGAATGGTTATACTATTTGCCTTCCAGAAGTATCACAACATGGAATGGGATGAAGAAACTTTTCCTCGAGAGATATTTTCCCGCATCAAAGGCTACTCAAATTCGCAAAGAAATTTGTGGGATCAAGCAACATGTGGGAGAGTCATTATATGAATGTTGGGACCGATACAAGAGATTGGTGGCAAGTTGTCCACACCATCAATTTAGTGACGCCATGATAATCCAATACTTCTATGAAGGTCTCCAAACAAGTGATAGATATCTTCTTGACGCCTCCGGTGGTGGTGCACTAGTGAACAAGATGGTGGCCGAAGCTACCGAGTTGATTGAGAGTATGGAGGAAAACTCGCAACAATTCTATGCAAGAGGTCATTCAATGGTTAAGTTGGTGCATGAGGTTAGTGACTCGTCTTCACAATCCGATCAACGGTTAAACAACATAGAGATGGTAGTGCAACGGTTGGCCGCGGTAATTATTCCGGATGATGAAACCGAACAAGCAAATGCTTTATATCCAAATCCAAGGCCAAGGTACGATCCATATTCAAATACTTACAATCCCGGTTGGAAGGATCATCCCAACTTTAGCTATGCAAACAAGCAAGCGGCGGCTCCTAATCCATATGCGCAACAAGGTGGTTTCCAACAATCACGTTTCCAACCTCAACAACAACAATTCCAACCACAACAAGTCAAGGAGCAAGATTCTTCGAATAATGACAAGTTGAATGTGATAATGCAAAGCATGCAAGGTCTCACTTCTATGTTAAAACAAACCCAACAAAAGACCGATTCGGCAATCAAGGACTTACAAACTCAAATGGGACAATTGGCGACCGATATGAACTTAATGAAAGCTCAAGCATCCACAAAGCTTCCCTCGCAACCAATTGTGAATCCAAGAGAGAATGTTAGTGCGGTTACTTTAAGAAGTGGAAGACAAGTGGAGAGTCCAACTCGTCATGAAGAAGCTAGTGAAGAGGTAGTCAAAGAGAAGGAGGATGCCGTACCAAAGGAGAATTCAACACCAACCGCCCAATCCAAGGAACCGGTTCCTACTTTCACTACTCCACCTCCTTTTCCTAGTCGTTTTGCTAAGTCCAAGAAGGAAGCTCAAGATAAGGTACTCATGGATATCTTCAAGAAGATAGAAATCAACATCCCCTTCATCTAGGCCATAAGGAAAATGCCAAGGTATGATAAGTTCATGAAGGAGTTATGCACTAAGAAGGATAGGTTGCTTGATAATGAAATTACTAAAGTTATCGAGAGTGCGTCGGCTATGCTTTTGAAGAAGATGCCTACAAAGTGCACGGATCCCGGTGGTTTCACGGTGCCAATTACTATTGGTAAGAAAAGGTTTGAACATGCTTTACTTGATTTGGGAGCTTCCATTAGTGTGATGTCGGCCAATATTTACGACTCCTTGAATCTTGGACCGTTGAAAGAGACAAGAGTTATTATCCAACTAGCAAAAAAGTCTAACATCTATCCAAAGGGACTTGTAGAAGACGTTCTAGTGCAAGTGAATGAGTTAATTTTTCCGGTGGATTTCTTTGTGGTGGATATGGACAATAATGAGAATCGTTCGTCTACTTCTCTACTTCTTGGGAGGCCATTTATGAAGACCGCAAAGACGAAGATTGATATTGATAATGGTACACTCACTATGGAATTCGACAAGGAAGTAATACACTTCAACATATTTGAAGCCATGCGCTACCCAAGTGATGTGCATTCCGCTTACTCCATTGATGTGGTTGGTTCATTAGCGCAACAAATGGTAGAATTGAATCGTGAGGACGAACTTGATGTGGTGTTGCAAAAGAGCATTGAATTGGACGTCCACGGCGTGTCTAACTTGGATGTTGAAATTTCCACGGAATTGGTGGAGACATGTGGTGCCTTGACGGCATTACAAGAAGCTAAGGGTAATGTTTCCTATATCTCTTTACCCGTGAATGATGAATTACTTGTACCATCTATTGTGAAGGCGCCTAAACTAGAATTGAAGCCACTTACGGATCATTTGAAGTATGCATTTTTGGGAGATGGAGATGAGCTTCCGGTGATTATTTCAAAGAACATCACACCGGTACAAGAAGAACGTTTGCTTAGAGTCTTGAAAGAGCACAAAATGGCTATTGGGTGGACAATTGCGGATATCAAGGGCATTATTCCATCCATATGCATGCATAGGATTCTAATGGAGGAGAATGTGAAGCCGGTACGTGATGCTCAACGTAGGCTTAATCCTCCCATGATGGAGGTGGTGAAGAAAGAGATACTCAAATTGCTAAGTGCGGGGGTGATCTACCCAATTTCCGATAGCAAGTGGGTTAGTCCGGTACAAGTGGTGCCAAAGAAGTCCGGTGTTACGGTTGTTCGAAATCAAGACAATGAACTTGTTCCTACAAGAGTTCAAACCGGTTGGAGAGTGTGCATTGATTATAGAAAGCTTAATTCCGCAACCCGAAAGGATCACTTTCCTTTACCTTTCATTGATCAAATGTTGGAGCGGTTAGCGGGGCATTCTTATTATTGTTTCTTAGATGGTTATTTGGGATACAATCAACTTGTTATTGCACCGGAGGACCAAGAGAAGACCACTTTTACTTGTCCGTTTGGAACGTTTGCGTATAGACGGATGCCGTTTGGTCTTTGCAATGCACCGGCTACTTTCCAAAGATGCATGGTAAGTATATTCTCGGATTACGTGGAGCGCATTATTGAGGTATTTATGGAAGACTTTAGTGTTTATGGCAATTCTTTTGATATTTGTTTAGACAACCTTGAACTAGTTCTTAAACAATGCATAGACACTAACCTTGTTCTCAATTGGGAGAAATGTCATTTTATGGTAAACCATGGCATA